>QNGE01000920.1:55630-105955 GCA_008508345.1 Paragonimus westermani
GCTCCATTGAGCAAAGTGGGCAGGCATCGCCTGCCTGGATGGGGTCCTCGTGATCACTCAAACCGTTGGTTAGAGACGCTATCCGAGATGGCGGTGTGTCGCAGTCAATGGCGTACCTGTATCCATACCATTTCTAGTTCTTCCGCTTAGTCTTCTTTAATCTTTGTTGACCTTCGTAGTGATGTTTCCTTCTAGGATATTCGACGTCACCGTTGAGATGAGCGGCGGCCCGAGCCACAGTACCTTTTGGTCAGGCTCATGGCTGTTTTTATGATGATGATGATGATGATGATGTCAACGAACGGTGACGGATGCCAGCTAACTCCGAAAACTACGTAGGCCACTGTGTGTGGGAGCGCTCACTTTCAAAGATGGTGAGGAAGGCTTGTTTTCTGACATGATCACACTCCTTTGTCCAGACTACTCAACCAAACAAAGTCAACGCTTATGCCACTGAGCCCGATTAGCCATCATCTCGTGTGAAGTCCCCAGCCGCGCACTCGGAGTATCGCGACAGTTCCAGTCCGGGAGATAAACTCGGTCTGCTGTGGCATGCCTCTTGGTGATTGACTTTATTTCTCGACACCGCTGTCACTGTCCACATCGCATCTTATGTCAGCTTACGTCAGCAAGTGTACTTGATGTGGTGGACGATTAACTGATATCATTCGTGTGTGGGCGAATCATCTAAGTCAAACTGACCACGAACTTCAGGAAGAAGTAAAGCAGTTGTTTGTTTCTAAGGATCCTCTCCCCTCACGGATTTACAACTTTTACTGGTTAACATTTATCGATGAATATTTTAACGTTCCTCTCGATTCTGCACTTCCCGACCAGACCAACTAGGCTGTCATCAAATGGCTGCACCAATCTATGCCGTCTGTCCTATCAGCATACATTCACTCTGATAATGGATTGCCGGTCTTGTCGAATGGTGTGCAACAATTTCTTTGCGAAAGAAAATTTGCGACAAGCAGCACGCTGTCACGAAACCTTGAAGTAACGGTCAAATAAAGCATTTGAACGAAACGCGATAAAAACCGTGCTGTTTGTCACAAAATCCAGTAATTTTCAATCTGTTAATGGGATTTTGTTCCTTATGCTTTGCATGTCGTGTAGTCGCTTATATGCTGTGAAAAATTCCACGCCACACCACAGGCCGTTTTTCCATAGCCCATGGTTCATTTATGAAACGACTCTCTTGGGATAATGGTAAGTTAATCAACTTCTCAGGTTGTGCAGTCTGTTATGGTTGAGTAGCGCACATCGCGTGCTCATTGAGCATTTTCTACGCTGAGCGTTATAATTGCTGCGTCTTCGGTCGCTAAAAGTTTAACCGCCAGAGTTCATGTCGTTGACGCAGCCACTTCATTTATTTCTATTTGACACACTCACAACCCCGAGACGTTGATGTTTTCCGAAGAGTTGTAAGTCGCGTGTCAAAAACCGGCTCTCCCTTGATGAAAAAAGCAGACACAACATTGATGCTTAGCGCTGAGAAAGCTTGTCCCATTCGGATGTGCACACACGTGCCGGTCGCCCGTCGGGATTTGAGCAGCAAATACTGCAAGCCCACGTGTGTTTAGTTCTCAACCCATCGAACTTGATTAGTTTCTTCGTCGACATTCGAAATGTCAATAAAATCGGTCTGCGTTGTCTGTCGGGAGGTCACCTTTACAACCATGTGTGAGATGCGGAACTTTTCCAAATATCTAACCACAAGATATGCACAGAATGTTTATTTCTGCTTTGGCAACACATGCAGTGAAAGGCAAAAATACTCCATAGGCATTAGCCAAAAACATCGTGTTCGAACATGTTGGGTGCGTTAACCGACTTCCCGGTCAAAAATCCTACGGTGCTATTTTGTAAGTAATAAATCATGCGAGGCAGAAAGCTACACACCTTAAGTTTGGCAGTTAGTACGAATAGTGACATTATGTCATGGACGCACCACTCGTCCGCACATGGATGCATAAATATTACAAGATGACTGCACACAGTGACCTTCGATGAATCGAACGGAACGGAAAGCCTTCGTCCCCCGTGAAACATGCCAAATAAAGTCGAACAGATTAAGCCGTATAGTTGACCGATAATTATACACAGGGGGGTTAAGTGCAAAATCTGGACATCACAAACATGAAGAAGAACTTCACAAATTCGGCTGTCGCTTGATACAATGAGTAACCGGTATTCCGTGTAAAATGCGATAACGGTGGAAACGATAAATTAACAAACCAGGCCATAAACAGAATGGTTGTCACACTGACCAATAACCATGGGCGGCAAATATGCGAACGCTGGTGCTCAGTATGTGGCGACCCTGTTTGTTCATATTTGATGGTGTTAGAGTTCCGACTGTCGTTTGTGCTCCGTTTGCTTCAAACTTTTGTACGTGCTTACATTTTTATCTAAACGAGCAGGGATACCGACAAGTACCTTGTGTACTCGAATGTGCAACCTACGCCGCACGCTCGCTTCCTCTCATTATTCGTTCGCTCTCACGTCCAACTCAAATATCGACAAAAGACTCCTTGTTTGTGCACCGCGTCATTCTCGAACGGTCGTCTTCTTTTTCCTTGGCCCCACAAGTGCATCAATAACGCAAGATCAGAAGAAGAGTTGTATTCTAAATTTTAACTTAATAGACGTGTGTGTGACTCCGTGCGTTACACTCCAAGCGACGTACCGATCAGAGTTCCACTTGAGTAAGACGCTGATGGCCAAATATCATTTGCCAGGAGCCTCCTGGTGCTGTAAACCAGTACATGAATTTGTTTAGTCGGAATCTGCCCTACCTCGTGCCGGATCTGCTGCTACCTCTGAGGCGAGCGGATGGTCACAACAGCCTTCAGAGGGAATTGCAGAAATTCTTGTCTGTATCCGACGAAGTCGAGCCGGAGATGTCGAAGGATTCACAAGCCACTATTTTAATGCAGCGGAATACCCCTGCCACATTTTTGTGAATTTTGTGAGTTGGCATTCCCTATCCAACCGAAAGTCGAGTCTGAACTCGAACGTCTGCGGAAACGAGTAATCAGCACTCATCTCCGACATTCATCGTTGAGTGCCCCTATTGTACCAGTGCGGAAACCAGATGGTTCCGTTCGAATAAGCAGAGATTGCAAACTGACAGTGCACCAGGCCGCTACCATGGAACATTGCCCCATTTCAAAAATACGGGGTCAATATGCTACACTGTCATGAGGAAGTCTTCCAAACTGAACTTAATTCATGCATATTCAGAGATCCAAGTTGACCAAGAGTCAAGGAAATTGACATCTAATATGCACGTGGAATTAGTTCACTATAATCACCCGTCGTTCGGCATACGCTCTGCTCCGGCAATTTTCCAACGCATTAATGACAACTTAATGAAAGATATTCACGACGGGTGTGCTCACACGAATGATATTGTTCCTGGACGTCCAGATGGAGAAAATTTAGAAGCACTTCGGTTGGTGTTACTGCGTTTGCAGGAAAATGGTCTGAAGTTAAAAAGAGAAAATTGTGCCGAGGATATTTAGTATTTCGGCTTTTGGATGGACAAGTGTGGATTAACCCCAATAGTGGGAAAATTCAGGCCGATTTTGGAGACCCAAGTTCCCTGAAATGTGGGTGAACTACACTCCCTCACTAATATGCTCACTCACTACAGCCGCTTCATTTCAAAAATATCAACTCGCACAATTTACTGGGGAAAGGAGTTGGATGGCACTGGGCATCCAAGGAGCTATTGACACTTCATACTTTAAAGGAGGAGGCAAGTCAGTCCAACTTACCGGCTCAGTACGACCCAAATAAATCCATCATTATTCGTCGTGACGCTTCTCCATGGGCTGTCGGGGCTATACTACTTCACACGATGGGAGATTCAACTGACGAGCCAATTGTGTTTGCTTCCCGGATTTTAGTTTTAGCTGAAAAGAACTGCGCACAGTTAAACAAAGCGGCTGTAGCTGTAACCTTTGCACTGAAGAAGTTTCACCGGTATACTTGGGTAAGAACATTCGATATATACACGGACCATAAGCATCTGATGTCTCTCCTCGGAGAAACGAAAGAAATCAATTAGATGGCGTGGCCGAAAGTGCAACGCTGGTCACTTCTTCTATCGGCTTAGAATTACGAATTCTCCCCCATTCCGGGTAAAGCGAATCAAGTGGCGGATGCTCTTAGTCGAATGCCTCTGAGTGGCACGCCGGAAATATTTGGAAGCGTACTGAAACAATTCATTTTATACGATACTTGGACAAACATCTTGTATTCAGCGAAGAGATAAGTCGAGGAACAAAGCAGGATTCCCTTTCTTCCACAGTTATACGATTTGTTTCTTAGGGCTGGCCAACGAGTAGAAATGACCGACTAGCACATCATTTCAGTCGCCACGTGGAACTTAACCTGAAAGAGGACTGCGTACTTTGGCGTTCGGAGATTTTCATTCCGCTCCAGTTTTGCAGAAATATCCCGAGTGAGTTGTACGACGGTCACCCGGGTGTAAGACGCATGAAAGCCTTAGCTAGAAAATACGTATGATGGTCGAACCTCGACAAAGATGTAGAAGAATTACTTTGTAACTGTGAAATTTGCCGAACTACTTAAAGGAATGCTCTTCCTGCTTCAGTTAGTACTTGGAGATGGCCGGAAATACCTTGAGAGCGTGTTCATATAAAATATTCCGGCCCAATTGAAGAAAAAGATGTGTTTATCACTTATTGATGTTTATTCGAATTGGACTGAAGTTTATCCGATAACAAATGCTGCAGTAGAGCCCACCGTTCCGTGATTACGAAATTGGTTCGGCAGATTGGGTATTCTTCAGACTATCGTATCTGACAAAGGTGCCAACTTTACCGACAAGGACTTTCAGGAGATCATGGCAAACAACGAGATTCGGCATGTGAAGACGGCACCTTGTCGGCCACCGTCCAACAGGCAGCGAAATATGCAGTGTAAACAGTCAAAAGTGGACTAAAGAAACAGTTTTCAACGCCTATGCAAACAAAGCTGGAAAAGTGCTTTTTCGCATACTGGACTACCCGAACTGGAACTACTCGGAGCTGATGTTTGGCCGGAAGTTACGCACTCGTTTGAATTCACTTTTTCATATACCCGTCTTAACACTGAAGGCGGACAGGGAAAACAAAAATATTGTACGACCAGAGATCATATGACCTAGCTAACTGTGAATGATCCAGTCCACGTAAAGATACCTAATGAGGGAGAATGGAAACCCGGACAAGTCAGAGCGGAACACAGCCAAACCACTGAAGTTTTGCCATGTGGTTGGATCGTCACAAGGTGCAAAGACCATGTGCGTCATCGCTCCAGCTCCAACACTCCAGAAGAATCAACCCTGAACCATGACCCAAACCACCACTCTCTTGGCGAGGGAAACCCGTTACCAGAACGACGACTGCACGAAGCATGTTATCACTGGTCGTACAGAACGCGCAAACCAATGGAACATTTCAAATTGACGAAGGGAGGAATGTGCCATCCGCGCCCACTGTTGTCCGCACGTCACCTCTCTACTCGTGTTCCTCTTCCTCCCACCCCTACCGCGAACGATCTAATCGTGTTACCTACACAATCGATTGGGTGACTGCTCATCTTACCTATGTCTCATCATTATTGACACACATTCGGAAAAGCTGTGCGTTATAGTCGTCATGTGTTTTCTTCCTATTGTGGGCCGACAACGTGTCACGGTTTACAGTTTAACGTGTTTTTGGATTGTAACAGCGTACACGTTGGATGCCAGATAAACGGAGGAAGATAAGTGACAGAATCATCATAAACGTTCGTGTCCTTGACCGCGTTCATAATACCCACAGCCTCCGCTCTGGAAGTCGCAAAACTACAGCCTGGTAAATTTTTAGGCGGTTCCATCAGCGTCATTCTCGAACCTACTCGTGTGAACTACTGTAGCGAAAAGGCGTCCGACAAAGCACAATCTTCATCGTCCAATACGCTAGTTAACATGCCATGCGCGCGCTTGTGTTTATGAGTCACCATTACGGACCACGACACCCACAAATTTCCGCATCGTGTGCACTTCTGCCTGATTCATGTGCGTGATCGGCGCCGTCTATCGGGGGGTTTTCTGATTGGCATTCTCCTCCCGTTGGTCCGATTGCACTGATCAATGTCTCGTTCGGTTGCTCTTGTTCTCCGCCATCCACCTACGCTGGCCTCTGATCGTAGCCCACGACCACTTTGCGATGTTCCTGCGAGTGTTTGGATAACCACGCCTTCAACTTTTTCGTCCCTTCTCTCTGTTGCTCGCCATGTCTCGGCCATTGGCCCGATCCAGTCGGGCGATGACTCATCCGTTTGCCCCCGCCCTCCCCGATCTATTCGTTGTGGGCTCTTGGACGTGCTTCCCCGCGTCGAGGTATTTCGCCTAGTGATGAAATACCCGCACCCCCGGCCTGATTCTCCACCACATTACTGCTCGCAAGAAATGTAATGCGACACTTCGTTTATTTTAACTTCGCGGGCTGCTGTTAACTCAGAGGAGAAAATTCGACCTTCCCTTTGTTGTCTAGCCGATGTATGGCTAAACCAGGGGTACTCTGCAAGAATCCACAGGATTCGTTCGAGGAACTCTTACAGATAAGTTGTTGTGAGTATCGGAACCATTTCGACGGAATAAATAAATCGCGGTGAACTCAACAGAGTAGTAGGACGCACTGCCAACAGAGAAGGACTTTGGGTTACAGAGCTCGCCGTTTGTTTTGAGCAGAGTTAATTTGGTAGTCGAGCGAGCAAGCCGCTTCACGGGCGGACTAGTCGTTGTTTTCAAAGTGTCTGCTTGTAATTTGGACCTGTGGACTTTTGGATTGTGGGAAGCGTTCTTGAAAGATATGGCTATCTCTTCGCTTGTTTAAGGGCAAGAGATAAGCACTTACAAGTAGCACGACCGATACCAATGGAATTCTTTCAAGTGGCCTTAATTTGGTTCTTTGGCCATTAAGATGTGCCAAAAGCGATGTACAACGATAAGTGGTCTAATTTCGTCAGCACAGGATCAAAGCTGTGGGGTAAATTATTCGCATTTGATCAAGACAAAGACCATCGGACGTCAGCGGCTCGTGATGCCATTGGCTTTTTAGTTCTCCCGCTGCTAGTAAGTGAGATGACAAATGGGATCGCATGATTCGTTTGATCCGGAATGTCATGCGAGTTGTTGTAAGGCAGTAAATGGCGTCGGACAAGGCTCTCTACATTTAGTTTACTGAGACTGAGGGATCCCCGGAGGGCAGACCCTTGATTCCATTCTACGGTGACACGGGCGATCTGTCGACTTTTGAATGGCAAAAGGCTGATCGAACCGTTTTCTTTTGTGTGTTTGTCCGTGCACTTTCAACCTCCCCTCTTTCTCAAAGTTAACTGGACCCTGACCTGTGCGGTTTGTTTTATTGCATCAACTTAATAGTTGTGCGAATAGTTGGTTATCGGTCATTGTATTTTGCTTGAGTGGCGCATGCATTACCATTTCCGGGGACGCGGCTCAGATCACCCACTATTTTTGAACGTGTTGACTGCTTAGAAGAATTCTTTTGGGTATAAATGCTTCAATGTTCAAGTGCATTTACTCTTTAGCCCGTTTGGCACCAGGTTGAATACATTTCTGTGAAACGACCTGCCGATTTAAACTGTTCATATTGTCTAGTTGCTCATTTTGATTATTTGAATACTTGGGATCATTGGTCTTTCGCTATGCGTCGCTCAACTTCTTTGTAGAAGATTGTACAGTAACCAACATTGATCTCCGGTCTACTCAACCGTTGATGTTGTCTGACACTTCCGAGAAACAATCTATCCTGAATGGCCAACTTAACTGAACCGCGCAAATCGAACGTGCTAGTGATACTATCTAATGCTCTGGTTCCCATGTCGGTTGTAAAGGTCCTAAAACTGTTCAGGCTAGATCCGCCTGTTATCGGATGGACTGAAAAAATGGCAGCTTAGGATATGATTTGGGGTACAGATGTTTTCATTGTGAGCTAAGCCAGAAGTAGCGGAGGATAAGCTAAACGCTGTGCTAACGGACGAAGATAAGGATGTCTGCGATGAACATAGAGCAGCAGGAAACACAGAAATAAGCAAAACGCTCAAATTCATAAGTATCTTGTTGACTGTGGGGTGCGTTTGAATCCGATGACAGTCCACAGCGCAGAACCATTACAGATTTATCTGATGGTTTTCGGCTGTATACAACCTGGTTCAACTGTGTGCTGAGGCCCGAAAAACTCTTCCATGGATGCGCAAGGTCAGTCCAGCAGCATTTTCAGCTATCAAAGGAGCAAGTTTTTGAAATTTGCACTGCAGAAGTAACCTTACGTTGACATACGTCTCGCAAATCATCGCGTCAAAAGGAAAGATTGGACCTGAGAAGGTAGTCAAAACTCTTCAGAACATTCAACTGCCTCTGATGATTTGCGGTGCACAAGTTTTAACGGCTGCAGTAGCGATGCTTCTTTTTGCGATGTTCCAAAGTTTTCCAGCCTCTCCGACTGAGAGCGGAAGAAACGCGGTCAAAAAAAAAAGATTATGAAGATTTTTCCATTTATCTCCCTATATTTATCTGAAATTCAACTTGTACATATTGTTGGATGAGTATATTACCGTGTACAGTTCCCACATGTAAACCGGTCAATAGATATTGCTACACGATCAATCACTGTTCTTATAACTTTAAGCGGGTGGGCACCTCATTCTGACATGGCGGACATATGGAGATAAAAACATGAATAACCGAAGTGCCCGGGTAAAGAAGCGCGGTCTAAGATTCCTGTTGACTGAAAAAGCGGAAAATCACCCACCAAGAATGAGGTTTGAAATATTTCTATTAAATTCACATAGTTGGCCATTATAGTGCCCGAAGTCTTAACCTACTAGTGAGTTCGGGATAAAACCGCTCCCGGCAGATGACATTTGGCCATCAGCGTCTTACTCAAGTGGAACTCTGATCGGTACGTCGCTTGGAGTGTAACGCACGGAGTCACACACACGTCTATTAAGTTAAAATTTAGAATACAACTCTTCTTCTGATCTTGCGTTATTGATGCACTTGTGGGGCCAAGGAAAAAGAAGACGACCGTTCGAGAATGACGCGGTGCACAAACAAGGAGTCTTTTGTCGATATTTGAGTTGGACGTGAGAGCGAACGAATAATGAGAGGAAGCGAGCGTGCGGCGTAGGTTGCACATTCGAGTACACAAGGTACTTGTCGGTATCCCTGCTCGTTTAGATAAAAATGTAAGCACGTACAAAAGTTTGAAGCAAACGGAGCACAAACGACAGTCGGAACTCTAACACCATCAAATATGAACAAACAGGGTCGCCACATACTGAGCACCAGCGTTCGCATATTTGCCGCCCATGGTTATTGGTCAGTGTGACAACCATTCTGTTTATGGCCTGGTTTGTTAATTTATCGTTTCCACCGTTATCGCATTTTACACGGAATACCGGTTACTCATTGTATCAAGCGACAGCCGAATTTGTGAAGTTCTTCTTCATGTTTGTGATGTCCAGATTTTGCACTTAACCCCCCTGTGTATAATTATCGGTCAACTATACGGCTTAATCTGTTCGACTTTATTTGGCATGTTTCACGGGGGACGAAGGCTTTCCGTTCCGTTCGATTCATCGAAGGTCACTGTGTGCAGTCATCTTGTAATATTTATGCATCCATGTGCGGACGAGTGGTGCGTCCATGACATAATGTCACTATTCGTACTAACTGCCAAACTTAAGGTGTGTAGCTTTCTGCCTCGCATGATTTATTACTTACAAAATAGCACCGTAGGATTTTTGACCGGGAAGTCGGTTAACGCACCCAACATGTTCGAACACGATGTTTTTGGCTAATGCCTATGGAGTATTTTTGCCTTTCACTGCATGTGTTGCCAAAGCAGAAATAAACATTCTGTGCATATCTTGTGGTTAGATATTTGGAAAAGTTCCGCATCTCACACATGGTTGTAAAGGTGACCTCCCGACAGACAACGCAGACCGATTTTATTGACATTTCGAATGTCGACGAAGAAACTAATCAAGTTCGATGGGTTGAGAACTAAACACACGAGGGCCTTGAGGTATTTCTTTTTCCATTATGACCAATTCCTGCCTGGCTACAAATTTATGTTTCAAACTCCACGACGTTTCGCTCATGCATGGCTTCAGGTGCATGAATGGTATTTTAGCATGGCAAGGTTTTCAGCCTACATTTACTAAGAGATTACTTGGCGTTTGATATTCTCTGAACCGCATGGAGCGCTACCAAAAGCTTAAACCTCACCAGTTCCGGCTACGCCGATCTAAACTGAACCTCGCACTCATATGGGGTATTGCTTGCGACAAGAGGTTCACCGGCAGTTTTGCGTTTTCCTTGCAACTTAGCTCAAGCTACAGCCTCAGATACAGATTCTGCCCTGCCGACCCTCGAAGCCGGGTAAAGCCGTGTTCCAACATCTTTCAGTGAAGTCATTCTGGGTTTGGAACAAAAATCTCTATGCAGTTGGAGCGAGCACAAATGAGGATGCATTGAAACAGAGCCTAGAGGTTTCTCTGATCCAATCGAGAGTCTTGTTCAGCCTCATACCGTGATTGTCTGGAGCAACGTCTTTGAATACAGTTTCAACAAACGTGAGTTAATTGAGCCTCTACCACGTGGCATTGCGCTATGTATCCTCCAAATTGACCCGAGACACCGGCTGAACCATTGGAGATATCGGTCGAAGTCTCTGAGCGCACGGGTCTGGTCCCGTACAGAATTGTATCAAAACCTGCTGGCAAACGATAAAACAGATTTGTGGTTAACATCCACATATGTTCATTCATATATGCCCGTCCCTAGTAAATCGCTAATCCTGGAACGTTTTCATATATCACTCAAGGGTAGCCGGCTCTAGGTAATTACTAACCGCCATAGAAAGGCTGCACACACCAAATGTTGTCTCATATGATCCTTTTGAAATCCTGAGTTAACCTTCGTGCTTCTTCCCATGCCCTCTCAACCTACCAACTTTTAGAGGATTGGAATGTTTTGTCTATAATCGTGCCTATTCTCCACAATAATCAAACCGGAAAAACCGATTAGTGGACAACCACGTTTATTGCAGATAAACCGGGAAGGCAAGCTGTAAGCAAAGCACAACGGAAGCAAAGTACGACAGACCAGTAGCTAGCGACCGGAAATTGTAATTGGGAATGTGCCTTAGACGGTCGATCAAACGAGAAAGTACAGATATGCAATCAGACAATGCTAACAGTGTCAACAGTCAAAATAAATAGCAAAATAGTTGGAATACGTGGCAAACCAAGAGTGTTTCTACAAACTTCCGTTATGAAACACACGTCGGCTGTGATGAGCAGACGAATATCAAGAGTCAGTTAAACCTCACGCGAGAATAAGCTGTTAGTCGACTTTTCCGCCGCACTATAGTATATGAACTGTTTTTCAACGTCATACAGTTTGCTGACTGGAACATACGTAATAGTGTCTAGCGGAAGCTCTTGTTGAAAGGTGTATGTTGCAATATTCATCATAGTGCGCATGATCATTTCATGCAAATCGACGTTTCATTCTTAATTATATAAACACTCATTTACGAGAAAACAGTTTTCCTCATCTGGACGCCCCCAAATTATGTACGGTTGTGCGATCAACCAAATTTGCCATATTCCGTAGTTTTTGCATTACTAGCACAGTCTTGTCCAATTGTCCGCCCATTTGTCTGCAAGATTTAGTACCTTTATGGATGACGGGTAATTTTTCATCTCAGCCTACGAAGTACTCTTCCAAGCACTCTGATGTAGTCGAATTTTAGTCACAGCTAGCTACCTAACATCTAAGGGATTATCCGACAGGCCTCATCGACAATCGGAATGCTCTTCATCCGCTAACAACAATAATTCATGACGAAATTATTTCACCAGTCTTAATACGCCTTCTAGACACCTCGGTAGCCGACCTACATACCATCACCGCTCAGTCGGTCTGTCAGTGCTCGTTAATTTTATCCGAACAAATGGCGGCTCCGCGCCCAGCGGGACTTGTTGATTTCGTCGATTACGCTGAGCGCTTAACACAGCACATGCAACGACACCGACAAACCCTACTAAGATATCAGGCGACGCGAGTGTACGTCAATCTGCGTCCACCAGCTCATTTCCACGTACTCATTCAGACAAGTTGAAACCCGTGTACTGGAAAGGAACAGCAATCGCGTATTTCGAGCCATCGACATCATCGAGGTGCGTAATGTGGGAGATGATGCGTAAACAGCAACAGACCCACCGACTAACAATTATTCCAAAATTTTTGCAGGTTCATCTGCACTTAGTAACATGTCATATGGTCGATGTTATACATATAGAAAAGGGCTAGTTAAGGGTCGTGACAGCCCTTGTAAATTGCAGACTGCGTTGATATCTGTTGGATGTAGCTTCTGTTGTACTTTTATGGATAGTTGAAATGAAGGCCCGGTGCATGATGGTTTCTGTCGAAATTCTGTCTAAAAAGTACACCCGAACAGGTTGACGCGGTGACGTTATCGATCCACATCGGTGAATACGACAGTTTAGCACGCAGGTGTGGCTCTAACAAAGAATTACACCCCGCGAGACGCGAGAAAACTTAGGATGGAATACGCAGTCTGATGTCCCAGTAGATCGGATGAAACTTGCCTGTGGCGCACGCAAAACTACCCTCCAATCCGTCAGCGTCCAATTAACCTCAGTCGTTTCGCTTCCTCCGTCAACCTACATCGCTCCCGCCTATGTGGTAAGCTCTGAAGAAGTTGCATAATTTGAGTGTGTGGCGACGGTCTGTTGTTCGACTGAAAGTTGGTCACCACGCTGCTTGTCTTTCTTTTTCCACTTCTTGTAGACTAGTGTTCTCCTTACACTCGATATCCTCCTGGTGGTAACTGCAAGCCCTGCTTATGCAGTCTAACGTGGCCGTCCGGCTAACGTATGGAACGAATTTTCTTATCGACAAACGTGACTTACTACATATTTATAAGCTTGGTATCGTTTATTTGGCGTAACTTATTCTCGCATAGTTTGTCCGTCCCCACTATTCGTTGCTAAACCATTGTTTCTGCGTACCCTAGTTTCACAAACCCCCCAACGCTCTGTCGTTAAGTGGCCTGTTGAACTCACTTAAGCTCATCCGGGCAGTTAGCCTCGGATATTGCAAGTCCAGTGGACTTGACACCGAGTTTTGTTGGCACTTTCATCCTTTCGAGTGTGCAGTATTCTTCTCGTGCCTCAGCAGTGGCCTAATAAGAAACCCATTTTTGTGACCGTCATTCTGAGACGGAAGTCAGTTGCTTGGCGGGCACAGAGTTCACAGCCGGTCGCTGCGCCACAGCAGCAGCTGTTCTAGAGTTGGGTTAACGATAACCGCTAAGAAGAACATGAACGTAAGTTGAAGAACCCCTAGGAGTCCGGGACGAACAGCGAAGAAGGATGTGACTGCCACAGCCGTGTTAACGGATCGTGTTGACTGAAACAATGATCAACAGTCGCAGCCCTCCAGTTGTCCTTTCTGAGAAAACGTACGTCGCTTTTATTTAGTTCTTTATTACTAATTATGCTAGACTTCTTGTTGTCCTCTATACCATCTTTGTTGCGACTTCTTACACTAGCTTGAACGTTCGTTTGAAAAGTTAGTGATGCCGCAGTTACCTGTGCACTCGACGGAACGACTCACCCAGTGTGCTCGCTCCCCGCGAGTCCGCCGTGTATTCACATCTTGATGATCCTAGTCTCTTTGTCCAAGTCGTACGACAACGAGTACCAATGAAAAATTGAACGGTATTTGAGCGACCGCTTCAGTAAACTCGTCAAACCTCACCATGTTTGGCAACGATGAATCCATTTTATCCTGGAACGCGGAATTCGCATAAAACCTGAGTTTATAAAAAAAAGTTGCATGCGCAAGGAAGCTGCAGCTGCAAAAGTCATTCCTTCATGACCGGCGGACGCCTCAAAATGCAAAGGTGACTCTCAATCTTTATTCTAAAACTCAACGGAAAATTTCCCATCCTATTGCTCAGAATGCAACACGTGACCTGCTGTAATCCAGCCTCTTCATTTGAGTGAAGATCACGCTGAAGAGGTTCATGTGCCTATATTAAGTTGTTAGTGGTCTCGAATCCTACGCCGTGTTGTTGCGAGTAAAAACACTCTGGGCTAATGGGTCTTCCACCAATGCCAGATTGCGTTGACTGGGGGACAGATGATTGCTCCCTCAGTGCTTCAAAAACACAAATTGATTCATACCCCTTCTCACATCTCTGAGGACTACTCCGGTCCAATCGAAAGAAGGAGACTGGGGAACTGAGAAACTGTTCACAAAATCTGAGTTGCCCGAAAAGCACACCAATCCACACATTCGTGGAGAAGTCCATTTGTTCCAGGTGTTTTCACATGCTGACCAGTGCAGTTTCAGAAGAATCGTTCTGCTATATTGATTGTCAGATTGCCATTCTTAACCGCTAATCCACATTCGACACAGGTACGTAACAAATTCATACCTGTGCACCCGTTCGTTACCAACCAGACAGTTATAAATCAATTAAAAACGAGGTCCTCGAAGAAGCACATTCCAGCAAACACTGTGTTTCAAGACTCCAGAGAGGCCCGCTGAAGAATAGGCAAAGCTGTGTTGGGTGTACTGTAAACCGTGGTTTGTTCAACCAGCCTTCTTTATTCAACTGAACAGGTACATCTTAGGTCAAGTGCAGGCTAACTATGGCCATCAGTAATCCCGGCCATGGAACCGGACGCTGTTACACTGAGTGCACAGATTTTCCCCGGGATCTGTTGAAGTCCCCTGTGAGAACCGCAAGTTAGTTTTTCACCTGTGACCACTTTACAGGACTAAGGTTTTGTTACAAAAAAGATATGCTGACTTGTTTGAATAAAAAATACTGAGAAAACTTACGAATACGAATTAAAATATTGTTTTATCACCGACGCAGAAGCCGTTGAACAACACGAGCACAACGTTAGACACACAAAACTGACTGCCTAAATGGAGACGAATAGGTTCAAGATACAAATGTTAAACAAAACGTAGTTAAGACCTACGAGGTGACCGCAGTGTCGCCCGAAGTACTGGTGTTTTTTAACGTTTAGAGTAAAAAACTATGAACCGAAACTTCTCCCGTTCGATTACGGTTGCTCTCCGGATATGGCGCAAACGATTCGGTGTTGAGGTACGTGGTCAAAATGCTCCTGGAGACAATTAAAATCTGGTCGTGGAAATGAATAATGGAGTCAGAATTCGTCGTACCACTTTCTGCGCACTCATCTGCCGTCTGAAAATCTCGAAAGCAGGAATGTTTCCGTTACCGAACTGAGGATCAAAAGCTCCACTGTGGAACCTACGTTTTCAGCTCGTGGCCAAGTGACGTCAATATCCATAGGTGGTTGTGGCTCGTTTTGCTGTAGAGTGTGTGTTGCAACATTGAAAAAAGGGTCGAAAGGGTTAAAATGTGATGGCGAATAGCCAACGGAATAACTGAACGAAGAAGATCATGTGAACTTCCAGAGACAGCCATCCGTTTGAGTGAATGAGCAAAGCAACACTTTGTTTTCACGAGAGTTAATCGACAGAGCCGTCCGTCATGCTCGGCTCGGCAATAATGTACGAGGCGTCATCGGTGACTATGTTCGAATTACACGATGTATTAGCCACGAAGTTTGTGAACTGAGCAATACAGTCCAGTTACCAGGGCTTTCTCAAGAACACCTTCCAGATGTCAAACGACGGGCACGCTTCAGTTGTTCGTGTTTTCTGATGCAATTAAAATTCCCACCACCCAAAAACACTGGAAAAGAGACGCTAAAACAGCTCGCTAGCAGTTGCTTTCTGATTCCCCTTCGCCCCCAATTGTTTGATCGTAGACGAATGAAGGTTAACACTAGCCTACTCCAATCGTTAACATTTAGTTGCTACAGAACAATTCCCGCAACCTTGCTTGGCGCGATCACTGTTGACATTAAATTGGAGCCAGGGTGATACAATGAAAGTGGTGCTGTGTTGCTCATATACCTTGTACTTCCACGAAAGAAGTTTGCTAAACAACCGTAGGGGATAACGAACGTAATTTTTCTGTGAGCAGGTCAATGAACGGATGGACCAGATGGGCAGAAGTAGGAATGAAACGACAATACTCAGCAAGCACACTACAGGATAGCAGAAGTCGTCTGAGAGGTGAGTGCTCTGGCTGGTCGACTATTGCTAGGGCGTTGTCGGGGGGGACCGGCTCTGCTGGCAGACGAACTGTTTTCAAAAAGATTTACGTAAACACTTTCACTGGACACTAAGTTAAGTGCGCTGAATGACAAGTTAGTGAGCAAACAATAAATCCGCAAGTGCACTATGTATAGAACGCCGAGAAGTTTCAGCAGCTTTCTAAATCAAATGTTCTCATGTTTGCTGTCTTCGGGTTGCCCCGTGGAGGTTACGGGCATCTAGCTATGAGCGGGTAACAGGTCACTGTTGACAGGTATACATTTATGGGATATATACGGTCAACTTCTAAATGTGCACCATTATGCACACACTGGGAGCAGTTGTTTTTCAGTGTCCGATAGTTAACATGTGGTCATTTTTCGTCCCATTGAATGCAATGTCCAACTTGGTTTTATAAAGAATACATGGTTGATAGATGATGTTAAAGTGAAGTATACCCTCGAGTTCATCTGAATTCATATCTGGTTTGTCGAGTGCCAAACGATGTGGACAACCGCGAACGGTCGGTAGTGTAGTGTGCGACTTGGATGTCATTGTTGATAGCTCATTTGGAATCAAGTCAGTCGTGGAGAATCATAAAAGATCTTCCAATTTTCCAATCTTGCGAACAAGTCGGTTGGATAGCACTGAATTGAGCACAGTCATGTTTGACTGTGCCCGTTCTGAACGTTTAACTTCGTCGACGTAAAAGTAAGACGCGATCACCGTGCGCCGACCAGAAAGTCCAGGGAGATCAAAATAACCGATGGCAGACAGAAAATCAACCGCAACGAAAATCATGCGACAATCACGACGGAGGCTCAGATTCAGAGTCAGCAGCGAACGACAGAATTTTCGAACGGTTGAAGCGCACGCTATCTGAAGTGTTGTGTCAGTTTCATATCGAACACCCATTGCTGATTGTGGGACGGTGGGCGCCTCTACGCCTGTAACAAGTTGGAAATTGGATCCAGGGGCTAGACAGTCCAAAAAAGAAAGGACACTGATTTGTGCTTGATTTGTGGGTGGAACTACTGGAACGTGCCAGCGTGCTGCATAAGAAACAAAATCGTTCAGAACTCACATATTGTGCTTCAAGTTGAAAACGAACATCGAAATATTTCACCCATGGGTCGATCGGGCATGTGTGACAGACAGTGGGTGTCGACAGGACCACTAGATACTGGTTCAGGAAACACCCAGGTTCATACAGAAACGAAGCCGAACAAAGTGTTTTCAAAACGTAGAGGGAGCAATCATCTGTCCCCCAGTCAACGCAATCTGGCATTGGTGGAAGACCCATTAGCCCAGAGTGTTTTTACTCGCAACAACACGGCGTAGGATTCGAGACCACTAACAACTTAATATAGGCACATGAACCTCTTCAGCGTGATCTTCACTCAAATGAAGAGGCTGGATTACAGCAGGTCACGTGTTGCATTCTGAGCAATAGGATGGGAAATTTTCCGTTGAGTTTTAGAATAAAGATTGAGAGTCACCTTTGCATTTTGAGGCGTCCGCCGGTCATGAAGGAATGACTTTTGCAGCTGCAGCTTCCTTGAGCATCCAAATTTTTTTATAATCTCAGGTGTTGTACGGGATCCACATCTCGCGGGCGGATGCTTTTGGCCGCACTGATCATTCCACAAATCCTGATTAATCATAATTGTTAGATACTTCACCCACTCCCAATCGTAACGCAGCTTAATTGATGCATGCGCATACACTTCCAATGGAATTTCCCATCATATTTTTTATCAGAAAACACGTGATCTGAACTACGAACTTCTTAAATTTGTCACTGCTTGGGACAATTGTCAATTCGACAAACGGAAGAAACTGCAAAGTTCCCGGGAATTACTTGTTGGAGACCCTTTTCTGCTTGTACAGGGTGTAGAATCGAGGTGGTCCATCCGCAATATCCTTTTCTGCAGCTATCCTTCAAGGATATTTCACGGCTTTCCACTCTGAATACTTCTAATTTGCCAGCTTCAACGTGAACCCTAAAGTCTAAACGACTGGCCACCACATTTTTTCTCTTTTCCACATGTCAGCGGCCTTGAATTTTCAAAACATGGTCGCGTTGCCGAACTTAACTCCTTGTTTTTCTGCTGACGGCCACATATATTTGTTTTCATGTTCCATTATCGACATTCGTTTAATTCCTTTTTGTTACGTACTTTGCATTCGTTCTAACATAAATTTAAACGAAGGGCCGTCGACGACCCACCGATAATAATGTTATGTATATAGCAGTGTTTTGTCTGTTTTCCTTGGTTGTCTGCGAAAGACAGACAATCAGGAGACATCAGAAGGAAAGACATGCTGATTTAGAGAAAACTGGGCCTTCAGCTACGCAACTCAGTTTTAAACAGCGTATGCTGTCATTGGTTACATGCCACGTATAACATGCAGACCGGTCGTTTCCTCTCTGACTGTCGTGGCACTTGTGGACCGGGAGGGGTTCCAACGGAAGTCTTGTAAAAGAAAATATGAACAAGCGTGAGCCAAAGATCCAGTAAGTCATGCACACGACTTACACAGAAGCGACTTAAAACGGCACCGACAACATAGCAACACGCCCCGTTATGCACCTTCAATTCTATCCGTGCGCTGTCGATGGTTTCCGCTGCGGATTACACCACGTAACCGCCATAGACCCAGGCCAACCCATTTCACGTATTCCACTGGTTAAAACTCCGAATTTTCAATTGTGTTCACGTTGGTTGCTGACATAACCTTATTGACATGGGATATACACAGAATTGTTTTAATTAACCAATATGCCTTGCAGAATCCACGGCACCAACTCCGACTAGGCACCGTCTTTCCGTGTTTGGGCCGGTAGAATATGCAAACTCTGCGGGACAAAGTCTATGTTCCAATTTATGCCGGTAAATGCACGGCAGCACCTTCGGTTAAAATAACGATTATTGGCGCTGGTTCTGTTGGTATGGCCACAGCTTTTAGTCTTCTGACCAAAGTAAACAAAATGTCACGAGTTAATTGCTAGGGAATACCGACAGAGTTGGCTATCATCGACTTGAATGTGGCACGTGTAGAGGCAGAAGTCAGTGACTTACAGAACGCTCGCCAGTTTTTACCTAAAGTGTCCATCTACGGCGGTTCAAGTACACAAGCTTTCATAATAAAACTTAGTTATTAAGACTACAAACTATCTGCCAATTCAAATATTGCCATTATTTGTGCGGGAGTCAAGAGAAGGGATAACGAAAATCAATTGAGTCATGTGCAGAGAAACGTCGACGCACTGAAAAGTAAGTGAGAATATTTGTGAATATGCTTGGTTAGCCGTAATACCACATCTGGTAGAGAACAGCCCGAAATGTACCATAATAGTGCTTATCAAACCAGGTAGGCTAACAATGATACCCCAATATGAAAAGTCGATGTGTTGGCATATGTGTCATGGAGGATAAGTGGGTTTCCGAAAAATCGTGTGCTTGGTTTGGGGACATTGTTGGATTCGTCCAAGTTCTGTAATGCAATCAGCAAAAAACTAGGGTTGTCCCCAGACGCAGTGAGTGGGTATATTTTAGGAGAACAAGGTGAAAAAGCAGGTGAGCGGTAGAAAAGTAAGCCCACAACATTCCAGTGCCCATTTGGAGTTCTGTAACATGCGCTGGTTTGAAACTCAGGAGCGTTTACCCCGAAATAGGCACTCCAGAAGATAAAGAAGGTTATGACAAAATCCCCCAAGAACTCATTGAGAAGTAATTCATTTCCTACAACTTCCCTCAAAATATAGCGAGAGATCCATCGACAAAGGAAAGGGCACAAGCGCCTGGGCTACTGGCCTCGCAACAAGTATGATTTGTCAAGCCTTACTAACGGACGCCAACTCAATTTTCCCTATATCTACACACGCCAAGGTATGAAGGAAACGAGTTATTCAGAAACTTACTTTGTAGCACGAAGGGAAACTCGTGGTGAGTTGCCATAATTTTGCGTGAAACCACTTCGATGTGCGCTGAATAAGTCGGGCAGACCACATGTATTGCTATTCGAAGCCTACCAGACCAAATATGAGGGGTTTGTTGTTGTTAATCATTTCATTACAGACATTATCCTTCTTCAAACACTTACACAACGGTCAAGTCTCTAAGTTCAAAAGTTGGCGACTGATATATGAGGCAGACAAAACGTGTTGGGTATGGCTGCACGCACCAGTGACCCGGTGTTGAGGGTATTAGTGGGTGGAATCCTTAACCTTTCATGTCCACACCGTAATGTGAATGTGGACAGAACCACAGACGGTTCAATTCAAGTCAAGTACAACGAAGTATGTACCACAAAGTCCTGTGACAACCTACTGTAGATCATAATCTCAAAGCTATGAATTACTGCGAAAGCAACACATTATTACGTCTGTTTAAATGTCTGTGTATGCACACGTTCGTGTGGAGAGGTTGCGCACAACCCTAATTTCGACAAACTTACCCGAAAATAAATGTGCCTGCCCAAGACGGCTACGAGTGGCTGCCACCAGGTGTTCGTCCTCTACCAAAAACAAGAGAGTAATGTGGCATCGTTTAAGTGGACCAGTACAAAGTGGACATCGTTGGGGATTTTATCCCCTGGTACTCTTGAGCAGGACAGGCCATCTAGTGCCAGATTATTCAGTGCAAAAATTAAGGGAGCAACGACGAAGACCGCCATATATAGAAGTGTTGACTTTCTGAATAAGTCCATCCATTTTTACAAATTTAAACGGCAAATTTAAAACAGGCTTAGTTTACGACTGTGAGATTCGACAAATTAAGAATAGGCGATGGAGAGACGTTTCAAGTTTTGAGACATGAGTCCTGCTAGGTGACTTTCAGCTTGGTAATAAATTGACATGGCCATTCATCACAATGACCCCCTAACACATGTAGCCCCTCACTGCACTGTATAGTTTGACGGTGATGCCAATTCTGGTGATTCTGCTGAAAATCAAAATACGTCACACGGAATGCATTCTACAACAGTAACCCTTGTTTACTGAAATCGTCCGCAAACAACAAACAATGCAACTAAGAAGCAGGAAAAAGCTCTAGAACCCACAAAAGATATCACGTCCCAACAGAATGCATTTCCACTCGGCAAACCCACTTAGGTGACATCTACAGAATGTTATCTGCGAGAATTTGACAGGTCGCTTCTAAAACGTTGAAAAGCGCTCTGGTCTAATTACAGTCACCGAAAACAGCGAATTAATTGTTGCTGTATCTGTGTTTTGAAATATTGTGACACATTCATCCAGAAACATTCAACTGTGCAACTAAACTTTGACAGGGTTTACAAGGCATCGACAAAGACATATTCTTCAGTCTCCCATGCATTGTGAGTACGAATGGTGTGCGAGGCATTATGCTACAGCAACTGGATGATGTCGAAAAGGAGAAACTATTCGTAAGTGCCAAAAAAATGGAAGAACTGTTACAAAGTATCGAATGGTAATCCAACACAAGAATGATCAAAAAACCCGAAGAGGTTCACGACTCCACTTTATTCGCCTGCTTGTTGTGTACAGTAAAAATCAGATCAAACCTTCATTTTCCTGAAATGAGAAACGAAATAAAAATAATTAATTTGGAAGGCATGAAGAATTTCTATCATTCAAAGCAACGTCCAAACTGCATAGTACTTGTGATGTGGAACGATGACACATGTGCAAAAGAAAGTTGAACAAAGTCGAATTCTGCAAACTTCAAAACACTAGTAATGCAGAGAAATATGTAAAAATGTGATCATCTGTCTACGTATGCAGCTTTTGGCGGTGAGAACGGAGGATTCTGTGGACATTTTCCCGCCGGCAAAAGTAGTGACAGTAATTAGGATGGATGTTAGCCGTCTTTCGACTTCCAAGCGTATCTGCCAACTAACGCTGAGAACAGCCGTGCAATTACGCGAATTAACAGAAACAAAATGCCCGAGTTTCTGACTATAACGATTACTAGAGTATCATCAGAAATTCATAGTGGCGAAATCCCACTGATAATTAGGGGCGTTCACAGCAACAAACAAGATGTTACAAACCGTTGTCACATATTTTCAAACGCGCAGTTATTGGGGAATCCATTATTGACGTAATAAAAATGCATAAATTGGCAAGCAATAGACTGGAAAAAGGCTATGCACTTACGCATCGATTGCACGACGCTTTTCCGTAAGTTGTCGCACTTCTTTGTCTTTGCGCTTAATCGAATGAACCATCTTTTTATAAGCGTTTCTTTGCTTCTTCGGTAAAAGCATCTCACGCAATTTTCGTTCCGCATTCGCCTCTGCTTTTTCTTGTACAAATTTCGCCGCTTTGCTTTCCGGGCGTCCCGAAGTAATTAATGGCAGTTCACCTTAATAACCGGAGAAGTTATAACACGAAATTCCAAATCAGTAAGTGCCAAACCGTGAGCTACTGTCACCATTAATGGAAATAAATAAATGAATTACCTGTTTATTAAGGTTACCTAATTACAACTACCAGTCACGGAACGTATAAACGTAAAAACTGAAATAAACGTTTGGTTAGTAGTTAAAAATTTGCATACGCGAGGCAACCCAACTGTTCTATAACCGAGCGGAATTATTTTTAACCAGCTTTTAAGACGTCACACAACAAGCATAGAACCTATGGGTGAGAAATAAAATAACGAAATCAAGTGATAGGTATAACGTTTGATATCGCTATTCCAACAACTACATAAGCTGTCTAACAGTCGTTCAGCCCATAGAGGGAATTCCCAAGGACAATGCTGTCATACAATGACATAGAGTGAGCGATTTTAGATTGCTTACAAGGGTCACGGGCTTGGAGCCATCAAAGTTTCACCACTTTCAGCGAACAGCAGTGTATTTGTGCTCGACAAAATGCGGCTAAACAGAGGAGCTATACAGAAGACGCAATTACAAACAAACCTAATTAGCCGCCTGCATTTGAGTGTAGGCTGATAATCATACAGACTCATGTTTCTTGTTGAAACCATCGATGAAAGAGGTGCGGATGTTTCTGACTGCAGTCATGTCTGCCTCTTCCGGACGATAGACATGGCTGTCACTTTCAACCCATATCAACGTACCAACGAGGGCCATCGAGTGATATACATAGTAAGACACTTCGCTGCAACCAACTACTTATGGAACAGAGTATTACTTTCCACTTATTGTTTGGTTTACAACAGATGAAAACATGCACAGCATGTATTTTACTAACCATTGGGGCAATTTAGTTTGTGAGGTTAAATGGGGCTTGACGGTATGCGGTGTCACTCAGCAATTGGGCTTTCCCAACAGTCTCAATCGGCCACTAACTCTCAAAACGTACACACGCACGCATCATGCCGTCAAGCATTCGAGTCAGTAATTGACGTCCTGTGACCCAGTGGGCTTTGTGCGCTGCAAGGTCATGGCACAAACGTCTCTCTCAAGAAGATTTTCACTTCGCGGCACGGTATCTGATTAGTGGGGTCTATCACAACCGAAACATCGTCCAGTTGACCGAATGTACCTGAACAACGTTAAGTCGATGATTGTCGTGACAAATGAGTGTTGACAACACCACCTCATTTTGCATTTCGGGACATCGCTAATAGTAAGCCGAAAAGAACGAGCAACGACGATAGAAATATGTATAGTCGTGGGTCACTTTACACGCTTCGCCATGCCGAGTTAAAGGAGCAACACGGAACCCCGCATCTTTACCAGAACAACCTTTTCGTTATAATCGTGTTCTCTATAGCGACGCTATACTGTAGCACTATTAGTAGTGGCCGTAAACAGCGAAAAACTATATGCAACGACGAAGTCAAGCAAAATTAGGAACATAGTATAATAGCGCAATCGATAAAAATGGGTTTCCTTTTTGGGAGGTCCGCAACAAGAGCTGTCTCACAGTACTGTATACTGTGAGAATTCCATCAGAAAACAACACCTGCAGACGTCCCCAAAAAGTACCACCGGTAAAAAACGTTTTGAGACCTAGAAGTGCACATTCCGCTAGGTAGTTCTAAAGGTGAATGGGCTTTTACGTGGATGCTGCAGAGAGTGCACCCACTGATTAAGTGAAACTCGGTGGGACGTCGCAAAAGCTAACAAGATGCCTGGTCCTTGAATGTACCCCCAAGACGAAATGTACTCTAATGCTCGTTAGAGCGAACGGGTTTCATTAAAAACTAATTGTTCAAACAGTTGAATTCACCGTGACTAGATGTACGGGGTGACTGAGCTCCATCGACCTCGTAGGACTAACATAGGTCCACAAAGGAGACAAATGCCTATCTGTGTCCCGAGTTTCGTGCACAACAGCACAGCAAACTACGAACGTACTGACGTTACCGACAAGCGAGCCAACGCATGGTTTACGCTCAAAACTATACATCATGCTATGTACACTCAACTGAGTTCATCAAGTGTGTCGTATAATTACAATGTGCGCCTGTAACAGATTCCGTCCTGCCCATGGTAATAATGTCTAGCAATCGGATGCCACACCGAAAAGGTCAAGAAGCGCTGTAGCGGGGAAACGCTTGTAGCGCGACCGTGCAGCGAATAAGGATCAGCTCATTATATAAAATTAGTCGCACATTCTCCCAATATTTCCTATAACAAGGTCTACCATCTTGGGCCGTGTGTTGAATTTTCGTCGCGCTGATCTCCAAGTAAACTTTGACAGAATTTGTTAAATCACACCTACCACGACAGATAAACATCAGATCTTTTGTAACAAACATTTAAATGAGTGTATACTGAAACGGGTTTCGCAATAAAATGTACGTTGGTAACTGTTCTGCTATGAATCACAAAATAAAAATAGTAATGTGAGCACCGGGCCATAAAGACAGCATACGAAAGAGGTTAAAAGGTGGGTTAGGAAGCAAGTGAACCTTACAGACTTGTTTTCACAACGACCTATCATTCCGATCCCGCAGTTTTTATTATCACGGCGACCTACTATCATTCATTCATCCACTTAAAACAGCTACGGGCCCGACCAGAAAGTACTGTTGCACAGATCGCTGCTCACCTCAACAGTGGCGTGGAGTAAATTACACAACTTTGCCGAAAGGGGTAAATGCTGATAAAAACAAGGATAAGTGGAAGAACCGGAAATGATAAGAATGCAACCTCAATGGAGGAGAAGGGACTTGACTACTAAAAATGACTTGACTTGCATTGAAACACTCTGCATCAAGGTGCCCACACCTTGCAAACAAACGACCGAACTGTAAGTGACGCCTTACTTTCAGTCACAGCTCGGTTGTTTGTTTGCAAGATCTAAGCCCCTTGATGCTGAATATTTGAACACGGACAAAGCTATTTCTAGCAGTTAGACCCTTTTCCTTTCCCATCTTCGTTCTCTCTCTAAACAGGGTTTGGTTTTTTCATGTTTGTTTGGCAGTTAAGAATCAGTGAGAACCACTGATGTGCTGCTGTCTACGTTGATCATGATGAATGCCGGTACGCCAGTGACTGTGTCCTACTGCCACTTCGGATAGCATTTCTGGTCAGTGATCAAGAGGGTTCCGGCCGAGCAGGCGATTAACTGTACTTGAGACACGGCTGTATGAAAATAACAGAGATGGTGTGCTTAGATGAAATTGGGTGGCAAAACTGAAGGGAGGGCAGAATAACTGGCCCTCATGTAAATGAGCACACAAGTAAAGGATTTATCTCATGTGACTGAAAGGTAGCTACAGAAACAGCTGTGATGGCACAGATAATTTGTTACCATTAGAAAAAATGAGTCACGAGTAGGATGTTAATGCGTGGCTCAAACTTAGAGAAGACCTGTGAACATGCCCGCGCATGATGAAGCGTTCACTGGCTCAGTCAGGAGTAAATCAATACATGAAAGAAAAACAGTATAGTATGTGCAAATTAATATATATACCTTTCGCGGGTTTCTTCACCTTTGAATTTTTTCTTTGCTTAACTTCCCCTCCTTTTTTTCCAACCGTCGCATTCATTGTTCTAAGTTGATCCGACTCCGACAATTCTCCATCAGGCTTCGCAACATTTTCATCGTCAAGCTCCAATTCCTTCGTGTTATGATAGGGATCCGCGCAAGCTTGAACAGCACTGCCACGTAACTCGGCCAAACTAACCAGACCAGCTAAATAGTCTGCCTCCGGCGGACGGTAAAGCGCCGCACCTTCACCGAATCCAGGTGCGACACCTGTTAGACCGCCTCGTTGGTTTACCGTTACTAGCAGAGGATCCTCAAGTGATCCATTTCGTCTGGAACTAGCTGCAAAAGGACTGAGGTGAGGCGGTAGTGTTGCCCCTGGGAGATAGTCTTGAGCGGGAAGCAAGCGTCCGGCGTTAAGACTGTCAAACACCCACTGGGGCTGGACGTAGTACCTGGAGACAGTATAACAAATAACATGGTACATCTGCAACCGGGTTGAGGATAACACAGTAAACGCGGACTATCCGTAAGCAAAAGTACAACTGAGTTAGCTTGACGAGCTATTTATCCGGCTTAATAAAGCGTACTAGGCTTAAGCACGCTCAACTGAAGTGGTAGCTGAAATATGAAGCGTAGTTAGGAAGAACACAGTCCTGAAGAGGAAAGCAAAATCGGACTGCATCTCTAATTGTGGGACCTTCGATGAAACTCGGAATGGAAGACAGTGTTTTCAGACTAACCCTAACCGCATAAACAGGCAAACGATTGTTTAACATTCACAAGCTGTATGGGAGCTGCTGAAATGAACGTGGCGTATTACGCTACTACAGGTAGTGCTTACGTGAGATGCTAAATAATCACATACTTTCTAACATTAGGCTTTCAAATGTTGTTCTGATTTTTTAAATTTTAAACTGGCCTACCGCTGTAGGGACCACAAGGCACGACTTCAACGTCTCACACAACTTTACTTGCTTGGATCAAACTCCACTGATCCTCTCACAGCTGACAGTTAACGGGAGATGGGAAGCTGCTCTGAGATGTACCAGAGACCGGGTAGCAGTGATACAGTGGACGCATAACTACTCACATACACGCTCTGATAGTGCTGAGCCGACAGAGCCTTGATAACTGGGTTTTTTCACAATCGTTTCGTCTATGAAGTATTTCACAAGCACAATGCATGATTGGTTGATAGGACTAATGGGAGTAACTGTTGAGCAACGGCATGAGTGAGGTGGCAGTAAGAAACAAATAAATACCCCGTGAGATTTTGGAACTATCTTTGGAATAGAAATAAATCACTTTACTTAGTACAGACATACAGAACTGAGGTGCATCTTACGTAAAAAGTGACCTAAACGGCGGCTGAAGTTTAATGGGGGAAAAAGAGGAAGGGTAAGTTGATAGCCAATCGAAATACACTGTCGCTAATCCAGATACAAGCAGCGCAAGATGCATCTGACAACGCTCCACTTTAACAAAACCGCCCATTCACATAAATGAAAATGAGAAAACAGTGGCGCTTTCAGTACATTTTGATCAGGCTGTTTAGGTTTAAAAAAATAAGGACAAAATACTAGTGAAAAATGGTTGTAGTCAAAAGAATACCAATGTCAGTGAACGCCGATTTCAGACAGACCCCGTCTGACGCTGTTCCCGTCCACGTCAGCTAGACTGATTCAACAAATAACGGGAAAACTGAAATTATGGGCAAAAAGCTAGTCACACGCTTATGACTGATGGAAAAGTGATAACTGAATTTGTGGTCATTTGCCTTCCGATAGCACTACTCACCACCATCACCACCACCATTGGTTGCTTTGAACCCTACTCGTACGTATTAACGAACTGAGATGTCGTTGGTTCTGGTAATGGTTCACGAAGTAACGAGGTAATGAATAAAGCGCATTGAGAACGCAAGAGAAGAAATCAAACAAGACAATGAGGCTTCGGGAAAGGGAAGAGGAAGACAAACAAACTTCCGATCACAAACTCGCCATTGAGCGCGACACTGCCATACCAGTTTCTTACCACCGGCGTGGATGATCGTAACCTCTCTAACAGTGTGGACGACGCCTACCAACCTTGCTCAACGAGGATGGTCAGGGCTTTCATAATTCGCAACCACATCGTCAACTCACCGCCTCGCGGTTTCTTCTAACCATAAGTAGTCGCAGTGAACGATCCGCAGTAAAGCGGATGCTCCGTCGGCACACGGAGTACGTGTTCCAACCAGAAAAAGCCGCACTATCGTTACATCAGTTATCGGCCGCGCAAGTAGACTGCCACATTGCCTGCACAGCCAGCCCGAATGACAGAAAACGGGGGTCGAATACCGAGAGGTTAGATGCACTTACCACATGAACGCATCAGGCCTTTGATCAATACGCAAAGGTGGACGTAAATGTGCATTGTAAGCTGTCTTCACTTGACAGATGGATACCTTTGTAGCACTATAAGTGACGGAGACTATTACGTACTCTCCTAATCCCCGTGGATACCATGTTAGCAATCATATAGGCTGAGGTGTAACCACCCAGAAAAGTGAGGTGATCGGTAGTCTCGAGAAGTCTGCTTACAACAGCCAAGAGAGGCTCAACTCCGCTCCAATTTCGCAACAATAATCTACATTTTAAAAGTGTAAACTACATAGCATACAGATCAGCCATATTCAGCTGACTAAGCAAATGAGCTGAGTAAAACGATGTCGACCACAAACTCAATACTATTATGCTCATCACCAGAAGAAGCCCCACGTCGGGTGCTCCCCCGAGTTTGTTGTCCATTACATCATTGAAAAGGAAGAGGGAGGTCGGTCACTCCTGTCGAACACCGCTCGAATTGGTAAACGCTCGCAAAAGGCACCTAGGAATGCGCATTCCGAACTCATAGTGAGCAGACAAAAACTGCAATAAACTTCGTTGGAATTCCTCTGCGACGGAAACAGTCCCAGAGAGTAACCGGGTCAAATATAGCCTTCAGGCCCGAAAAATCGAGGCCACTGACTGAAAAAAAGAAGTATCTATGCTCCAGTATCCGTTACAAGGTTAATATATAACTGATATGCTCTTATCAGGATCAGAAACCTGTCAGCATGTTTCATTCTCTCGGCGCCTTAACAGGCCCCACACAAGAGAGCCCGTGAACATCTTGAACGCGACAGAGACAGGGCTAACGACTTTATGGTTATGTCATGGCACCATTCTCGATCATGAAAATGACTGTTGACAAACACAGTCGTGAGGCACAACTTCAGTCCCCTATATGGAACAGAGAGGTGGACAGCTTGGAAAACAATTAACCACCAACATCTTTAGGGAGACTGAGAAAAAAGTCTGAATCTGGATTAAGTATCAATAAACAAAGATCCAAAACAAGTTCGATTTCCAGCGTAGAATCTTCGGGAATGCTAAAACTAAGAAAACAGTCTCAATCATTCGCAGTTGGATGAGTTGACTTGGGCCAATTGAACTGCTTCTCAAGCCAAGCCGATACAACAGGCTGTAAATTCGTGAACCATTTCTTCACATACGGTCGCACCCATTGCAAACACGAAAGAGGGAGAAAAAGCACTTAGCTGTTCCCTGATAAAAATGCGTTCACCACCACTGTAGCGGCTAGGTGAAGTAAACCGACTTTTACAAGTTTGAGTTTCCATTTGCGGTGGTCTTCATCGTTCTCGGAGCCAAGAGATCAATTGACGCCTGTTTATAATTCCCACCGGGTCAACAGAAATTCACTTCTGCTGTGTCTGATATGCTCCTTTGGAATATACCTCTTCGCAAGAGGCTGGCATAGCTTTTGCCCAATGCTTGTTTGGACTACCCCACTGTTGTGATCCGGGCAGCTTAACAGTCAGTGCTGGTTGACAAGTGCTTAGTATACCTTCGTTTCCCAACACCCAAATGAATAGTTTTGCGAGCAGATTGGTTTTAAACAAAGGGTAAGCCAGAGTGAGAAAAAAACGGCATGATTTGAGCGGACTTAATTACCCAAAAATGAACAATTATTAACGGAGCAAGAGCACGGACTAACGGACAGTAGCAAGAACAACTTGTGTCCATGGTTGAGTAGCATAGAGCTTCCCCACGTGAAAAATTACCAACGCTTGTACTGAAATGCTCATCCTGATACACACAGTCCGTTAGATGCGTGTAACTATAACAGCCGAGTGCTACTGCCGGTGCGTCGGGACCCAGATAGCGACCAAACCGCTCAGTCACTTGTTCTCTGGGGTAAAACGATCAGGTTGTGCGTTCACATCATCAGTAAGCACATTGATGTCTGGGAGTTCAATTTTACTCCGAAGATCAAAGAGGAAATCACATAAGGAGCTCTTGACATCATGCGAACTGTTGTCTGCCAGAGCATATGCAGGTAGCAAATAGATAGCGTCTTTCTCATTAACACTATTAACAAGACGTTTTACTGATCTGCGTCGACTGATTAACCGAAGTACTAATTCTGACGGCACACGGACGAGCACCCACCGGGATTCAGTTGAGTGAGGTGTGCTCTGCTTTGCAGATCAACGAAATTCCCCCAAATTCGAAGAGATTCGGTCTCGTCGTTACCAGAATTTGAGAACCAATGGTGTGCACAACTGCGCCATCACTTGTTTGACAGTGAGTGCCGTCCGAATTAGTAACACACAGAGATTACGAATTTCACGCCCTTAACCATGCCATCGTTTGGTCACCTCAAAATTTCTTGCAGCTTTCGGCGGTCGTATTGGACGATGTGGGACGGACAGAAGTTTCATTTTCGTACGCAGTAAGTCGAGCAACTAGCATATATCGTACAATTTCACAGCCCTGGGTTATCGGTAACAAAGCTGAGGCTCTTTTAATAAACACTGATCAACGGTAAAGGTGTTCGTAACCCACTTGATACAAATAACTGTCAGAAGCAACGTTGGTCGAAAACCGATAGCTTCAACGCGACTTTCACGCAGACGAACTGAGTAGCGGTCAAAATCACGATCGAACATATGCAATCACTGTAAACTTTTCACACGCTCTGAAGTTGAACATCCTTACACAGGCAATAGGTCACTTCTTCGTGGAAACATGATCGGTAAAAATACAAACTGATGTGGCGATAATACCAGGTAGATGAGGGGACAGACGGTCTACCGAAACTGGATTGTGGCGCAAGCTAACTGAACCTTTCCCTCTAATGATACTACACTTTGCAGGTGTGAAGTTCATATTATCTAGACAGCTCCACTAGTTACGTGTGTTAGAACGGTCTTCACGTTGTCTGCAGAAGAACTGAGCAGAACAATGTTGTCCTTATTGTTGCTGGCAACAAGTCTCTGGACCTGTTCGTATCTTCTGACATGGACACCAACATTCAAATGTATCAATAAGTTTGTCGACGCTGAATTTCACTGGTTAAATCTCGCATTCATTTAATAGAACGGTACTGGCTGTAGTCATCAAAATGTAGGTGTAACATCCCTCTGAGGACAGATGTGATCGGGATATACGTTTAACACTCTAGTCGGTATTAAATAGTTGACGAGTGTCAACAGATGTAGGCAGAAAACGGGTAATCGGAGTAAGAAAAACCGTAACGTAGAACAACTAACGAGAGAGAAATCAGCCAGAGGGGGCAGAGACTTAAAAAACCAGATTCACTGCGTTTTCGTCAAGCCCGACAGCACCCACTTGTCGTTTAGAACGACCTGCGCAAGTAAACCTTCAAATCAAAGCCTTTACATTCCAAAACTAGGTTACGCACACGGGACATCAGACTCATTTCCAGATTAAACAAACACAACCAAACAAAGCAGACATGTTAGGCGATGGACTAGCATAAGTGAGACAGGTTCTGAGCCAACGAGGTCAGGAAACGATAATACTACACTTGTAGTCGGTAGAGTCTGTGAGCCATAAAGGTCTTATTGTTCCTAATGCGTCTTAGGCAACGGTGATCGGAGATTGACGTATTAAACATCAGTTACAAAGGTTTCGCAATTGCATGAGATGTCTACCCGTACAGCTGTGCACACGCTCGGCCCTTCATAGAAAGACAGACATTATCGCCCAGTATACAATTATACAGAGATAGCCCAAGAAACCTCTTCAGGCTTCCTGTGTAACGCTGATAGTCAACAGTATATCGCCGCAAGCTTTTACCCTGCTGTAGGTCCGACTGTACATTGTTTCCGGATTGGCCCACTTGCCATGGTCGCCGTTTTGTGCCGGAAAGTCACAGATTACGACTCTGTCAGATGAAGCAAAAGCATATGGATATGTAAAGGAGGAACTATCTGTCTCCAATATGAATGGCGGTATTCCACCATTCGACGAGGCGTGGAGATATCTTCAACGTAGCCATGGCTACGGCGAAATCAAACTGGCTCCATGGTCGTTTCGTCCGGTCTACGAAGTACAGCAGCAACCAGCATTTCTGACGTGATAGGAACTAGATAAGTACTTCATTATCATCAACAGCAGTATGCCAATGAGTTACAATTACGACTGCCAGCTGCATGACCACGAGAAGAGGTAAGAACGGACACCAGTTTGGAGACAAAATAGAGGAAGATGAGAGTGGTATACAAAAGCTTGACATCTAGACCCAAACATCCAGCGACAAAGTGCCAATATTTAGCAAAGAAACAACCGAATTGCGAACAAGAGCAAGGCGGCACATGCAAGATAGCTTCCGTTCAACTTTACTATCCCTCGCCGCTAATTCCATAGACTTTAGACAACGCAGCCAAACAACGTCAAAATACCTGCCACAAGACCCTACTAACGGCCATTTCTTCTAGCGTTCTCAGACGGAATTTGTTAGTCACAGGGGAGACAAACCTGACTTGCCATGGTTAACCTACTAGCAACTACCTTCAGTCATCTGAGTTATCATCGTTCGTCGGCCTCGAACCTTACAACGATCACTTGCTGCATCATTACGGTAATAGACACCAGAAATGACTGACTGTCAGCCATAGCACTAGGCCCAACCACCCCAAACTAGGCACCTGTACAGAATGAGCAGATAAACCCAGTTACCGCTGACTAACAAACACCATCCCTTCCGAACCTCACAGTTACTTGCTGATGGTTAGCGCACACATAAAGTGAGTCTATTTTGAAAATCAGAATAAAATCAGCCGAACCTTATGTAAGTGGAGCGACTTTCTTAAACTGGAGTTACTAGAACAGTAACGTCACCACCGACTATGGTTGAATCTAATCTTCCAAAAGACCCAGACGATGTTCATCCAGACCGAATTCCTCTTAACGTTTCATTAACCTCGTCTCACATGGTGTTTTCGTAGGCAGAGAAACATCCACAGATCAATCAGTACTACAAATGACCAAACGAGTAAGTTAACTGGCAGTCAGAGTACCAGTTGGGGTGCTCAGCATTATTTTACGGTGTAAACACGCCTGTCAGTAGCCTCGCACACGGTCTCGTAAACAGTATCTTGTCGCCCTTTGTTCAAAAGAAGTTGCTGTAATTCGTGTCATGTCGAAGATGCATGCCGACCGGGTCTCCGCTAAGATGCTTCTTCAGTCACATACGTGTGGCTTAGCAAAACTGAATATATTCGCACCAGGATGAAACATTCCGGTAAGCATCAAGGAGCCCGATGGCTTGCACAGAAACAGCTGAACGGGGAATGACCATATGAGACAGTATCACACCTCCGCACCACAACCTGAATGTCACCTGTGTGTCTCTACGTCATCTATCGGTAAGGCTGTTAGACTGGAGACCGGCACTTGTTGGATGTCTATGCCCCAGCTAATTTACTCACAACTTATGTATGTTAATGAAAAGAAGTTCTATTGGAACGCGGGGCAGATTTGCTATACCGGTGCAAAATTTGGGCTCCAGACAAGTGCACCATGTGGACTCAGTTTCGGAAACCATCACTGTAACGATACCTGATGGTTACATCGCTAAATGATTCCGGAAGAGACCTATCGATAAGGATTGCCGGCTTAAAACAAGCTGCTATCACCACAAAGCCGTAACAAGTGCTCAACGTTGCTTGTTTAGTGAGGGTCGCAGGAGTTTTACTCGAGTCATGCACATATACCTGAACGTCCGGGACTTTAGCAAGTGTCAGTGTCTGTGCGAAGTGTACTAGAGGGTTATCGAACAGATGGTAAAAGTAACCGTCGACTAACTGAACTACAGTCAGCGGAAACATAGGGTATAGTACCAAACAGACAACGTTTATTAATGACCAATTTCGATACGCCAACCAAGCCTTCAGGTCGAACAGCATAAAGGTGGCCGCTGATGGGGACTACATCGGATAAAACTATGTCTACACACGCGTTTGGGGGAGATTCTGGAATTCGGCAACATAAATCGAGCGTGTATCGTGAATCGATAGGCTGGGATCGACGTGCATGACTGTCCAACAATCTTGAGGGGTACGCTAGTCTTCTAATGTGCGCTTGCTGGGTTAGACATTAAAAAGGCTAACTAGGATGACGTTTGAGGGACAAGCATGGTCTTGGTCCGCACATCCCAAACCACTCTTGTGTTTAATGAGCCGCTATGATAATCGTGTTTTTGTCACTGGCGGCAAGTTAGGGTCTTTACTGTGCTGAGAGGCAAACTGAAGAAAGTATAACCTATCGGGTAGTACTTCAATTATCACCAGATGGCCGTGGTGCAGTAACATGATGAGTGCAGTGTCGGTCACTGATATCTAAGTCAACGAATAAGTAAAATAATGTGATGGAATTCGTGAGATCAACAGTTGTTTGTACGGATAAAGCAACTCCACAGTAGCGCAGGTTGAAGCGTAGAGTAGACTTAATGGTTCACTTGGAACTTTCTATCAAGCAGCTTTACCTGTCCAAAAGCGGAGCAAACAGCATAACTAGCAGAATGGCTGGGTTGGTGACCATCAAACTGGTTTACACATCCCCTGGATGAGATCCAGTCATCCTGAGTGTTCATTGCACCTAAGCTGATGAAGACTGCCCTGCTTTTAATTTCACATTCAGAGTTCTCAACACTAATGACATCCTCCTAAAAACAAACTGGGTTCCTCAATGGAAATAGTATTTAACGGACATCACCCCTGTGAAATTTCAAATAATGGACAAAATTTTCGATAAATAAACGTAAGTTGTTGTCCGTTCCATTCATCAAGTAGTATGTGCCAATATGAACGCAAAAGCTTACATTTTCCTTACAAAACAAAGGCAAATACATAGTCATCCCAAAAAATGTTAAACCTTTGGTAGAAGACCCAGCTAACATGACCGTGGAAACTACCTTTGTTTCAGTTACAAAAAGTTATGCACAGAGATCACTAACCTGGTTACTTTCATAGTGGACATGGGTCTATCCACTACCTGAAAGTCTATACTCGGATCTTCTTCCGAGAAAGTCGACCCGGGACCAACTGTTTTGTCCCATGAACACTCGCCTCCACAAGAACGAATGATGAGACATATAACTTCACGAGGGACCTCACGCATCAGAAACACACGCTTTCCTCTGAACAGATTACGAACGCGATGAACCTCCATTTGTTTGTTCACAGCCTCAGATACTTGGTCGTCAATCGCCTTTGGTAAAATAATTTAAAGATGAGGTGATCACTCATGTTTAAGATATGCTGCATGATATCAGATACGTCAAACTTACGTTCAAACTTACTGGATCATACAGACGTAGGGTGTGGGCTTAGTAGAATAGCGTATGAAACATACTGGCAGGTATAAAAATTAAGCAACTGAAAATGTAGGCTGTCACAAGATATAAGTAAAAATTTCCGAACAAATATTACCTGGCATACATCTCCATCGCTATCACTCTAACAGCAAAATGTGCGAGCCGCAAATTCATCTCATAGAAGACCAGTGTTGCAATCGAGGTCAGTTATCGAACAGAGTATTTCCTTCTTCATTCGACTAATACGACGATGAACTACTTCACGATTACATTCTGATTTTAAGGAAATTGACTGCTTACATGGGGTAAGTTTGTTTAGTAAGCTGAAAGCAATACAGTACAATCTGAGCTCAACGAAGTTTCAACACAGAGGTGATTATGTGCGCTTGGTCTTGCACTTCCTTCCACTAACCTTGCGAATTTGCTATACAGAAATTAACGCTGAATTCTGTACCTGATGAGATGCGACGAAATTCGTCATATATTGAATCGTGCCGTCTGCTGTTTTTGATACCTGTTTTCAGGTTGTGAACAGTGTCTAAAAGTATTTTGCGTCCTTTACGCAGACTTCTTCGGAAAAAACTGAGTGACTAAGTTCCAAAGCTGAAATCCTTACAATATTTGAACGAAAGGCAGAGCCTACCTGTATATCCACTCGGCACCGATAGAACAACAGAGGAAATCCTATCAACCGCCCTCGGTCAGGTCAAGTTAAATGACTTGCGCATCAACAGATGGACTGACAGATTGGATTCCTGTTAGTAATGCACAATGTGCCGTATATTTGGTGTCTGGCTATAAACAGTGATGAACGTCAACCTCCCTCCCGGCGCAGCTGGAGTCATGTCCGTCACATTGTATTATGGTCTATGGACTGAAAAATCTACGTAAACTGAAGTTCACAAATGCGTCCCAGCTCTCAATCACAATCGTCTTAGATAAACTCGTGCAGGAATTAGGAAAATGTAATGAAACGTTGTCTAACGCCTCGAACCCCGCGACTGAAAACGAATCCAATGAACCGACGTTAATCGACATTGATTTTAACGAAGAACAAAGGAGTCAGTGTTTCTATCTAAGTAACGGATGAATAACAGATCGGGAAATTACGTCTACATAGAAACGGGGAGGGTTACGTCGAGAACTAGGGTTAAGTTTCGCGGATGCGTGCGACAAAGATGTAGGGACAACTTGAGCAAGCGAAACGTAAGCACTCAGGATGAACGATAAGAACCACCTTTATTAATTCGACCACCGACGTGAACACGCATTGAGTGGGTAGACAACTATGAAGTCAGGAATTAAGTGCTGGGCGGGGGGAATCAAGCAAGTCCAATAGCACGGCCTTATATAATCGGACTACCTGCTAAGGATGTTAACTAACTGTCGGCCACGTGAAAGTTCTGTTAAAGCCATTAGCTTGACTGAAATAATGGGCGAAAGGAACGTTTCGCTACTTATATATATATATATATATATATATATACACAAACGCCAAGATGAAACACATCGAGTCTGAAGCCTTTCAGACATCCAAACGTTGTTTTACCTCGAACTCAGCTTGATCAGTGTCACAGATGTTTGAAGAACGTAACAGATGGAATAAACTTTACAAGCGAAAAAGAAAATTCACGCCTGGCGTCCCCCGATGTATCGATCATAAGAAAACCTGACAGCAACCATTAAACCAATGTCTGTCGTAAACCGACAAGTGATGTTATTACTGATGAGTAGTCGAAGATTTGGTCTATTTTCAAGTCGAACATCATCCACAGTTGATCGCAGTCTTCACAATCAGATAGACTTTCCAGCCAGCCTCTTTCGAAAGGAAACACTAGACTCGAGTTCCGTTCTCACGAGAGCTCCTCAGTAGTGTATATCCTTGCCACGGCCAGGATTTCAACTCCGGCGACGCTTTCATGAGGCAACCATGTTGACCACTGCGCCATCGACCTCACATTAGGCATGACCGATCTGAACGGTCAACCAATTCCGCTTGTGAGCAACGATCAGATTACCCGATCGTCTCGAGAGGAGACACAGTAACTGCCCTGTTAACTCCAATGGATAGCCCCCTGGTTAGGACTTCCAAGAAAGGTCGAAATCGCTGATCTCCTTAAACCTGCTAGGCGGTATTTTAGATTACTGATGAGTAGTCAGGGATTTGGTTTACTTTCACGTTGAACATCATTCACCTTTGTTCGCAGCCTATATTCACGGCATACCCGAAGCAGTGCAAAGGGTGCTCCAACCACTGGGTATCCAAATATCGCACAAGCCAAACCCAACACTCCGTTCAGCTCAGGTGAACGCTAAGGGTCATGTAGAACCACAAGAACAGTCTAGCGTAGTCTATGTGATTCTATGCCTCGGGTGTGACCAACAGCGTGGCAGAAACAGGCAAACGGCTATGCACGCGCGTACATGATTTAACGATGCGACGAACCGACCACAGAACGCAACTGCGGCACCATTGCGCGGACACAGGTCAGGAGGTCAACGCAGGTCATGCGAAAGTGGTCGCGCGGGAAAAAATGAAAGAGGAATGGCTTGTACTGGAAGCTTTGTATTCGCGGAATTCGTCCAAACGACACGTGGATATAGACAGCCACTAGGTCAGCATCGTTGACACTGGAACGAAAAACGAGCGAGGACAGGCCGACATGGTGAGCGGAAGAACAATCTCATTCTGACATATTTATTTGTTTGACAACGGATCTTAGTCGCGGGGGGGGGGTTGAAACGTCACAATAAACCGTTCACTACTCAGTGTGCCCCTTTTCTCAACTACTTTAAATACATATATATATATATACAAATATAGTGAAGACCACGTGGAGTGGCGAACGCGCCACAATATGTGAGAAAAATGGAATTGATGCAAGAGGAGTGAAGTCGTTACATGTGTGCACTTGGAGATTAGCGACACCAGCGGCTCTCAGTTCCATCCCTCGCGATATCGGGCGGCGTCTTCAAACAAAGAAGCTCGCTGTTATATGGACCCCTACGAGGAACGTTAGTTTGAAGTAAACTCTGGCGTCAGTGCCCTCATATCCCAAACCAAAATCAAAAGACAACCACCAGGCCACCACTCTCGACATGACCCACTGGCTGGCAGCAGGATAGTCATCAACTACGCTAGTTGATAGCCGGGTAAAACGCTTAGCACGTGGTCATAGACAATACTAAGTTATTCAAAGTATTCGCTATGTAGACATCAGGTGTCATTCTAGTTCCCGCACACGCGCGTCAACCCAAACATGCATGTGGTAGCAATTAGGAAACACCGTACCATTACGGCTTAGCAATTAAAAAGTTATATGTATTCGAACATTCAACGTCAAACAAACAACCCAGCCATAAGTGGAAGGCAGGCTTCAACAGCAGGAGAGCTTCCTTACACCTCCCACAGTCCCAAGCCACTAAGTGCACTTTCTTCGCAGACAACACGGCTGAACAACCAAAGCATTCATACCACTGAGTCGAATAAGTCGCCACCTCCCCCCAAAGTCTGCGGTCACCGATTCTTCGAGGTCCCCATCCCCGAAGAAGAAACCGCCTTACAATGGTCAACCACTTAGTGAATGACCTCATTTCTCTACGCCATGTCATCATCTGTCCACCCATCCACCCCCATCTTACGCCAGCCGACTGTGACATCAGCAAAAGTGCTCAACATGGCAGACAAATAGCCGGCATCTTTAGTGAAGGGCCTTAACATCTAAGTCCGTACGAATGTAAGAATTGGACAATTTATCTCCTGGCATTCGCTATCAGATGCCTGTTTCTCGAGCTCTTCGTTGTTTTTCCGTTTGTACCACTTGATGCAAACGACCGAGTGCAGACATGGGTGACCAAATACCTGAAGACGATTCACGTCTTCTATCTTGAACGACCACGTTTCGCAGCCGTAAAGCAATACACTCCTCACAGTTGCCTTATATACGTGATCTTTATACCTCAGAGAGATCCCTTTCTGTCGCACGAGGGTGTCCTAGATTAACGAATACTGCCCTAGTCTTAGAGGTACGCACTTCTATTTCATTCCTTACGCTGCTGCCACTGATAAAGCTTCGCAAGTGCACAAACCGGTCACCAACTCCCACAACCCTATTACTCAACACTACATATACGTGACCACAACAGTTTTTCAGAAGCACATCACACACTGGGGCTATAACGCGCAAAATGGCGTCTAACACTGTTTGTACCATTTGGGAATTGTCAAGTAGTGAAACCTTGTCAGCATACTCAAGATCAGTTGGTCTTCCAACAGGTTGGAATTCCACGCACGCACCTTGCGAGTAGCGCAGGAATTCCCCCATTTCTGCCACAGGACAAAATTAAACAAGTGATGAAAGTGGACAACCTTGACGTACGTCGCTCCTGGTGCTGAAACTGTTAGACGGTTCACCGTAAACCCCTAACTGAGCTGATGCATGGGAATAATGCACCCGCAGTATATTCACATACTGTGGATCGATCTACACCTTTAGAGTCGCTCAAATGCAGAGGTGTGCCCACTAAGCACGTGAACATATTGTCGGCACTTTATTCCCATACTTCAGCTCACATTAGGGTTTACGGTGAGCTGTCTGACAGTTTCAGACCCATGAGCAGCGTACGTCAAGGCTGTCCGCTGTCACCATTTCTGTTTAATTTCGTCATAGACGAAATAATGGAGGATTGTCTCCGGCACTCAAGATGCCGGCGTGGACCTCCTACCTGGTGAAAGACTGAACTTGACTATGCTGACGATAACTTGACAGCTTCCAAGCAACACAACCAGTGCTAGGCGCTATTTCGCGTTCTGATAAATACTTCGGTATGGGCATTGCAGCCTCAAAATTCAAATTGCTTCTGCAGGATTGATGTGATCATGTAGATTTTATGTTAGATAATGTAGTCGTGGAGATTGTTCACTGGTTTGTATACCTGAGAAGCTGCAGCAGCGGCGGCGTCGGTGGCGGAGGTGTAGGAAATGAAATAGAAGCGCGTATCTCTAACGCTAGGACGGTATTCGCTAATCTGGGGCATCTCTGGTGACAGAGGTATTTCTGTGAGGTTTAAAGGTCGTGAATATAAGACAACGGTGAGGGCCGTACTAATTTATGGCAGAAAAACCTGGCCGCTCAGAGTAGAAGACGTGAGACGTCTTCAAGTTTTTTTATCACCAATGCCTGCGTTCAACTGCCCGTATCGGGTGGCACCAGCGTGTAGGTAACGAAGTGTTTAAAAAGCGGGTGTTTGGTAGTGATTGCCAAACGAGTTCTTTTGTCCAGTCTCTACGTTTNCCTTGATGCTGAATGTTTGAATATGGAGGTAGTTATTTTCAGTAGACAGATCCCTTCAAGTCCCTTCGTTTTCCTTCTCTCTCCTCCTATATAGGGTTTGCTTTTCTTCATGGTTGTATGGCATTTAGGCATTAGTGTGAACCACCAATGTATTGTTGTTTACGATGATGACGATGATGATGATGATGATTATATTCACATACTTTCTCGGCACACCTCTGCTTTAAGGCGACTGTGAGAGTACAGATCTATCCACTGAATCGAACACACCTTTATAGTCGAGAAATACGGCCACTGTTGGCCGGCGAAGTGAATGACGCTGATGCGGAATTCGGCGAAAAACGATAAACTGATCGATACATCCTTGCCCAGGTCCAAACCCTGCCTGTTCTTCCAAAATGTTTGCCTCCCTATCTCCCCTGAGTCAACAAAGTACGATGGATGCAGAGCCCTAGTAATGACGGCTCAAGGTAAATCCCTTGCGAAATTCGTAAGAGCCCTTGGACTCTTTGAATATGGGAACTAGTATCGAGTGACTCAAGCATGCAGGGCTGGTCCTCGTCATCCACACAGGTTGTAGTAACTGAGTCACAACCTCTACTAACGTCTCCAACCTTCTTTGAAAGATGCCCGTACGAGGCCACCCGGGCCAGCAGCCCTTCTACGTTTGAGAACTCTAATACAACTGCGGACCTCAGGTTAAGTGGGTGATCCTAAATCTACCGACCAGAATGAGACATTGCAAGTTTGTGGCGGTTACACAGTAGGGAAAGGCTACTCAAACTGGCCCTTAAAGTGTTCTATCCAGCACTCTAACATCGCGGTGAGTGCGTCATCTACCTCGCCGATAGGTTCACTGACAGACGGTCACTTTGGACCAGTAGCAGGGACAAACTCAGTGTTCCCTGAAGTAAAATTAGTTTGCATTTCCTTAACTTTCTCTATTAGCCATTGCTTCAGGTTGGCGACCAGGCTGTGCTGCCGTTTCCTGCGGATATACCTCCTAAACCTGGTAAATGAGTTTTCGGAAGAAAGTTTCCCCTTGACATCTATTAACTCCACGAACTTGTTCGAGATCCCATGTTTGTTTAACCCACGATCCCTCGTACTGCATGCTGCAAAACTTGCTTCATGGAAGACCCGTGGGATTTGGGTGCAGCAGTTATTATGATCGTCAGGGTAGAAGCTGCTGGGCTAATTTGGTGTCTCCTTATCGACCACATAGCCAGTTTCTTAACAGTCAACCGTTATCATCGGTGGGGTCGTTGATCAGCAAAAGTAAGGACAAAACGTCAACGCACTAACGGATGATCTTAATCCATGTATTTGCACCAATAAGAACGACAGGCATGAATGAAGCCACACCAGTTATAACTCACAAATATGTGGTATTTCTGAGACCAAGTCCGTTTCGGAGAAGGGGGAGCCAAGCACGACCGTCACGAGCACTATGTTTAAACATAGCAGTGCCGAAAAGATATTCTGCCTGACGCGCAGTTTCCAGCAGTCACCGCCATTATCCGAGCGATGTGACCCTACCCTAATCAAGACCCGATTTCACCTATATTGTCAATCCTCGCGTTAACATCTCTGACCAGAACGACCACATCAGAATCACGTGTTCACCGAAGAAGAGCGGTCAGATTCGAGTAAAAGTAATCTTTGATACCGACGTCACTACAGTCAGATAAAGCACAAACAGATAAGATAAAAAGACTTCTGAAGATTCTTGTTCGACAGCTGATCTTAACAAAGCCCGCTAAGCGGACGGTACAAAATCTGCTGCTAACGGGAGTCTAATCTACAATTTCAGCTGCGGTCATCGTACTGAAGACTATACCCACTTCAGCCTGATCGGTAGCAGCGGCCGCGCAGTCACTTGAAGTGTATAACTGGCATCGGGTAGACAGTGTATGTGCTGTCAGTTCCGTACGTTAAGTAATTTCCTGGATTCCATTCTTTGAAACGTAGCAGACATCGACATTCAACGAGTCCAACTACTTTGCGGGAGTGGCCCGTTGGGTCATCTGTTTTACAGTACAAACTTTCAAAGTACCTGTATTAACTCGTATCCTAATTCTAAGCAAGGGACGGGAAGATTTGAGGTCAGATAGTAAAAGATGGGGCATATCGGGACAATGTTTCTAGCGTCGGCTATATCTGTTGTGAGACCTGTGGAGCAGCTAGTAGAAATGGTGATCGAGAAGGGCTTGAGAGCTAAGTTTCACAGGACGGTGAGGGAGGTGTCAGTAGCAGCACTTTTCCGCCTATCCACCCAGCTGTATGCAGCAGATAGGGCGACTCGGTTTGTACTGCGAGACGGCCAACACTGTGAAACCATTGATGGTTGTATGTTGACTGAGGTATTGCCAGGACGCTCAGACCTACAAGATTAGGGTTCTCAACCAAAGGCTTTACCCCCAAAAGCCTGTACCGCAAGGCAGTGGGTGAATGACAGTATGTTAGACCTGGTACCTTTTCCGGAAGATGCTAACCCTCTTCCAACTGTCAACCTGGAGGACCGGCTTATCAGACTTTTGTCTATTGGCTTACCCAGTATGAGTGACTTTTTCAGTGTGATTGTCGTACCGCGTGAAGGTCCAATCTCGTTGTGACGGGTAGACACACACGTAACCTATCATCAAACCTGAGAGTGATTGTTCACGAGCAACACAGGAAACCACTACACTGGCTCAAACTAGGAGTTGCCGTTTAGTGATCACATTTAATCCCACCAAAGATCATTAGGCATCGGAACTCACAGACTGTAGTACTTCTGGACTTACGGACTGGTTGTATATCCGTAGCGCTCTCGAGAGATGTTTCAACTTGTAATAGTCTTGGAAAAATATAGATGGTCTATCAACATCGTTGTACATTCACTCTGAAAACAGGAGCATGTGAAATGAGTAACTGCTCTGCGTGCCCACTGATCTTGAGGGTGCCTAACTTCCCTCTCTGATTGACTTTTTAACTGAGTCTAGGGATATGTGTGGGGACTCAGGCGATTCTGATGAAACTTTCCTCAGAGCTGTGCTGACCATCACAGTAAGTGGATGATTCACATTTGACTAACCCCTCCATCAAACAGGTTTAATTACTGGTTGATCTGTAAGGATTGCTGTCAGCTTTGGTGCGTCACACGGTTGCGGCGTTTCTAACCCCGTATTACTTAGTTAGGTTTTGCGCTTGAACGTGAGCGAGGCCCCATCATAACCAGCTTTCAACAAATGTGATACTACAGACGTCCGGTTATCGCTGGCAGGGAATGGTTAGTGGCCGACTGCGAGCTATACAGTTCGGAAACATGGTATGGTGATAATGATTATAGTGCTGGTGGCATTGTCTAACCAGACAATCGTAACGCACGTTACTTCTAAAACATCATGTCCAAAACAGTTGAGCTATTGAGAGGGAATAAGCAGTAGTATCGACCAACAAGTCATGACAATCATCGTAAGAAAATATCAAGTTTCCAAGTTCGACACATCATGAGTAACGCACTACAAGCCAACGCGGAATGGTGAATCGAAGATTGAGAGGACAAGCGTGAATAACTGTATACGGCTTAGCTAGACCATACACATTAAAAGTTTGACGTTGACAATACAGAGTCCAAACATTCACACTTGCAACATTACGCGGAGCAGTAATGGCTAGTCCAAAGCAAATAAACATGTAACACCAGAGCGTAAAAGTATTTCGAAGCCCGTTACGCGTGAGATGGGGCTTGCGATGGCTTACTGGCTGAGAAGCCATTATCAAAGAGGTCTCGGATTTGAAAAGTCACTTGAAATAAGTTATTTGAAAAGTGAGTGCGGTGATCCATCGAAGCCTGTCAAGTAGTAGTTTGTAAACTAATCAAAATACTGAAAACGTGTACTTCCCGAACAAACCTGCAACTCCGATAGATTGTCCATATGTGTTTCCTCGTAGTCAGCTTCTTCAGTGCGTTTAATAGGGTAGGAAAGACAAGAAAGCATCTGAAAATTACCAAGAGCATTAACATACTTCGAAATAACTATCGTTCTGTCCACAGTAATACGACGTTGGATCCGGGTCAAAATGAAAGGATAACTTTGGTGGATAAAGCAGACCATTCACACGGTAAAGGCTGAAGGTAAGTATAAGAAAGAAACGAACATACTGGCATAAAATAGAACCAACAAGAGTAGTATCGAATTCTAGACAGGTGGCCAGTATCCGATAATCCACATCAGAAGGTGTATGTGTGGTTGAAGAGTGCGGTATAATCCACACTACCGCTGTGCCATCCAGTTCCACCTGTACATAAAACCCCTTGATGCTAATGAACGCCTGAACAAGAAGAACGGACAACATTTATCATACTTTTCGAACAGCTTGAATCCCGACGACAAGGTTCAAAAACTCGACACACAATCGACGACATAAGCCAATCAACGCGGGATTAAACTGAGTAAGTCGAGGAAGCCGAGAGAACAAGAAGACTAAATTGAGACTATCACTGAGGTCATTTAAAGCATCCTGTCGGGTTGGGTAGCTACAAAGGTTAAAAACGAGGGAAATTACCGTTCTTTGACTATATGATGAAGGGTGTATCTCGGCTTATTCATTCGTACTCTGAACTCCTTATCCCTGTCCTTTCGTTCCCGGGACTTCTTCAACTTCAACTGATATATGCGCAGTTTCCGGAACTTGTCCATTAACGGCTCATGTGCCAAAAAAGCAATATCCTTCGAGTGATAAAAAACCCTCGGCTGGCTATTACCCTTCCCAACTTTTTTTCGATTGCTCGGTTCAACGGGGTAAACTCCTTTTAGGATACACAAACGCCTAGTGACGGTCACAATTACAACATCGGACCAACCTGAAATTCGGCAAACTGAGTTGCAATCTACGCATAGCTTGTTTTTGTGTAAGAAAGGCGGTTACTAATCCCTTTTGATGCTTCAAATAATGGTCAAGAAACAGGTTGATGCAGGCAACCAACCTTCTTCTTCATCTTCGTCATCCTCACGGGCCCGAGTTAAAATGCGCGTGACCTTGAGAAACCAATACTTTCTGGGATGTTTCAAGTGGTCAATTTTAATTTTATTTTCAGCGATTGATACACGGGTTCTAGGCGTGGACCCAAGGTTCCCGCATTCAGTCGGTTTTACTAGCTCAGTGTCAGCGGACGTCTGTTGATCTGAAAGGCGATCACTGAAGAAAGGGTGTAGCACCGCTCATGGGGATTACAGTGAATACCAAGAGCAATGTAAGATTACTCGCACAATGAAATTTTAGATAAAGTAGAATCAAGCAAAGCTTCAACACGATCCCTAGTACAACTGCCGACAATTTCAGAAGGGAAGCTGTTCCAATGGTTAATAACCCTGTAAGAAAACTGCTGCCTAAGAAAGGTCCGAGGACGATGTTTGAAAAGGTTCTTGCTATGTGTTCCAACCTAACCCCTAATCCTCCTGCGAACTGATAATTGACTGGTGTCATGAGGAGACTGTCAGTGCACTCCGTTCAAGTCGAGATCCGGGTTATATGGCATTGTACATATTGGCATTGTTCCCTGTATTTTTATACATACAGTCAACGTCACTTGCGCTTGTACAGAATGAACACCACTTGTTTGAATTGACTCGACTGGGCAATACACTTTTGGTGTGCGCGTCTCGTTCTCTAGATGCTCCTGTTCTTCCTAGATCAGGGTTGCCTATAGTGAGCTATTCAGCAACTACGTTTTTCAGCGATTTCAGCGATTTGTACACGGGTTCGAGGCAGGGGGTCCAAACTACCCGGATCCAGTCGGCTTGTTCACTTCGATGTCCGGCGGTTTTCTGTGGGTTTGTAAGGCAGTCACTGAAAACATGGTGTGGCACCGCTCTTCGGGGTTATAGAGAGTGCTGAAAGCGGAGTAAACTAACAATCTAACAGAACAGAGTAGACTACTATTATAATCGCGGAGTCTTCGAAACTCCAGTGGATAAAGATCAAGAATTTCGAGGCGGGACTAGCAGGAGAGCTGCCGAAAGCCAGTGACCATCTTGGTGGCTACTCGCTGCACAGGTTCAATGGCGAGAATATCCTTCTTCAAACCGGTGTAGACGACTTGAATGGCATATTTGAGCAGTGGTCTAATGTAGAGTCCGTGGATCGTGTGAAAGGCGTTTCGGTTTGTGCGAGAGAAGGCTTTTTTCATCATCCCAAGAGTCACAAGTCCCTTTTTGACGGCAAACTGGCGGTTGTAAGAGAATGACAAACCAGACGATAGCCAAGTCTCTAGGTCCTTTTTAGAGTCAATTTTCGCGATATCTGTCACACTGTGCACCATGTATCACGAATAGGTTCCCGGAGTCTCCTCCGAGGGACATGTGTGCACATTCACTGTCGTTAGAAGGGAGACTCCAGTCATCTGATCAAAAATTAATACAGCCTAGGTCAATTTGCAGTATATCGGAGTCATAGGCATACCAGATTTTTAAGTCGTCAGCATAAAGGAGGGCGTTGCCAGGAATAAGCTCTGGAAGGCCACTGATGTATATCAGAAACAACAGTGGACCAAGTAACTATCCATGAGGAATTCCAACGAAAACCAAGGACAGAGAAGAACGGCGCTAACCGGTTTTTACTCTGAAAGTCCATTTACCAAGAAAGGAGGTAATCCAGCGCAGAATCTCTCCTTGGATCATATAAGCTTCTAGTTTGTGTACAAGAACACCATGTGGGACACGGTCAAATGCTTTGGCAAATTCGAAGAAGGTAGCATCCGAGATATGACCATTGTCTTAGGCCTCCGTTAGGCTATCTATGAAGATGAACATATTGCCATGAGTGACCGATCGGAGAGGAAGCTAAGCTTAAAGCTGATGCGTTTTAGCAGCGGCTCTGTTATCTTGCATGGGATGCTGGTAAGGTTGATCGGCCGATAACTCGCAGGAGAGTGACGATCGTCGGCCTCAAATACAGGTTTGACAGTGGCTCCTTCCCATGCCTCCGGAAGAATGCCTGTCCGAAGTGTCTGCTTAAACAGACTAAAGATGGGCACCGCCCAACCTGGGGCTGCTACTTTGAGGATCCGGGGATGGATCGCGTCTGGTCCCATGACACTATATGGACTGATCTTAAGCAAGAGCTCTTGAACGTCGGGCACAGGTAAGTCATCTGTCAGGAGGGGTATCGGGCGTGTCTCCGCGGGAGAAGTGGATGCGAGTTTGGCGGATCCACATCGTAGACTGCTCAGTAGAACTCTGTAAACACCTCGTCAACAACTTGAGGGTTGGAAGAGGTCTCCCCGTCGGGAAGCCACAGAGCAAGCGTTGAGGGCCTAGCCTTTCTATGGCGACGTACACACGTGAAAAGGAAATTCTTATTCTCGCGAGCTACCTGCAGGATTTTTGACTGTACCTGTTGGGCGTGTCGGCGGACTTCCCGCTTGCACCCGTTTCATCCGGAGCGAAAGGCTTCTAGATAATCTGGCCTACCCGTTAGTTCCTGCTTAGACAATAGACGAGAACGTATCCAAGAAGGCCACGTATGTTCTACGAAAACGGTGTGCGAGAGGAGCACTTCCCTAGTTTTCGAGGACCAAATGCCTCATCGGCCTCATGAATGGCAGCTTTGAAAGAAAGGTAGTTCAAGTTCACTGAGTCAGATATAAGGCTGAGTGCATGTAAGAACGGACTTAGTGCGTTAGTGTGCTTCCTGAAAGTTCCGGAATGAGGTCTTTGTTACGGCATTTTGGAGCTGGTAACATAAAATCAAAGGTTAGTAGCATGTGGTCAATATGCCCCAGCGGTGGTTTGATGACCACCCTATCTATCAGGTGAGCCTCGTTCGTAACGATCAGATTAAGCAAGAAAGGTGTTTATCCTGGGGAATGCCCTGCAGGTAGTTCGACATGCTGTGTCCAGGTTTCCTCATGGATCAACGATGCCAAGGGTTTCGAGAATCCACAGCCACAGTCCTTATGAGAAGCCGCTAAAGAGTTGAGTTTGGGTGCGCTGAAGTAACCCATAATAAGAGGATGGGAGAAACGCTTGGTGGATGTTGGTCTGTCTAGGGTGGCAAGAATGACCTCGTCGTCGGATGCACTACACGACGGCGAGCAGTACGTAACACCCGCAATAAGCGTATCAAGTCTTCGAAGTTGGATTTTGATCCAGAGCGTGTCGCATTTCTCTGGGAAGATAAATCCCCCACGACAGCTGGCACTGGGAGCTTCTCGCTTATAAAAACGGCACAGCCACCCCATGCGTTCACGGGAGAAGTCCCTTTGGTACATAGAGCAACCTACGACCCTGTCTTAAGGACTGTCGTGCCTTTTGGAACAACCACCTGGACTTGGACCACGCTGTTTTGCTTGCTCGTTCCGTTTCATCATTTGTCCAGAGGACTTACGCTCGTATATCCAGGCGCTTAATTGGCATTCGAGCAATGAGGATGGAATGAACGCTGACCAAAAGACGTTAATGAGGAAGTTGCCCAGTTTAAGTCAGATGAATGATCCTAACGAACACTGGAAACAAATCGCCAAACCCATGAAAGCGTGCTGTGAACGGGCATGTTCCGAAGGAGCTGTTCAGTTTCGATGGAATTGGATTTCCGTCACGTCGATGAATCTCATGAACAAGCGTCGACCTATCCCATCTGGTTGTGAACTTGAAGCCAAGCCAACTAAAAGCTTGTGCATAGGCCGTGAGCACTACTTGGTCCAACAATCGAAAGAGGTGGGAAAAGCTCTTCTACCTGGGAATAGCAGAGGGCATCTCTCCTTGATCCGTAGTTGCACTGATCATTAAATCGGCGTCAGTGAGACCATGTGTAAAAATTCTGGTTCACTTATCACCAGCCAGTAGCGCCGACTTGATAGATGAGCTGAACATTTCGAAGAACAGTTCAGTTGACCCCAACCAAATCATGTGGACAACGAGGCTCGATTGGTCAGCTATTGCATTCCAGACGGCCCTCTGTCGGAACCAGAAGTGGCCCTGGAGGTCAAGCCATTGAAGCGTAATAAGGCTCCTGGACCAGACCTCTTTTCCCTTTCTCTTTTCAAAGATGGTAGAGAGAGGTTACTATCAGAACTGACAAAATTCCAGACGAAGTGGGAGACTGAAAAGGTGTCCCGTGATTGGTGACTATCACCAGTCATTCCCGTTGTCAAAACGGGGCCTCGAACTCTATGTGACAACCACAGAGGCATCGGTTTGGTGTCT
>QNGE01000920.1:107814-137940 GCA_008508345.1 Paragonimus westermani
GCCGGCGCGTATTCCGGAACGCTCGGGATGTGCGATCGATTGGTCGACTAATTACGTTGCACAGCTTGCGATGGTTGGATCGCATGCTCCGTATGCCAGCTGAGTGTTTACCGTACCGGGCATTATATACTGGGGCCAGCAACAAGTGGGTAGAACCGCGTGGTGGTCAAGCAACAACGTGTTCACGAGATATGAAGACGTTGACTGCTCCACTGAGCAACGTGGACAGGTATCGCCTGATTGGACTGGGTCCTGGTGATTGCTCGAACAGCTAATGAGGGACACTATCCGAGATGGCGGTGTGTCGCAGTCAATGGCGTATCTGTATCCATACCGCTTAGTCTCCTCTAATACTTGTTGACCTTCTTAGTAACGTTTCCTTTTAGGATATTCCACGTCACTATTGAGGTGAACGGCGGCCTGAGCAACAGTATAGTTTGGTCAAGCTCATGGCAGCTGTGAGACTGATGATGACTCCACTATCACTGATATTCGCAGAAAGCCAGTTCTCTGTTAAGGCAAGAATGTTAGAGCTAGTATAGTGGAGCAACTGTCTGATTTCTGGTAGCTTGTCCAGTATAGTTTCGTAGGTCCTCTTTTGGGATGGCGGCCGTTCCACCACAGGTTGGGCATATGTGAGCGTCCCTGTAGGAAGCTTCGTCCGCTTCTGTTGGCTCAAGGTCAATGACATTCGGATCGCCCTTGCTTTCGGGGTTTTGGGGAGTGATTTGCAGTTTTGTACTCTCGAAAATTTTGATGTGGTTGTATATCAAAAGAGAACATAAGGGGAGATTACCCCGATTCTGTCGAGGAGACAGACGCCGGATTAAATCAAGTATTGTGGCGACTATAATGAATAACATGTTGATAGTCGCATTCATCTGTGCATTCCCGAAGATCCTGATTTCCCACCTACTATTGTTCTAGACAAGATATCCATTTTGTAGCGTACATCTCGGGGCTACAATCGCAACTCGCTCCGTGCCTCGCTAGCTTGACGCATTCCTCTGTACGCCCTATATTCCAGGGTCGACAGTGATACACGGGAGTCAACGCGCTGAGTCTTCGTTTAACGTTGTCGATCGGTTATCGATAGTGAACACTGGCTGAATTTTATTTTTGGATCAGTTCCAACAGTATGAACAATTTTGGATACGAGGATGACCCCCGCAGACCCATCGCGTTATATGGCTTGGGGATAAAATAGATTTCTTCGGGTGAAGTGATTGGGGGCCTGAAGAAATAGTGTTGGCTATTAACATCTCTGAAATCTGCCCATCCACACCCTCGCATCTTCACAGACGATTGACCTTCCAAGGGAATGGGGGCAGCAGCTTCTTATGTGGGTGCTTCGGGTGGTCCATCCGGGGACACTGGTCCCTCTCGAGAGCAGGGATAATGACGTCTACCCTGGCTTACAGTTTTGGGTCAACCTTGATAAATTACCCTGTTATAGCAAGCTGGGAGCGCTTCTGCCGCTCCTGGAATGAGCAATGAGGCGAGACTTCTCCGAGATTGGCGTGGCTCTTCCGTAGTTCAGCTGCTTTGTCCAGTGATTTCTCTGCGCCAATCCTTGCAGGTAACGTCACAAGGAGTCCCGGTGACTCCTTGGTAGCTTTGGAGTGGCCGCTAGCAGACCCCGAGGTCTGCTGGCGGAAACCAAGTTTGTTAGCTCTGAAGGAAAAAGGCATTTAATACCGCCCTGGCTTGTTCTCCTGGAGAGAATGTGGTGGGTAAATGTCCTCAGAAATCAAGCCCGTCCTCCCAGAATTCACTGTCCTTCAAGCACGTCGCGGCTTCCTCAAGTTGAGCTTGGACAAGGCCACTGCCTTACAAGCAACCGCCACACCTGAAAGAGCAAGGGCAATGTACCCATTTAACGAGCTCAGTTCTCACTTCAAGCCAGATAGAGCTCTTCGTGTTTCAGCCAGAGCTTTTTCTACCGTGGCTGTCTGTGGCGCGCTGATATTCTTAGACGCCTTGCAGCTACATTCGCAAGTGTCTGGTTCCTGCTCACTCGGACTAGCAAGCAGAGAGTCCAGTATGGCCGTGAGTGGATTGCAGCCTTCTCGAAAAAGACAGCTCATATAGATAAATGGTCTTTTTAAAGAAGTGAGCAAAGCGTACTGGTCCTCCCTGAGGCCGGTACACGTAAAGCTGTACCACTGTGGGCACGTCTGGCACTGCATACTATTTTGAACAGTCATACGGCAGCCAAAACGACCACAAACACTCGACACCTCTGATCCGCCAGTGCTGCTGGGTCTCGTGCGTGCCATTGTGTTATAGTCTGTGGGCAAAAATGGCAGGTGTTACCGGAAAGGGAACGGGAAGCTAAGAAATAATACGGATGCTATGGAACACAAATTACACGTAATGGCTTATTATGTTATTCGACAACGAATGACAGTGAGTGTATGTACCCAAATAGCGGAATGATGCGGATCCCGCGCGGGCCCCACACCATAAACGGCGGACAAGGAAGAAAATTCGCGAGTAACTCTTTCTGGGCTCTTCCAAATTCGGTGATTTCAACGTCGCCGTTCATTTCCAACGCTTTCGAAGCCTCGCGAACCACCCTAACTAATTTTATTTGAAAATCCGATAAAACAAGAGAAACTATATTCTGTTTTTTAATAAATTTTGATTTCCTGATGCGCTGGACGCCAAGAGAGCAAAAATTTGGGTAGAAAATGACAGCAAGAATTTTCAGACCGAATTTCGAGTTACTTGCGCAAATCGGTCAACCATTATAAACAGTTCAGTTAGGTGTTACCGGAAAGGGAACGGGAAGCTAAGAAATAATACGGATGCTATGGAACACAAATTACACGTAATGGCTTATTATGTTATTCGACAACGAATGACAGTGAGTGTATGTACCCAAATAGCGGAATGATGCGGATCCCGCGCGGGCCCCACACCATAAACGGCGGACAAGGAAGAAAATTCGCGAGTAACTCTTTCTGGGCTCTTCCAAATTCGGTGATTTCAACGTCGCCGTTCATTTCCAACGCTTTCGAAGCCTCGCGAACCACCCTAACTAATTTTATTTGAAAATCCGATAAAACAAGAGAAACTATATTCTGTTTTTTAATAAATTTTGATTTCCTGATGCGCTGGACGCCAAGAGAGCAAAAATTTGGGTAGAAAATGACAGCAAGAATTTTCAGACCGAATTTCGAGTTACTTGCGCAAATCGGTCAACCATTATAAACAGTTCAGTTTACACTTTGCTCAGCGTATACAGCCTTTAACCGACTTTCTCCGCAACCTTGCCAGTGGAGTCGTTGAGTTATCAGCGAAAGCCACCGAATCTTTCGACAGAATTAACGATGCATCAACCACCGTCTTTACGTTGCCCCACTTCAACTCAACCGTGGAAATAATTATAACTGTTCGTGCGTCAGGCACCGTGGTCGGCATCGTACTTTAACAGTTCATCGATGGACTCTGAAAACCGCTCACTCTCTTTTCCAGACGTCTCCTTCCAGCTGAACCAAGGTGTGGCACGTTGGGTCGTGAATTGTTAGCAATTTAATTAGCTGTTCTTTACTCCCGATATGCCCTCTAGGGAAACCAGTTTGTTTTTGCATCGGCCACAAAGCGTCGGTTTCTGCCTACCGCCGTAGGTTTAAAAAACTGTCGCCCAGGGAAGCTCGACATTTTGAGTTTGTATTTCACTTTACGTCCGATGTACGCCACGGTTCTGGCAGCGATAACGCTGTTGCTAACGTTCTAGCCCGAGTGTCGACACTAGTTGTTCACGAATCAGTCCACTCAAATGTTATGGCCGATGCCCAACGTTCGGAAAATGGCTTCCACGCTTCCTGCCAAGAGTCAGCTCCACGGCTGGCTGATCAGCATTTGCAAACATCTGTAGGCATTATCCTCTGCGATACCTCAACCGGCCATCTACGTCCAGTTTTTCCTCTCCTATTCCAACGAAGTGTGTTCAACGCACTGCACAACATCGCCCATCCTGACATCTGGGACACAGCCAACCTCATTTTCGATCGGTACTTCTGGCCCGGTATGCAGAAGGACGTCAGAAACTGAAAGCGCGCTTGGTTAACCTGTCAACAGGCTGGAACTCATCGTCACGTAACAGCTTCGATAGGCCAATACCCAACCACTATCTCACGTCTTTCACACTTGTACATCGACGTCGTTGGTTTCTAGTCACCTTCTAGTTGTATGTCTCATCATCTGACGATGGTCAAACACTTCACCCGGTGACCCGAAGATGTCCCAATAGTCGGTGTTGTCGTCGAAACAGTCTCGCATACCTTTGTCAAACGTTGGATTGTGTCACATGGTTACCGCGCCAATGTGACAACGGACCGAGGTCCGCAGTTTGAAGGTGGTTGTTTCGTAAGGACTCTGCGCACTTCAGAGTGCAGTTGCTCCCGCACTACGGCTCACTATCCACCTGAAAACGGACTTATTGAAGGCTTCCATCGATAGCTGAATGCAGCAATCAGCGCGTCTTTGAGCGAGTGAATGGGCAGCGACGTCCTCTCAAACCTCCATACAAAGGACCTTCCAAGGTGCTTCAGAGAAAAGACAGATTGTATATCATAGATCGCTCAATTAAACGGGAAACCGTGTCTATCAACCGCCTCACGCCAGCTCACGGTGACTTACTTCATAGGTAGTCTCAGCCGAGCTCTTCCTTGTCCGCCACTCCAACATCAGCAGCACGGATAGGCCGATCCTAGAACGTGACACATACGCCCCGTCGCCGAAAACTACTCGTTCTGGTCACAAAGTACACTGGCTGAAGCTTTCCCTAGAACCTGAGTGTCGTATGCCTCAACGCAACAAAAAAGAAAAGAAAAAAGAAAAATCGTTTTCAAAACAACAACGAAAATGGCTGCGTTTGCCCTGGTTATTTTTTATTTAGTTGTTCGTGTTCCTTGCGTAATTTGGTTGGGTGCGTCATGTGTTTTTGTATTCATACTCAGCGCCTTTTTTCATTTTCTGTCGCATGTTTTATCTGAAAATGGCGGGATGCTTGCGCCATAATCGACCGCGATCACCCCCGATCCATTATTAGATGTCGTGCTTGAACTTTCCATGGAAGCCTGATCGCAGACACTCCCTTTTTGCGGTAATTGTTGCACCCTTAGGGGAGAATATTCGAGTGGGAGCTCGCTAGGAACTGCGGGCATTGATGCCTCTCCACCTGCGGCGTCTTGGGCTTGTCGAATCAACTGCTGACTGATCGGATATCAGCCAGTATGTCCCGAAACAGATAAGGCCAATGATGGCGGGCCCCAGTTGTTCTCCCCAGGATACAATGGTTGTTGTCACAGTACCCAACTAAGGGAGCTAGGTAGCAACCTGGAGATTTCATTGGTCCGCCTGCGGTATGATGTGTAAAATGGTTTCAAAACACATAGTTGCATATTGTACCTAGACTATAAAGAAAGTTCGCAGGATGTGTGCTGTCTCACCGGTTGTCCGCATGTCATTTGACTGTGGCGCGAACCCGAGTCACACACTTGCCACACCCTTCCGGTTCACTCGCTCGTCGACGGCCAGTCTATAGCCTCTCTTGCTAATTCACGTGTCGGTGCCGTTTATAGTGCTATCAGAGACTACCTGTACACTTCGTCAAGGGGAGTTTTGGTCTATCTCCTCAGCCTCCTCCTCTTTGTCGCGTCTGATGATGTGGTACCTGAGGAAAAGCGAGTTGATGCGCCTCGCACTGAAGTGGCTCGTAAACGAACCAGGTCCTCAAGCTGAACCAAGCTAGGCAAGAGTTTAAATGCCTGCTGAACTAGAGAACAAACAAGCCCTGTTCAAAATATATTAGGCAGGTTCCTTGTTAGTCGCAGCAATCTCTACTTTTTCGATTATTTAAGTGTCCACGCACTCTTGTTTTAATCAAGCTCCTCATTTTGCACTATCCGTCCCGCGGCTTAGAACGACTTGCTGCGCGTGCCGTTTGCTTGACCTGTTTTGCTGTGCACTCTTTTTTCCGGAATCGGGGTTAATACACAAGGGTCGGCGCGTCGAGTCGCTCTTTTCCGTTGCGGATCGCTTTTTGATAGTGAATTCGGACTGGGTGCTATTCTTTTAGATCACTTCCAACATACGGCCCAACGTAAAGACACCCGGGGATAGCGTTGATCTAATTCAAGGGGTTCCAGCAAGTCCAGTGAAAAGAAACAACAAACTCCAGTAAGTCGTGCATACAAATTGCACAAACGGGAACGGTGCCGACAGTACACGATCACACGCTCAATCCTATCGGTTGACCGGAAGTATCTCTGTGATCTTTGAGGTAAACGCGATTTTCATTCTGCCAAAGCCTTTATAATTTCGTGGCGTTTTTCGGTTCCTAAAATCGTTGAACTTTGTTACTGAAAGCGTTTTTCTCTTGATTTTTCAACGGCGTAAGCGAGGAGTATGCAGTAGCTCAATCGCATAGTGACTGATGGAAAATTGAAGAAAAGTTGCGCTCTACGCTTAATCCGGGAACAGAGTCGCTGTGTAAAAATGTTAGGCACGACAATGAGCATTCTGCTATGTAGTATTATGTGTCAAAATTCGGCAAGCTGAGGTATATTCTTAGTTACATTCGGCATGCAATATAATCGAGTTTCTAAAGATAAAGCATCCTCAGTCACTGGTATGATGAATACTGTGTGCATCATCATATGTCTATACATACATAAACAATATTTCGACACCCATGTACCAGCACCGCTGATGGTACATGGGTGCTCCTGTAATCCCCCTGCCAGCATCAATTAGGGATTCATTTAGAGATGAATTAGGGTTGTATAAGAAAAATTCAGGGTTGATTTATTTTGATCAGTAGTGTCGATGGATGAAAATATGCGTAATCCCATGCACACCAGTGTGCAGTTCATTTATATAATACATGAAATGCATGACACAAAGGAGTGGCATTCATATGTAGGAAATAATCGTTGTACAGATAAACTCCTCCTTTGTTAAGCCGAACTCGAAACGGCTCGACTATCCACGCACGCCGCCCTCGAATTTACGTGTTGCTCTACGCTCCCGTTTCTTCTGAGGTTTGCCGGAGTTGCCATTATGTTTGAGCAGCATCAAGATTACTCTGAAGTAAGAGTAGCATTGATGGCTTTCTGAACTGTTAGCTAGACTTTCTACCATTTATCGAAATGTGAAAGCTCACTTGCTTAGCTCGGCTGTAATGTACAAGAGTCCTCGGAGAACACAGACGTTTGCCAATGTTCTCCAACTACTGTGGCGTCCGTACCAGAGTGTATATCACAAATGCTTTGTGAAGGCAATTTTGAACTTTCATAATACAAACGACTGAATTCAGGCGTACTGGACAGATCAGCGGAAACTGGTTTTGCAGGGTCCGGAAGTTGATCTTCCTAAGACTGGTGCTGTCGACCGTCTTCGAGTCTGGGTAATTTCCGACAAAACTCTTAGATTGCAGGCGATGCGACGTTTGGGTGTCATATAGGAAAGAATACCGGAGTTACCCAGTGATGTCCGAACGTTGTTGTCGACACTGAGAAATTCGCCGATTCACGACGTTTATCCAGGCGACTATGCTCATTTGGGGCATATCTTTGGGCGTATTGCAAGAATTGAAAGCGGTGATCTGTGATACACTGGATTGCTCGTACGTTAAATAGGTGCGCAGGCACGGTGCCTGCTACGGATGTGATAAGTGTGATCAACGAGGAGTATACTGCGAAGGAAAAGTAACGTTCATGCCGCTAAGTGGTTCTTTTCAAACAGACACATCGTTTTGCACCGCACGCACTATGTCCTTGGTTGTGTCTCTACCGGTCGATATGATCTCCACTTTCCTCAATGACTATATGTATTCGGTGTCTCTGGACGTTGTCCGTCGTATGATTAGTAAATGAACGTCGCGGCCACTCCCCAGGAGCGTCCGTGTACGCTCGCAAGTACTACAACGGATAAATGAGCAGATTTTAATGTGTCGGGAAAGCCTACCTTTTGACTTCCAATGAAATGCCGCGGTCTGACAGACTTTAAGAATTGGATGGATACTGAATGCCGACAATGTTTATTGTACATCGGACCGGTGGCTTTGCGGTATATTTTGGACGGTGATAAGTATAACGACTTTTTAGATCTGTCTGCTGCTATATACATTTTATATCACCCCACCTTTGATGTTAATAATTGTGACCTTGCGAAAAAGTTAATGCACGTATTTGTACCAAATTATCGTAATCTGTATGACCAGGCAAACATGGTGTAAAACATGCATCCGTTGGAACACCTTGCGGATGATGTGGCCACGCATGGTTCACTCGGTAACTTTTCCGCCTATCAGTTTTAGTCTCTCATGTGCAGATTGAAATCTATGCTTAACGGGTCAACGCGTCCAGTAGGACAATTGTACAGACGTTTATCGAAAAGATCTGCTTCTGCTCCTGTCGAAGTCGTTCATTCCGATGTTGGTAGACTTATCAGTTGTTGTTCTAAACCTAGATGCTCACTGTTTATTGAGGATTCGGTTTTGTTTACAACCACTCCCCCAAACAATGTTGCTCTTTCTAATTAACTAATTATCAATTCTGAAGAACGCACCGTGATTTATCGCTCCTGTACCACGCTCCGACTTCCTTTTACCCAGAGTTTTTACTTTTACCATTTGTATGTGTTGATTGTCAAGGATTTTCATCAGACACATTAACAGCACGTGCGTCCTGCATTGAGGCGAAGGGTTTGCTCTTCCCGTTTCACTCCCGTTTTGTTTACATACCAATTTTACATTCCTGTAAATAACGTAATTGGAAAATAAATACAGTTCTGTTCGAGAATTACAGCATGAAACTCATTCTTGTTTTATTTATCACGTGCCACCCGTAACGAGTAACGAAGTTTGACTCCAGATGTACAGCGTTGTAACTTTTCTGGCGGATGGGGAACTGCTACACAGTGATGAGTTCCACGTGAATAGACGGTGACGTAGCATCATGGCCAAATTATCCATCTCTCCAGTTTACCACAGCTGCGCTGGACCACCGGGTTCCCTTGCCTGACTCTGCAAAGATATTAGTCAGAACAATCGGCACAACACGTAATGATTTCATCATTAGGTCTTGTGTTTTTAGACGACTATTTGCAAGCACGTCGTTATGCCAAGAAGGCAGAGGTCACATCAGGTGAAGATTTTTGTGATGTAACTCTGCGAATCGGAGAACGGAGTCAGATGGAAAGGTAATACCAATGTGCTTTCAAATACCGTTGGTTATTAGGAAACGTCTCAAGAAGCTCCAGTCGCAGCCATTAGTCGAGGACTGCGACAGCTGTTTGCACGTGCTTGCTACCGATGTCACAACAGCACGGTATCCGGCGTTCGTCTTGAGGGTAGGTAGGTCTTCGTGAAAGCAGAAGTCCTACACATTCGCGCCTTCCAGTCAAAGCGTTTCAGTCACCATTTTTCGCAGTCCCGTTGTTTCTCCCCTGGTCATCCCCAAATCCCACCGTCCCATCGCTCGTACTGTAGTGCCTGATCCAGCAGTTACTCCAAGCCGGCCTCTCTCAGCCGTCCCCACGCCATTTTTCCGCCCACTTTTTGACAATTCTTTTCCAGTCATCCCTCCTCTTATTCCCACGTCACCGTCGACGCTGCCACAGCCATCCGCCAGTTCATCCGCAACACCTCTGGCAACGCCGGTAACAGAAAAAGAATTTACCTTATCATAAAAACTACCAACGATGGTGCAAATAGTCCAGAAATGACTGAGAGACGTGACCATCTTGAAGGAACGTTTATAGCCGAGCTGTTCGTGATATCCTCGACCGCAGTATATACCTGTTGCCTGTCAGTGTGTCACACGTTTCAACATACATTTCATTTCCAACCGCGTTGAGTTGTGCACACCCTAAGTATTATTCACTTGTTCTATCACTTGATATGAGGGCAGGTTAGGAAGTGGTACGTTTCACTCTTTATAGGAATGTACATTCTCGTTTGCGTGGGCTGCATTTAGTTCATAATTTCCTTTGCAAATATATGTAAGCCGTTCGTTCAATTTGTACTTTTCTTCTTCTCCAGGAAACGCAATCTCATACTGGATGATAAAATGTATACGAGAACATTCAGTTATGTGTTCTTTAATCACTACCATACATTTTCCCCGTTCATCCATGCTGTGTTTTGATTCCTAAGTAAAACGTGTGGCTTCCGAAAAATTTGTGGTGAATCGCGTCGTTTCATGTAGAATTAGGGGTCGATCAAGTGATCCCAGGATAACTTAGGGTGGATTACATGGTTTCGGGTTAAGTTGGGGGTAAATTAGGGCGCGGGGGATGAACCACTCAGAAAACTACTATGCTACACACATTAAGGCTGCGCTAGGGATTTTGTCCGAACTCACCCAACAAATCCCTAAGCGGTCTCCGGATTGGTCCATTAGACGGAATTAGGGATTCTACCTAATTCACCCCTAATTGTGTTAGCAGGGTTTCAATTTCCGACCAGGTAAAACAAACAGACATGAGTTACTGGCACAGATTTCGGCGATTTTGATTACTGTACCAGGTACCAAGCTAAGAAAATGGAATGTGCAGTAGAACAAGTTTTTGCCCCGAGATGGCTGAGGAACTCAAGTCTTACTACTATCATTCAAGGCACCACGTCCTGTCACCCCACTCGAACTCAGTCGGTGCGTGTTCTCTGGCTTTGACTGAGCATTACACATTTACTTTGAGGGTTGAGATTTCAGTTCTTGCCAAGAGAGCTCAGAAAGCTCAGCGGTAAGGCAAGGGTTTAAGAAGCTTCCTTAAGAGGCTGTGCTCATTGAAGACCTGCTGTCTACACGCCAGGGTAGGAATCTTCAGTCGTTCCGTTTCTGTTGATCAAGCAGGTTTGTGGGGCGCCGTCGTTTTCTCTCATCCTGCTAACACACACTGGGGATTTGTTAGGGATTAGTTACGTCCGTTTCCGGACGAACCACCCTCAGCAATTGATTGGTGTGATGTAACGGAATAACACCAAACATGGAGTAAAATATGCTTGCGGCCTCACGGTTTCACGGGTTTCTGGCAGATCTAGACAGATCTCGGACTTGTTGTTGATCCGTTTTTGAGTGGCATGGAACGCGGTCTTTAACAATGGGTAGTATTAACTTGAGGGGGTTTCGTTGCAAAGGCGTCAAACAGGAGCTCATGCATAGGGTCCATGAAGGAACGAACGCAGAGGAAGTTTCATTGTCCAATTAATCACCCAAGTGGCTAAATAAAGTGGGGCCCGCGCGGGCAACCACAGGCGATGGGAAAATCTGCCGTGCAACGCATATTTTTTAGCTTTTATAGCATTACTGATTTCGTTAAAAACGATTTCGATAATCATCCCAAAATCTTCCGAAGCTGCTCAACATCCCTCATCTAGTTTTTAAGAAAAGTCCACAAAGTTAGAAGAACATATACTCTGTCTTTTTTGCATTATTACCCATCGGTCAGGTGCACATACTGCCACCGAAATTTTCCACCACAGCAGTTAAACCATGTCCCCAAAAATCTAATTTTCTACAGGATGATCGTGGAAAACTGAAGGAATGGGGGGAGGAAGTGGAAAATTAGGTGCTATTCAGAGTTGCAAGGATGAAGTAGAAACAACAAATTTTCGTCGGTAGTCGAGATAGAGCAAAAGTCTACGTCGATTGACAGGAATATGTCCTCTTGAACTTTTAAAAAGCAGTGCATGAGCCATAATAATGCGTTTTGTCGGAGTTCGAAGTTTCACATCTCCGTACCTAATCCAGATAATGGAGAAACAAAATAATACTCAAAGTAATCTTCCTAAAGTTTACACTGGAATTAGTACATCCGAACCGTACACAGAACGGATATGCGAAAATATATTGTGCGTTGTGCTGACATTCATTATCAAGTAAATCCTTGGTTAAGCCACAACGAGCTGATAACCAAAGAGTTATCGGTTTCGCAACGTTTCGACCCTCTCGGAGAGCCTTTATCAAGCGATTTAAATCAGAAAATTCACATTTACACTGGAATGTTCGAAAAATGTTGGTCACATCAAATCTCTTGAATATAAGCAAAAACGTCCAACCTCTTCCTCATCTACTTTAGGGTGGCGATTTTTATTTCGTGCACAAACAGTTGTGAAGCTTTGATGAGATGGATGTGATCTGAAGTTCCGATGAAGTGGTGCAAATGACATTTTCGAGTGATATATGGAAAACACCACATTTGAGCTAACCCGACAGCACGTGACATCACGAATTGTTCAGATGACCAGTGACCGGTGAGTCTTTCCAGTACGTTGAATCAGCGTGGCGGTGAACGGTAAAGGTGCGTTCATAAGGACATTTAAGTTGAACCACCCTAAGTTTGAAGAATACTTTGGCGATTTTCGCGGGTCTCAATGAGAAACTTGTAGAAGCCATTTCATTAGCACTTCGCAGACAGCTGCAAGTGCTAAGAAACACAGAGGAGTAAAATTGCGACCAGGCTGTTCGTATGAAATTGTGGTCTACAAATGCGTACACTGTACACCGTGAACAAAACCTTCCAACAGGTATTGTTTAGTTATTCAACTGGCGTGACAAGATGTGTACTGAAAACTGAAAATGTAAGGCCTTCTGAGCAATCCACAATCGCGCTGATGAATATCAATTCGAAAAGGCAAACTTTGTACGTTCACACGAATTTTAAGTTTGTAAGCCTGATTTATATCCTATGAATAAACGTTTTGCTTTTGGTGATGAACAGCATGTCTGTGAAATGAACCATCTCAAGTTTGCTTGCAGAATAAGGCTGTATGTGAACGAGCAGAACTGTATTGGGATGCGTCGACATGACTTTGGCAACCTATGCACCGAGCACAACAAACTGGATGATTGCAACGAAATTATTAAGTTGTGGGATTTATTTGAGGTATAGGGTAGCTGTGGCTTTCAACTGCTAGAAAATGTTAAGGTTCGATTTGTTTTTACCCAACAATGCTTTCCAGCTGTGACCTAGGTATAGTGGTGCAATTCTAAAAGATGCCACTCACCAGACATTTTATGTTACAGATGGAACTGGAGAGGTTTTAACGTTTATTACTCACCGAAATCTGCATGGTGTCCCTCGGCTTTATCGTCATTCAGTGGGCCTGCAATATGGTTTTCCCTAGAAAAAGGGAGGTAGTTCAGCAGTTTACTACGGGTTGCGCTGTCCATCGGTAATAAGGCATACCAAGGTTTTGTGAACACTTGGCTCCCTTATAAGGGTTGTTGGGCCTCGCATAAACTTAAGACCACGAACAGTCGTTTTGAAAACGAGAACAAGCGCGTTAAAGGTGCCGCATCCGAGCGGTCCATTGTGCATGCATAAAAGCTTGACAGTTAACTGTAAAATGTCAGCCCGTAGCATTTCCCCACAGCATATGAGCTCAGGTGCGCTTCTCAGATACCGTGCACAAGCGATGTATGTCCAGTAAGTTAGGACAGCTTCCCGTAGCTTCCCGAGAACCTAGTGACTTTTTCTCTGGCAAGCGCAGGATGACCGGCCTTGGATGTCGTGTGATTTGCCGGGAGATACCAGAGATTAAGATAATCGGAGGTCCCATGGAAACATCGCGTGTTAGACGAATAACTAAGCAGTTCAGAAAGAAAGTCACAGAAATGTTTTGAGGAGCTGTGCGCCCCAAAAGCTGTAGACTGGAACCCTCGCCAGATATGCTTACAGATGGAGAGTCCTTCGGAGTTTGATGCAGACAACGTGCGATGGGTATAGTGCAGTCAACGTTCCAATTGGTACCATTATTCGCGTGCCAACTACAACGAATCTTAACCGGTTCACACCTGCATGAACTGAGACAACATAGGTCAATGAACGTGAGAAACTGGAAGGATAAACAAGAAGAGACGGCGCTTCTCAGTGTCATTTAAAAAAACCTACTGCCTTATTCACGACCATCCATGAAATGGCTCCACAAGTCATGCTCATGCTTTCATTTTCCGTTAGTCAAGTGACATTCACTGGGTGTTTCTTCAGTGGTTCTTTGTGACAGTACCAGAGAGCGAAGCACGTGCATCCATTGGTACACAAATATGTATTACAAACATTAAGGCAAAAATTATATGGTGTTTTCCGGCGCATCTGTGAGGAACCCGCTCAGCTGTACGTAATTAACGTACACATTGTGGGGCAGAACATAGAAGCAGAATGAGCCCCCTATGAGAATAAAGCGACAAAACAAACATCACACAAGAGAAAAATTCCAGTTTATTCAGAAGAATTTGAGACATGCTTTCAAGAAGATAACTCTCAAAAGTCTCCAAACAACACTTAAGGCTGAGTGTAGTGGTCTCTGCAGTCAACTGATAGGATTGACTAGAATATGGTAACACCAGAGGAAGCTGTAACGGTGACGGATGTGTACAAAAGGTATGCGTACAAATAAAAGGAGGACGTCTAAAAATGGAACCGCTCACTGACAATTCAAAATCCGTTGAATTGGATAGACCACCACCTGGGAGAAGGAGAATGTCGGAGGGTAGGTTCGGACGACGACCGATGAATAATTCCGCAAGCGGCGTGAGATGACAAGCGTTCAGTTTCAATAGATCAACAGATACGTGGAGCTGAAAAAGGTTACCATGCGGTTACTATAACGGCTCAAGGATCCACGCAAATAAAGAGAACAGATACGTTGCGCGATAACTTTGGTTCACTCTTGACGACAGTCAAACTCAAAAAATGGTGGCGGTTTTTACAAACAAGTGTTAAGATGAATTTAACAGAAGAGCGCGTGCAAAAATACACATGAATGAATTAAAACACACAGGTATGATCTTTAGACTTTGCGCGTTCAACACATGTGAACATAATTGGGCGGACGTATTTTTATTTACATATATACTCATATATACGTAAGGAACAGATGTGTTGTCTATGTAAAATATGTGTATTATACATAAATTACATATATATATATACAGTGCGGATAAATATGTTCATAACACACATTTTTATATACATATGCAATAGCTTTCATACATTTTTAAATATACCCAGTATATACATATCTAAACATCGTATGTATGTATTTGCATATACATATATACATATACATATACATAAGCATGAAGTTGGCATTTCACAGATAGAAATTCAATTCCTTTTGTACATTTACGTTTATGTGTGTAAAAAACACAAACACAGGGAATAAATTTCCATACACCGAATCACATTTTTTCTTGCTTTATTTTTGCACCCACGGATCTATTTTCCACATTCTATTTGTTTTCCACATTCATGTGTACACGAACGTTCATTTCTTCGTCCCCATCTAGAATAACCAATTACCCGACGAGAAAATTGCGGTTTAAGAACACTCGTGTATTATTAACCTTTACACGTTCATTTTTCGCAGGTAGAATGAGAAAAACACTCCCCTACCTCAGGGGCTCAACAACGATGCCAGTGGAAAATGTTATGTGTTAGGATTGTGTTTGGGCAGACGTCACCAAACACTGTGCGGAAAATATGCCCTTAAGTGTGAAACGGCTAGACTTTTGTTGATGTCATATGACGTCAACTGAATACTCCATTGCTTCTTTAGATGGTGAACTCATGAGATATTTATTTTTGAAATGTAAATCATCGCCAACTCAAACCAGTGGGATACCGGCAGCTGTCTGTGAACAGTTTACTATATGGGCCGTTATCTACGTCAGGCAGTGTAGAACGCACTCAACACAGGCACCTACCAATGAGGTAAACAACAGGACGGAGGGATGCAAACACAAACTCATGAAACGTAACATAAAAACAGACACTCCACCGGACGTTAGTCATAATTATTCGCCTGAGTTTTCCAACACTGGTTACATTTCTTATCGGAACTTGCTTAGTGGAAAAGGGGGCTGAAACTGACTGAGGCTCCAACAATGTTTGTCCGATCTCATCTTGAATTTTTCATGGTCTTGAGGCGAAGCCACCTCTCCCAGCATTTTGTTGCTAAGTCGGTCGAAAATTAACAGAATTCTGGGCTGAGGAACTAGAAGTGGCTTGGATACAAGTACATCGTTGACTACGACACTGCCTTCTCGGGTAACGTTCTCAACCAGCGACTTGAGTGACAACGAGGAGTAAACCTGACAGGCGAAATCTACTCGGTTTGCTCAGTGGAGTAGTGAAGTCTTTCGTAATTAGTAGTGAACTGCTGCAATGAACACCTAAGACGCACCATCCAGAATGTCCCCCATGACAACGGTGAACAAGAAGGGGAAAATTGGACACCATCAACGAACGTCAGTAAGAATGATGAGACAGATGGCCATAAACCCTAATCCTACTTGCATAATCAGCGTATAATGATCTCAAAAATTGTCACATTTCCCTTGGTGTCCGTTGCGAAGCAGGCGGTTCGACAGAATGCTGCGAGAATATGAATCGGAAGCATCTGCTGGGTGTATGATACTACGACCATCAACTGTCAATAACAGTGCTGATGATCCAAGAGCATTCACGCAGTTCGAAGTCCTGTCTGTTCTACTCGTATGTGACCTCCTGTGGGTTTGGTAAGCCGACGTAAAATGAGGCCGGTTAGTAACTTGGACTGATGCCCCTGCGGTAACCACATAAACTTCGGACCCTATTTTTGAAAACCGAAAGTACTGGCGACAAGCGCTAATCACGAGATACTTCGTTAGATTTCTAAATCTTCTGGAGTTTTGCCTGTTTATATGCCAGCTTCCCCCAACTACTGATAAAAAAAATGATTAAAGGGATCTGCTTCACGGACTTTGATACAATCCAAAAATTGAAGCTAAATGGCAACCTGTGCTTCCGACGGAGGACCGCCTAAATGAGGTAACTCACCACCCTGTCATTTGCCTGGTCTGATTGAGGCCGACTGTACTGTTTCTCAAAATGTTCGGCTTACTTTCAGATTAGGTACAACTGGCTGATGATAAGTGAACCAACTTTTTTACGCATGGTCCACTTACACGGACTTGATGGTCAGAGCACCCACAGATTCATAGAAAAAGACGTCTGCTATTTAGAGATCGAAAGGAGGGATTCTCTTCTTTCGACCGTTCGGCCAAGTGGTACTCATGGTCGTTGTGAAAGCTTTTAGTCAGCCCATGTCTAAGCTCTTGGTGACCAACAACATATTCTCAACTTGTTGGACTCGATTGACGCTTGTTCGTAATGTTTATCGACGTGAGGGAAGTTCAGTCCTAGCTGAACAGCTCCTTTTGAATATGCCTGTGAACAGCATGTCTTCATATCTGCTGCGATTTGTCCCCAGTGGTCGGCAGTTACTCTCACCTGCTTCAAATTGAACAACATGCACACCACCGCTTCCTGATAAGCGTTATTTACATTCTCCTCACTTGAGTTTTAGTTGGGTATCTTGTATCAACAAGCTGTGAGGTAATGACAAAACGAATTTTTCACTCACTATAGGATGACCCGTGTTCAGATGGCTGTGTCAAAACGCATGACAGTCTTTATCAGAGTGGCACCACCTGTAACAGTCTGCTGAATAATCGAGCTCTGTCCATAGCTGAGAAGCATGGGAAAGTTCTCGTGTAACACACTGCCTCTTCCTGTATTCTAATCTTGTGATCAAGATATAGAGACCGTGAGATGCGCTGTGCTCAGACACTGAACGTGTCTCCCAGTCGCCTGCCCTCTTCAAAAGGGCGAAGAAGCTGAGTGTCAAAATCGCTCACTAGTACGATAATGTTATGCTGTGAAGTACGCTCCGGAAGGTTAACAGGGGCATTGCAGAACGCACCTTTGGTAGCACCTGAACAGCCTTCCGTTGGGTCATACATCAATATAATGAATACGCAATGCTTCTTCAACTTTCATTGGCAGACGTAAACGGACGTGTTGAACATGACGGCGCAGGAGCGACAGCTCAATGGACCAAGATATCCAACTTCGGGGCTCCGAACGACAGTTACCTAGAAGTGAGTTAGCTGAGGAAAACAGGCTTTCTTTAGAATTCTTTTGACTTGTCGAGAGAAATCGATTTCGAACCTTTGGAACTTAAAGGTCCGCCAATATTTTTCAAACTCGAAATTTGTGTCTCCTTCTGATTGGTCCGCTGAAGGGCCTAGGCTCAAGGCCGCTGAAAACCTATGAATACTGTAACGCGCATCCGGAACCAGCGAGCGCGCACGGATTGATTTTGAGTTGTGTAACGGGGCATGCTGCTGTGTTGTCGGTGCCGTTTCAGCGTTCGTTTGTGTAAGTCGTGTGCATGGCTTACTGGGCCTTCGGCTCATGTTGGTTCGTATTGTTTCTCTTTTCAGAACTGTTGCTCGAACCCCTACTTCGGAAGAGCGCTGTCCCCTGGTGCGTCCACGTTGCCCGAAGGTTGGTCCGCGTATTCCCGGGCATCCAGAGTGGAGTCGGCTGGCCTGCATGTTACAATACAACCGCTGTGTATTGCTGTTTTGCTTTCGGGCTGAGCAGCAAAAACCTATCTTGAGCTATGTCTTTTTTCCTTGCAATTTGGGGGTTCCAAGTCGCCAGGCATGGGTCCGGATGCTTACGTTCTGATTTCGTTGGTGTTTGCGATGTCATTGTGTCACATTCGTGATCTAGACACTGCTTGTAGTTTCTGTGTTCCTTCTTACTTTCCTCTCCCAGGGGTTGGTGACAGAGGCCAGTTGGGCAACGGCACTAGAATAGCCCATTCTCCTCTCCAACATGCACCGCACATTATTCCCCGGACTTGAGAGATTACTAGTCTGGTGGACTTGCCGACCAGCTTGTCGGATAGTGCAGAAGTTGACGAAACCAGGGCTTCCCACTTGTTTTGGAATTACAGATCACCTACCAGTAGAAATAACATGGGATTCGGAAAAATCCTTGGGTAAATTAATGGAAATTCTCGATGGGTGAATATCACTATCAAAATAGCGGTAAACCCAAACACTTCTTGGCCGTTTATGCCGCGGAATGGGGTTGACTTGAGAGACCCCGCGCGAATCCGCTGAACTGAACGTCTGACCTATGAAATGACACGGTATAGGGCTTTCCTCAACAGCCGTAACCGGGGCCAATGACTCGAGTGCATGACATTCTGCGAGGTCATTCACTGACCGTAGTCTGCCACCGTAGTCCCAAAACAGTACTCAATTAGTTGGTTCTGGAGATTGAAATGTCTTGTTGAACAATTCGGCCACATTTATTAAGAACGCCATGACGCTCAGAGGCTCCGAACGGCCTGTCAAAGAAGTGGAACGCTCTACAGTCTGATGGTGCTGATATTTACCCCGGGTCTAAAAACACTATCTTTGAAGGTTGAGGCTAGCATTGCGAGTAATGTCTTCGCTCACTCAGCGTTCACAACCTCTGAATTGTAGGAGAGGAATCCGGCGAGAGAGTTGGAATAGGAAAAGGCATTAAGGTGGGCTAGAAAGCAAGTGGTAGTGGTCAGGCAACATCCTGAGAGGTCAAAAATGCGTCGCTTGATTTAGGGTCGCAGCAACGTCAGATGGTCTCACTAACTGAGCTGCAGAATTGTGCGAGTTTTCATGTCAATCCGCATGAGGCGCATTGTCAGAATCAAGTGTTTCCCACTTTTTGAACGCAAAAACCCCAGGAAGATCTTGTAACGAAACTATCCCTATCGCTTTCGCTGAAGTCCACGAATTGGTCGGAGGTCGTGTTGACCTAAATTAAAGGTGATCAGATAAATTACCGCAGATACCTGAAGCAAAGTGAGTGTTATTTTGAGGCTACAGTGACAGACTGCGTTCAGCAGAGGCTCTATTTTTGACATTGTTTTCTCGTAAGGGCTCGTGTGGGGTTTGAGGTCCGTATAACGTTGCCATCATCGATGGCGCACGTGAGAACCAATGCGGTGTTTTCGAGCGTTTATGGACGGCCGTATCATGTTGCAAGATTTCGAACCGGTGGGCTGTTGATGGAAACTCGAGGTATCCCAAATGCTGCTGATGGACTGGCACGATTTTCTCTCAGCATAAAAATCGCAGTTCTGCTCTGTGACTGATAGACTACGAAACTGGTTTAAATCTTCTGAGGACACTGGAAATGACTGCTAATGGGCTATTCCGGGCCTATAATTCGGTGGGCTAATAAGGCAGGCTTGGTCACCTCGTAAGAACAACAGCAGTTGTTTACCGAGCACACCAAATTTCCACGCAATACGCAAGGTTGGCATTAGGCGGAGCCGCACAAATTGCAGGGAGGTCATGGTGATCATAGTAGCGTTCATTCAAGTTTGACTGGAAAACGACAGTCAAAGGACGAACCGGTGAAGGCTCTAAATTTTGCTACCACGAGATCGTGTCATAGGAGTCGTGTTTCGTGAGGACTTGCACAGAACCTTCAGGGATATTTTGGGCTCATCAGGCTCGTTGTAATTGGCACGTGGCTTAGTACGCGCCAACTGCGCGCGCGTTTTACAGCCTTAGTGTGTTACATAAGGCTTTGGACTGTCGAATGAAAAACATATGTTGAGAGGAGGGTTGCTGAAGTCGGTATCACCGTTTACTGCACAACTCCAGAGGCTAAACGAAACGGCATTCTCCGTGCAGAAACCGTGTAGTTTGTACCACAAAGAGCTCCAGTAGCAAGCGCCACTGGTACAAGGTCGCCGTTGCGACGTACAATCTTACAGCTGCATCTGTTTTTCTCGTCTGATCGCTCTCCTTTTGTTCTGTCTTTCGAGTCTGCACGTGTGAGGACCGAAGTCCTAATCAGTATAACCTGTCGGACCAAAACAATATACGAGCCCGTCCGCCAAATCAAAATAACAGCAATCGGTGGAAGAAGGTGGGATGAATAAGAGCAACGTTTTCCGGTTCAGGCAGTCGAGACTACGACCGGTAAATCTAGATGCGTCAGCAGCATTGGGTGCCACCGTTTCGCAGTCGAAGAAGGGACTTATGTCATGGGTGACAATCGACTCTGCGCAGGTTCACAGTCTAAGATTATCAAGATGATATGAAGTCACACTGATACCATGAAGCTTCAGGACATTGCACCTCGCCGTACTCAGCGGTATTTTGTCCAACCTACACCGGATGCGAGATGTGCTGAGATCTGACTCTGGGCTGGTTTCGCCGGGGGGGTCTCGGATGATCCTCCAATGCTTCGTGTCGTCTGCGTGCAGCAGAAAGCAAGAAGACAGAAGCGGTGTCACTTCAATGACGTATGAGACGAAGGGCATAGACCCTAAAATTGTTCCTTACAGAAAACCACACTGGGACTCCCAGGTTGTTGAGTGAATGCCATTCATTCGGATGGAGAGGGTGAGCCCACTCAGAAACGTCTCCAGCCATCTTGGCAGTCCCTATCTAGTTCTGTAGCACTGCGGATTGGAAAGCATTATTCTGTGGCCTGCTTCATCAAAGGCTTTCGAGAAGTCCATCAAGGCAGTGTCCATTTGGTCCCCAGAATCAACTGCTTTAGCTTTACTTATGAGAAGTTTCTAGATCAGTAAGGCACAAGTGACCCCGTCCGAAACCGTGTTGTTGAGGAGTGTTTGTTCCGTCGAAGTGGAGTTGTTGATGGATGGTGTCCTTAGCACCGTCTTCCACCTTTGAACACACTGAGGAAGAAAATGGGTCCATAGCCGAAAACCATGTTACGTGCACCACACTTGGAGAGTGGTTTTAGTTCACACTGCTCCACGTGGGCAGATGGTCTACTTTCCTCGAATGGCTTTTGAAACAATCCCCTCATGTCTGCAGCTGCGTTATCTGCACAATTACTTGGAGGTTGGTTCGGAGAATGTAGTGTGGTGGGTGTGTGAAATGGTTCCATTTCCGATGGGACACGCGCTTCGAAAAGGGCATGCAAGTACTGCGTGAATATTTAATTTGAAGTTTCGCATATAGTTGGTATCGGTAATAATATTATTCTATATAATCTGGTCACGTTTACCTGAAAATATAATTATAGTTACGGAACATGGTGGCAAAAATCACTCATCATACAAGATCCGCTGGTGCCAAAACCACAATATCAAGCTCTAAAGTCGGCGTTGATCGTCCTAAAGACAAAGGTTCTAGGTCCAGAACTTATGCAGGCTCGTCCAAAGTTGCTGCTTTTGAAGAGGGTGAAGATAGTCTAGTGGTTCTCACCCCCACACTAAAAGCTATTTTATTCCTGTAGATAGTGTACTGAGGGGATTTATTAAGCAAGGTATCTAGGCTGAAAGCAGAGCTCGCCAGTTAAGGGCAAGCCACACTGCACTTGACTCCTTAAAAGAGGATATTGTCTCTCTCTTACATTTTCAAAGTGCTCGAAAGTCCCAAGGTGAATAACATTCGGAGCACAAGCATGTTCATTGCGACAATGGTAACAGAAATCCCGGAAAGGAAGCGTTGCTCAAACAACACCATCGTGTTCAATGTGCCAGATAAGCTGCACCTAGAAAGCATTAAGAGGACACTCTCGAAGGTTACCGAAATGGACCCAACATCATATACCTACATCTGTTTTAGTAGGAAGATACAAAAGTTCTGATGCCTGCTAATATTCAAATTCCATAGCGAGGCGATTACTAAACAGTTCATATAGAGCCAGGACCTCATTAAGTTTGAAACCCCGCTCGACTTGTTAAAAATTTTGGAGGACAGAACGCCCCTTGAAAGAAAATGTCAAAAACACTTGTTAAGCCTCCGTCTTCAACCACATAATCCAGGACGCATCGAAACAGGGTAAAACGGTATCCGAAGAAGATCAATTGGGTCCCAAAGATCGCGCTGCTTCGGTTTGTTGCACCACGCTCGAATGCACCAGCGATCCTATCTACAGTGCTAACGCCATCAAGCAGAAAAAATTCGATGACCTGACCGATCAAACGGTGGATCTTGAGAGTTTAAACAGAGTGCTGAGCATCGGGTTACCTAGGTTGAGGAATCAACCGGCAGAAGTGGGTATGCGAATGATTGTGCCCACATAGAAATCAATAAAGCGACTAGACCGCAATATGTAGAGACATTCTTGGTTTGCCACGTATTCCAACTATTTTGCTGTTTATTTTGACCGTTNTGTAGAGACATTCTTGGTTTGCCACGTATTCCAACTATTTTGCTGTTTATTTTGACCGTTGACGCTATTGATATTGTTTGGTTGCACGTTTGGGTTTTCTCGTAGGTTCGACAGCCCAAGGTCACAAGTACACTTGCACCTTCCGGACGCTAGCTACTGGTCTGTTGCGCTTTGCTTCTGTTGTGTTTTGCTTACAGCTCGCTTTCCCGGTCTCTTTGCAATAAACATCGTTGTCCTATAATCAGTTTTTCTGACTTAATTATTGTGGAGAATAGCGTAGTGACCTGGAGATACCCCCGGTCTGCATGCTGTACGATGTGTAAAATTCTTCCTAAAATTTTAGCCCACATTGTACACAGGATCTTAAGGATCTTTGTCTGCCGTCTGCCTGATGCATGAGGTCACGTTTGTTTGTTGACATGCTTGTTGGCGTATGCGCGCCAAGCGCGACACACGTTTTTTCCGGCTTGCTCGCGCGCTCGACGGTCGGACCCTTATCCTCCCTAGGTGTTTCGCGTATCGGTGTCGCCTAGCGCTGATCGAGACCATTTGTAATTATCGCATAATATATTTTCAGTCTCGCAATTATTTGTATTTTCATTTCGCGTCTGGTATTTCTGCGCACACTTGAGGAAACGTTAATTTAGTGGACGTACGCACTAAAACTGATGAGCCGTACATCTTCATTTTTCAGCACGTACATTTTGTTTTTCTGACGTAAGTTGACGCTACTTTTCCAGTTATTTATTCAATTTAATCTCTGTTGCTGTCGACAGTATGCAAGAACGCGTTTTTGATTCGCCAGACGTTTTTGTCAGTGCTCTTCCAATCCCGATCACACCTTTTAGGCAGAACAGTCCTCGAAGCTGGTTTGCACAGTTAGAAGCCACTTTTGCAGTGAGATACATCACCACGGAACTAACGAAGTTCCACCATGTGGTTGCTGCTCTTCCGCCTCATGTCGTAGACGAGGTAGACGACATCTTGGAGCTTCCAGACTCCGCTAAACCATATGAGCAGCTTAAGGAAACCATTATCAAGCGCATTTGCCTTTCGGACCGTCAACGCATTGCCCAGCTGCTGAGTTTCACCGAGTTAGGCGACCAGAAGCCTTCACAGTTTCCACGCCACATGCAACGCCTCGCAGGCTCAAATTAGCTTCAGGAGTCATTGTCGAAGGAGATATGGATCCAGCGACTCCCTAGGGATATGTAAATTTTCCTTAGCGCCAACCCTCAAGCTGCCGTGTCGCAATGGGCTGATACCGCCGATCGTACCTGGGAGACATACGGAAAACAGGTCTCCCAATTATCCGAATCAGCGCCGGAACCATTGGCAATCCTGACCGACCGCGTGAACGAATTCACACGCCAGATCCAGGCGCTCAGCACTCGAAGCTCGCGCCCGCATTCATTCTCACGTAAGCCTAACAAAAGAGCCGCCCGGTTGAATTCTAGGAGACGACGAATGCACACAGGAAGTGCCAACCCCGACCACTGCTGGTACCACCAGCAGTTTGGTAACCGTGCTCGATTCTGCTGCAGCCCCTGCTCCTTCTCCAAAAAGGACCAGGGAAACTAGCCCGCCAGCACGTCGCGGCAACCAACGCTGCTGGCTCCCGAAGTCGCCTGTTTTTCATTCGAGACCGCGAGTCCGGAGTTGGCTACCTCATTGACACTAGTGCAGAGATCAGCGTTCTTCCAACGGATTCTCCCGAGCGGCTTACGCAGGCGCAGTCAAACTCACGTGCAGCAAACGGTACGCCTATTACCGTTTATGGCCAGCGTTCTCACACATTAAACTTAGACCTTCGTCGCACTTTTGGATGACTTTTCACCGAAGCAGACGTCCAAATACCAATAATCGGCATCGATTTTCTCAAGCACTTCGACTTGTTAGTCGACACACGACAATACCGGCTAGTCGATCGCAAAACGAACTTGTCTGTTACTGGGACTTTAACCAACGCGGTTCCAATCAGTCCCGTGTATCGCCCGGTTATCACAAGCAATTACGCTTCTCTTGTCGAACAATTTCCGTCCGTCTTCAGACAACCGACCTCGCTGCTGCCAGTGACTGGTGCAGCGCAGCATCACCGTCACCACTGACCCGCCGGTGTTCACTAAAGCCAGCAGTTTAACACAAGATAAGCTGGAGATAGCGCGCACCGAATTCGAATACATGCTCGAGCTCGCCGTCACTCGCCCGTCGGATATTCCCTGAGCTTCGCTTCTTCATATGGTGCCGAAAAAGTCAGGAGACCGGCGCTCATGTGGAGATTATTGCACGCTTAACAACGTCACGGTACTGGACAGGTACCACATTCCGCATATACAGGACATCACGGCTAGCCCGAAAGGCACCCGTGTGTTCTTGAAGCTCGATATGGTTCGTGCCTATCACCAGATCCCAGTTGCCACAGACGACGTTGCCAAAACCGCGGTAATTACGCCATTCGGCTTGTTCGAATTTCTGCGCATGCCGTTTGGTCTCCGGAACGCCGCTCAAACGTTTCAACGATTAATCGACGACTTCACAAGGGGTTTCGAATTTGTCCATCCCTACTTCGATGATCTTTTGGTAGCGAGGGTATCCGAAGAAGAGCACCAGAATCATCCGCGGTTGCTCTTCGAACGATTTGCAGCGTATAACGTCAATGAAAACGCTGATAAATGCGTTTTCGGTCAACCAGCAGTCGAGTTCTTAGGGCATCATGTCGATCAGCAAGGCATCCGGCCGCTGACGGACAGGGTACAAGCGATTCGCGACTATCTACGCTTTACAACGCTCGCTGCTGTCCGTCGTTTTAACAGTATGGTCAACTATTACCGACGTTTCATTCCGCATTGCGCGCAACTCATGCAGCCTCTGACCGACTTACTCCATGGCCGTTCCAACGGAAACGTCCAGTTGTCAGAAGCAGCCGTCGATTCGTTCGATCGCACCAAAGACGCGCTAGCCGACGCAGTGATGCTTTACCATTTCGACGCTAACGCCACCACGAGCATAGCTGTGGATACTTCCGACATAGCTGTTGGTGCCGTACTCCAACAGTTTGTCGATGGCACCTGGAGACCGCTTTCATTTTTATTCCAGACGCCTGCTACCCGCCGAAGCAAGGTACGGCAAGTTCGGTCGTGAGTTAGTAGCAATTTACTCGGCCCTTCGTCACTTTCGATAAGCACTCGAAGGCCGCCAATTTTTGATCTTCAATANACGGAGACGGAGGTTCTGCCCAGTAACAGTTTTTGACATTCTCTTTCAAGGGGCGTTCTGTCCTCCATAATTTTCATCAGGTTAAGATGAGGTTCTGAACTTAATAAGATCCTGGCTCTGTATGAACCGTTTTGCACTTGCCTCGTTATGGAATTTGAATAATTGCGGGCAGCAGAACTTTTGTGTCCTCTTACGAAGTCGGATGCAGGTATATGATGTTGGATCTATTCAAGCAGCCTTCGAGAGTATCTTTTTGATGCTTTCTAGGTACAGCTTGTCTGGCGCATTGAATTCAATGGCATTGTATGAGCAACGCATTTGTTTTGTGATTTCTGCTACCAATGTGTTGATGAACACACTAGCACTCCGAATGTTATCCACACTGGGACTTTCAGGCAATTTAAAAATATAAGACAGAGACTAGATTCTCTTTTAGTGAATCAAGTGCGGTATGACTTGCCCTTAATTGGACGAGCTCTGCTTCTAGCCCAGATACCTTAACAAACAAGTCCGTCAAGACACTATCAACAGGAACTGAACAGTTTTTAGTCTGAGGGTTGGCAACCGCCTAGTCCGTCAAGACACTATCTACAGGAACTGAACAGTTTTTAGCCTGAGGGTTGGCAACCGCCAGGTTATCTTCACCTCCATTGGCGGCAGTAACCTTAGGAGGGCTTACGTGAGCTCTGGACCTAGAACCTTTGCCTTTAAAACGATCAACATCAGCTCTAAAGCTCAATGTTGTGGTTTTGGCACTAGCGGATCTTGTATAACGAGTGGTTTTGGTCACCATGTTTCGTAAATATAATCATATTTTCGGATAGACTTAAACGTATGTGGAATGTGACCAGATTATGAAGAATAATGGTATCACCGATAATAATTATAAAGGAAACTTCAAATGAAATATTCACACAGTAATCACTTGCCCTTTTCGAAACGCGCGCCAATCAATCACAGCTGCCACAACTACCGTGAAATGATCGAACCCCGTGCACCCAACCTCCCAAATTATTTCTTCGTTGAGCTGCGCTTTCGTTTGCACACAAACATCTACGGAGTGCGTTACCGTTTGTGGTTGGTCTCCTTTTTTAAGCAATCTCCATACCTTCGTCGACATGTATTTCACCACCGGCCACCTGAGCATGGAATGATCCATAGGTTTGTTTTTGTCCAGAAACGTGAAGTTAACATTGAAGATTTAGGTCCGTTTGAGGATATTGTGAGGGTTGTCTCATTGACGCAAGCAGTTTTCGTCCAGTGGATTTTCAAGCCGAGGGTTTCGCACTGCCCGTTTTTCCCTAAATATACTTCCGGATTCGTGGCCTTAATTTTTACCGACCATTGCTGCCGAATGATGATTATGGGTCGGAATGTGGCTCGCGGCTGGTTGCTCCGTTATATTTTTATCAGGCACTTTCGGCGTTAATGTGTCAATCTTGACCAAAGCCTGTCTCGCATGTCGCAGTCACGAAAATTGAATGTGAATGACCTGGAACTACTGGAATATGCATTAATTGCTGTCCAATAACCAGACCTGTGTGTTCGATGCCCCTTTTAGCTATGGGCGTTCCAGCGGTTTGTAAAATACTCGGTATTAACTGTTTTGCGAGGTCTCCTGTGTCTAGCACAAATTTTCTGTCTCTTATATAGTGACTCCATAACAATGGCATATGTGCCTAACTCGAACACGTTGTTCCCGTGGATTGGTCTCAATGTTAAACAGGTGCATCCTGTGTTGCACCACACGTGCGCGCACGGCATCTACCGCTGTGAGGCTTCTAGCAGTTTGGTGCATTCGCGAATTTGTAGGGTTATTAAGGACTTTCGTCTGTCACGTTGCTGGCATAAGACCTGTCGGCATTCCTAGTATTACAGCCCTACTTTAGGTGATCTTTTTAGCACCCAACTGCAAGTTCTAGGCTTCTGAAATTCTGCAGAGGCCGTAGCGCGGTCAATAATATCTACCCCTCTTGGCATAGGCGGCACTTAACGTACAGGCAGAATGTCATCTAATATTGCGCGTATATGTTTGTTGAATTGAGTTGTCGATGTGCATTCGTTTATCCTAGAGTATGCAAACCGTCTGATTGTTGTTTCCGCAGCATATCATATGAAGAAGGGCTGTGTTAAGTAAACCTGTGACATGTTCGATGCGTCCGGTAGATAGGCAATTAGACCGCCTATTTTTACGCTGTACACGAATCATGCACAGAGCAGTGTTCGCTGCACAGCTTATGCGTCACACTGTCACACTGAATCTCGAAAGCCGCCGTTTATCCACACAGTTGGCTGAGACAGGTTTGGGAGACCGGGGCATATTAGTGGCGAGGAATTGGTTAACCTTTGGGCACGGCTGAACCCATAAACAGCTAATCAATGTATAGCTGATAAGTAAGGTTACGCCACAATTCAGATCGTTCGAAATGACCCGGGCTTTGTTGAAAGTAAATTGAATTACTGTTGGGGTTGCTGTAGCTGGTTTGATTACTACCGAATTTGTTGAAAGACGATGTTGAGGTCCCGCCTGTTTCGAGTGCTTGAGGGTGGACATAGACAGTGAAAATCTGGTAACCAAGCCCTCTGCCTTCATTCACTCACTCCATCTTTGCTGGCCGTTCTCACGGCCAAATCTTGAACGACAGACTGCTCTCTCAGCAAATGGTAGTTATTAAGGCCCAATTTCGTTTACCGTTCGAGGCCTGTCTTCGTGACGTTAACCCTTCTTCACTTTCTAATGCGGAGCGTTTGTTTACCTACAGCATTATTATCGCCTGAGCTTTATAGATCCGCTATTACTTGACTAGCTGTACTTGGCCATGATCCATTGAATAGTTGGTCTAAAAACTCTTAAAGTTGATGGATCCACATATGGGTTTGTAAATCAGCATTTTATTAACAACCACCTTGCCCGTGAGACCGTCTTTGTTCGATCAAACTCGGTTGGTTGATTGACTGAGAATTTAATGGAGGTTACCAGGATGACGGAAGCAGCTATTCGGGATCCAGCATATTAAGAGACAACGCGAGCAAAGTTGGCGCATATCGACGAGTCACTAGACCTTTGAGATAAACAACATTACTGACCTCTATCCTTTATTGTGAACTTTTGTTCATTATCTTTGCAGTCATCCAGTCCGAACCTTGCAAAACTGCGAACGCCTGTGAAGCAGGCGACCACGTGCTCCGTCTAGCTTGACTTTGTATCTTCTTTGGTTGGTGGGCTCCGCCAAATTGAAGACGTCTTGAGTGAGATGATCCTTCGTAGACATGATCGCAAAAGTGAGTGTCATGTCCCTCAAGGCTAAATAGGTGCATACTCGCTGCCCAAACTGTTAAACTTGTGACCACCAACCCAGTTGCTTGCCTGAGGAGTGTGATTTGAGACCAAATTTGAAACTTGTAGTGGACACATGAATATGCGCATGACACTAGTTTGGTAACAGTGTGGAACGCCTTTCCCAAGGAGAAATCGAAACGTCGTCCCAACGGCCATCAAACCGAGAGCACGCGGTGGGGTTTAGAAACAAATTGTAGATTCCCGTTAATGTTAGGAAATAAGATAAACAGCAGCAACCGAGAGGAACAACAAGAAGAACGCGACACCCAGACTCATGCTGAGTAAAGAGTGTTATGGAACCTCCCAGTAGGTTAAACACTCGTCGTTAGTGGAAAAACTCAATTATTATGCCTCGTCACAGGAGTGGTTCGAGGCAGGACGTTAGTAACTATCGTCCCATCAACCACACATCAATCTGCTCTAGAATGTTTGAGAGGATAATAAAGGTGCACATAGTCGAATTCTTAAGGACACAAAACCTTATAAACCCTTCACAGCACGGTTTCCTTAGCAAACGCTCTTGTATGACATGTCAGCTGGAATTCTTAAACCATATATCGACGTCCGTC
>QNGE01000920.1:139055-163299 GCA_008508345.1 Paragonimus westermani
TAGTAAATGTTATAACCCCATATTTTCTCATCTAACGTGTGGAATTACGTTCTCCCTCCCGATTCCCATTTTATCCATTGAGCGAGGAAATGTTTCTGCGACGGATGGACGCACGGAACTTCGTCTAAGCTGAACGGTTCACGAGATGCTCAACTTTGTGACGTTTTCGAGCAATCGGCGAAATCCTGCTTTGAAATCTGCTTGATTTTGGGATTTTTCGCCATGCCTCGCCAATGCCGATCTATCTTGACAATTTCCAGACGCCAGTTTTATTCCATAACAGCAAAAAATTCCGAGGGTGCGTTTGGACACCCTCCCGGAGTGACCTTGAAATATTTGAAAAATCGCTCATCATACAACCTTGTAAACAGTGAATTAGTGTAACATCTTATTTTTTTTGAGACTGAATCGGTGAAATGAGCGAAATACCTATCTCTCTGTTGCGTGCGTGAAGTTTTCATGAACTACAGTCGTGTCCTCTGTGACCACGTAATTCTTACAAGAAACTTCACGTTTGTGCTACTGTTATATTATTCGTTTGTGTATGGTTTGCAAATATCCACAGTGATCGCCCGTAACCAAGCGTGCTTCTCACATGTATATTATTCAACTGTGATTTGCCTGCAACATGTCGCATTTCACGAAGAAGTACCGACGGCTTCTTGTCCCCAAAATGTAGCCGTTGGAACAGATGTTCTAAACGCATTTTACCGGATGACTGTGTTTTCTTAAGAATCGTTTGCTTAGCGGACTCCTAACGATCAGTTTTTGAACATAATAAGATATTACTGATCAAGTTCAGCATATCTCGGAAAGCACGCGTTATACGCTGCGAGAACTTGTCTGAGTCATTTGTTATTCGCCGGTTGCCGAACTCTATTTCCAGCGAAGAGAACCGTAGCTCTGGATTGAGATCCCCAAGAGCGGGAACCGCTAGTGTGATCAACGATACCGAAGACGATAATTTGGATTTGACCTCTGAAATGTACGAAGCGACCGAGCGAATGGAAACGGAATATGTAAATTTATATACATACATACGCACTATGTATACGATATACGCACCCAAAAGGTAATGAGGGGGAGAAAAAATGAACTCAGGAGTATACTGATATATATCATAAACGGGCTCATCAATTTGTAGAGTTCAGATGGGCTATGGCTGGTCAATTACGAACAACGCAACGAGTAGACGAGTAGTATATTACCGACACGTAAAATCGACGATAGCGAGCGAAGAGTGAGATGAAACGTTAGTACAGCAAAATGTCAAGCGAGCAGGCACCGGAGCAGAAACATTCGAGTGCGCGGGTGGTATGGGGTGTCTCTAAGTCACTGCAATACTCGTTAAAACAAACGTTTAAGCGCGTACGAAATGTGGGGAGGAGAAAAGTAAAAATGCTAACTTTAAATTCAATGCGGTTAGCAATAAACAAATAGGGTCGCTACAACATCTATATGAACAACGAAACATGGTAGTCAAACTCTTTCTCATGTTATGTGATAACACGATTCGATAGGACATATGATGTGCACAAATTACCGCAGTTGATGTTTAACTTCTGGTGAAAATTTCCGATGTGTGCAGTCTTTGTTTGATGCTTGATTTCACCGTCGTCTTCGGTCTTTCCGATTCGATACCTTCTCCTGCAGTCACGTGTTTGAACTGATCCAACAAAATAAATCCCTGTCAGTTAGCGCTGTCGACAATCGATCGAGAATTAAAAGCCAAGTCTCAGCGCGTTGAATTCGTGTATTATTACCGACCCTGGAAAATAGAGAGTACAGCGAGATACGTCAAGCTAGCAAAGCACGGAGCGAGTTGTGATTTTAGCCCCGGGCAGGGTGTTACAAAATGGGTAGCCTGACTAAAACAAAAGTAGTTACAAAACCAAAATCATGGAAAATGTACAATGAATACGACTAGCAAAATATTATTTAGTATAGTCGCTACACACGGGCTTCGTTAAACCGACATCGCGTGTACTTGTGCGTTTCATCTCGCCGTGCTTCTGGGCCCAACTCCCGATATAGGATTCAGTTTAGAGGTGAAGTAGGGCTGGTTTTGGGAAATTTCAGAGATGGACTTTTTGACCAGCGGTATTTTGGTTGCTGCGAATGAATCTATTCGCGTGTGAGTCAGTGTATTACTTAATTATAAAATAAATGAAGTACCTAACACAGAGGAATTACATTAAACTCCAGGAATTTTTCGTTATACGTATTAACCAGTTCTCAGTCCGTTACACTTGTTAGAGTTGCTCTAGGGATTTTGTGTCAAATCCCTCACAAAAACCCTGATTATTCTCAAGATTACTTAGAGATTTGTTAGGGATTTGGGACAAAATCCCTAACGCAACCGGTACGGGCGAAACAATGGGTGAAGAACGTTGGAAAACGTCTACAATTTCCAAGGATCCTTGTACATTACGATCAAGTTCGGCAAGTGAACGTTGCGCATGGCGATAAATGGTAGGACGACTGGCTAACGCTTCAGAAAACCACCAAGACCTTATTAAACAGCATAGCGTCTTTTGCTTCAACCTTATCGTGGTGCTAATCAGACATAATCATAACTTCGGTAAACCTCACAGGCAATGACATAGCCAGCGGAGTATAAATTTGGGCACAGCGCGCGTCCGGAGCGGGCTAACCAACCCACCAAAACTCGGGGAGATGATGAGAGGTAGGCTTTCCCCACTGCTGCAACGACAGACGGGAGTGTGCTCTACCCACACCGTGCTCTGCGCGTCACCTGTAATATAGAAAGAAAATAATTATCTGGCGAGCAAAAATTATGTACAGGCCCACCGTGTAACCTTCTAATGTTTGTTGCACGTCAAGTATTGCTTTACAAGATGTATTTTTGTCGCTTTTTGTTTCGCGATTTTTTGCTTCTTTATCTCTAAAATGATAAGGTTACTGGAGGAAAAAAACTATGTATAATAACCAGTGTCTACAAAACGGGCTGGGAAGTGGACGTGACGTCCTGATCGCGCTTGACGTGGGGCAGGTGGCGTGGAGGCCACTGGTGGAGAGGGTTGTGAGGGGGCGGGCGCTGCCGCGGCTGGCTGCAAAAGGACTCGGGTGATATCGTCATCTACATACGCGACCTTAAGGCGATAGATGGAGACGGTGCCGCAACGACCGAAGCACCTTGAAGGGGCCCGAGTAAGGAGGCTGCAGTGGCTTGCGTACTTCGTCGCAACGGACGAGTACATGTGAACAAGCGGCCAAATCCTTGTGCGTGTGCACTGGCCTGTTCTGATCACGAGGGGGTGTGGGCTGAGTTTGCTGCATGTATTGCGACAGTGTCGAAGCAAAGTTCGAAGGAAGGGAAGAAGTTGGAGGAGGGGGTGAAAGAAATTCACCGTGCAAACGCGGCTTACAGCCATAAGGAGGTTCTGCTGGTGTGCTTTGGAGGTCGGCCTTCAGCGTGTTTCTGGTACCTAAAAGTACTAAAGGGAGTACTTCGCTCCATACCTGACTAGTGGTGGCGCAAAGTGAAGCTCTGAGCTGCCTATGGGAACGTTCCACTAAACCATTTGAGGACGGATGGTATGCTGTGGTGTGGATGTGCCGGCATCCAAGAAAGTTCGTCATAGTTTCGAATGTTGAGCATTCGAAATGCGAACCGCGGTCCGTCGTAATGGTTGTAGGGCATCCGTAATTGGCCGCCCAACGTTCCAAGAAGGCGTTCGCGACAGCCTCGGAGGAGCACTTCCTAAGTGGGATGGCATCCGGCCATCTTGAAAATCGGTCAACACAGGTTAGGATGTAGATGTAGCCAGGTGAAGGTGGCAAGGGTCCAACTAAATCCAAGTGAATGTGTGAAAACCTGGCATCTGGGAGACCAAATGAAGAAATTGGGCTTCGTGCGTGCTTATGCACCTTGGAACGCTGGCATTGCAGGCAAGCGCGTGTCCATCTACGAACGTCCGAGCTGACTTTAGGCCAAAAAGCCGATCCGTCACTAGCTTAACTGTAGCTCGAATACCAGGGTGCGAGATATTATGACGCTGGTTGAAGATATCACGCCTGTATGCTGGTGGCACTACAGGTCTTGGAATACCTGTAGTCATATCGTTAAGAGTGGTTCCATCTGCATTAGGCAGCGGGATGGTGCTCAGCTTTAGGAGTAGCGTTGCAAGGAAGCTTGAAAATCAGGCTCTCGCGCCTGGGCTGCAGCTAGGTCGCTGGGGTCAACTGAAGTAGGTGTGACTAGGGTGGCGTGGACGCGTGAGAGAGCGTCGGCGACAGGGTCGAGGGCACCTGAAACATGCCGTATGTCGCAGGTAACCTGCGAAACATAGTCCAGGTGTGTTATCTACCTGGGGGAGTACCTGTCTGATGAAGATCCCAGTGCATACACCAAGGGCTTGTGATCAGTAAACGCAGTGAAGAGGCGACCTTCCAAGGCATGACGGAAATGGCGTATACCAAGGTATATAGCGAGTAGTTCTCTTCCAAACGTGCTATACCGGGATTCGGTCGGTAACAAACGTTTGATGAGGAAACCTAAGGGTTGCCACTTGTCATCGACAAACTGTTGCAATACAGCACCGACAGCTACACTTGAAGCATCATTAAAAAGAGAAAGTGAGTCTTGAGGGTTTGGGTGGGCTGAAAGAGCAACATTGGACAGAGCTTTTTTAAGCTCTACAAAAGCAGTGCTGCTGCGTCCGTAAAAGTGAATCCACATGTATCGCCTCGGAGTAAGTCCGTGAGGGGTTGCAGAAGTTGCGCATAATGAGAGATAAAACGCCGGTAGTAATTAACTAAGCCGGTAAAACGACGAAGCAGTATAAAAGATGTAGGCTCAGGGAAATCATTGACACCGCCTTCCTTTGCTGGTAGAACTTGGATGCCAGAAGGTGAAATAATGTGGCCTAAAAATTCTATGCTATCCTTTCCAAGTTCGCACTTGGCTGGATTGACGGTTGGGCTAGCCTGGTAAACAAGGAACGCAGATGTTGCACATGTTCTTCTTCGGAAGAACTGGCCACCACTATGTCGTCTAAGTAGGGGTAGACGAAATCCAGGCCTCTGCATACTTCGTGGATAAAACGCTGGAAGAATTTTGCAGCGTTTGTAAGGCCAAATGGCATTCGAAGGAATTCGAACAGACCAAAAGGCGTGATGATGGCCGTTTTAGGGGTATCCGCCTCCTCTACTTGGATCTAGTGGTAAGCGTGGACCAGATCAATCTTACTGAACAAAGTTTTACCAGGAAGTCAGACTGTCAAATCCTGGAGGTGCGGGATAGGATACCTATCAGGGATTGTGACCTTGTCGAGGCCACGGTAATCGCCAAAAGGACGCCAATCACCTGACTTCCTGGGAACCATATGGAGTGGGGAAGCCCATGGACTTTTAGAAGAACGGATTATTCCTAGTTCGAGCATGCGTTCAAACTCCGCCTTAGATATTTTAAGTTTTTCCGGGGCCAGACGTCTTGGTCTACGGGAGACTGGAGGGCCTTTAGTTCTAATATGGTGAGTGCAAGTTGAATTGACTGAAAGAGGTTTGTTCGCAGATCGAACGAGCTGTGGGAAATCTAAAAATAAAGATGTGTAGGGCTGAGGGGTATTGGGTGGAAGGATAAGAGGACTGATGGCCTCTGAGTATGCCTGGGTGCCGTTGATGCTAATTTTTGTACGAAAATCGACCGGTTTCCGTCTTCGCGTATTGACCACGAGGTCGAAATGCTGAAGCAAATCAATTCCCAAAATAGCGAAATGTACAGCTGCAACTGTGAAAACCCAGCAGAATGTTCGCCGGAGGCCTAGGTCGAGCGTGAGTGAGCGTCGACCATAGGTGGGAATGGGTGTGTCGTTAGCAGCACGAAGCATCGGTAGATAAGTAGGGGTCGCCTCGCCGGATCGTTAAAGAATCACGCTGACTTTCGCCCCGGTATCCACCAGGAACGTGATTCCCGTGCTTGAATCCTTAATGTGAAAGAGGCGACTGTTAGGGAGGGTGCTGGCCGCGTTTGTCGCAATTATGGCCTGCTTGGGAGTTTCCCTGGCTGAAGTATTTACAAAGGGGGGCACAACGCTTCGCCCCGTTGCCGAACTTGTTGTGGTACCAGCACAATCCGCCAGATGCCTGAGATTCACGTGGAGACTTACTCCGACGTCGACGCAAAAGGGATAGGGTCTTAAGGCGGGCGAAATCTCGCCGAAGAGCTGTTATCTCCGCCCAAACCGTGCGCCAATCATCGGGTGGCGGACGAGATGAAAGCTGTGGAGCTGAAAACTTTGGGGTCTCTGGACCCTTTATCGTACGATTCGTCACCGCTGTAATGGAGACAAAGAAGACGGTGCAAATACGATCCTGAATCTCATCAGCGAGTTATGCTGCGTCCAACAAGGTCGGGGACTTGGCTGCTGTGAGAATAGCTTGCGTGTTAACCGAAAGGCGTTGCATCCACAACTCCTTGAGGAGTGTCTCATCCATGGATGAGGGGCCAAGCAACTGTTGTATTTGAAGCAATGGATCAGACGATCGTTTATCTCCCAGTTGCAGATCCCTAAAGAGCTGTTGTAGCCGGGATCTATCAGAAGGCGTGACCCGTTTGATGACGGCTTCCTTTAGGGATTCATATTTATCTTCGGTGGGTAAATTCAGCAGGAGGTCACGCACTTGCATCGTGACATCCTTGGGAAGCCTGGCCAAGAGTTGGCCAAATTTAGCCTGATCTGTCGTAACGCGCTGATTGTAGAACTCCGCCTCTAATTACATAAACCACAAAGCGGGTTCCATATCAAGGAACTGTGGGACAGTAATTGTGACTGCTACGACTGTCGGCTTCTGTTCTGAGTCTATTGCAAAATAAGGGCAAACGTAATATATATATACACTAAAAGGATCAACGAAAATTTACGCATATATATATGAACAGATAAAATTAGGTAAACTCCCAAAATTGAAAACGGTTTACCGGAATTAAGAGGTTTCGGGTTAAAATAAGTTACTGCAGTCAACCTGGAAAAAATGGCTGATAAAAAGGATTAACAATCGGGCTCACCAAATTGTAGTGGACTGGTACGTTTCTGTCTAGAATAGTGCCTATTTTAGTGCGTACATGCACTAAATTAACGTTTCCTCAAGTGTGCGCAGAAATACCAGACGCGAAATGAAAATACAAATAATCGCGAGACTGAAAATATATTATGCGATAATTACAAATGGTCTCGATCAGCGCTAGGCGACACCGATACGCGAAACACCTAGGGAGGATAAGGGTCCGACCGTCGAGCGCGCGAGCAAGCCGGAAAAAACGTGTGTCGCGCTTGGCGCGCATACGCCAACAAGCATGTCAACAAACAAACGTGACCTCATGCATCAGGCAGACGGCAGACAAAGATCCTTAAGATCCTGTGTACAATGTGGGCTAAAATTTTAGGAAGAATTTTACACATCGTACAGCATGCAGACCGGGGGTATCTCCAGGTCACTACACAGCGTCCCTCCAGAAGGGTACTGCGAACGCAACCTTCCGATCTACGTGAGGACCAACTGTGGCCAGCCACCCTTGGCCTAGTCTAGTTCGTGCTGCACCAATCTGCGGTTGGTACTACAATTCCTAGACGCCGGAGTTGGAGGAGTACAAGTGCCAACAGTTCCTGGAGAGCTCCTACTAGAGTGTCCTCTCTTACGATGTCGAAACGAATGAGGGAGTTTAGAGTTCGCATTTCGTGGTCCTGGAGGTAATCGTTGTGGTCGCATAACAGTATTCGCGTTGTGAACTTCGCTCGGCTCAGGACGTAAACGCGTGCACGGAAATGAAAATCGATATAGGTAAAGTTGGGCACATGTACAAATGGCAAACTTACCTGGCGAACATGAGTACGCGGACATGCGTCGGAACGCTTTTTTGGTTTTCAAAAAAATGTTTGCGGTGTTTGGTTTTCAAGAGCTTTTGCGACTTTCTTTGGTTTTTTCGTAGGGCTGAAATAAAACAGGACCCAACGAATCCTAGTCATCTACCAGACGTTCAGGCCAATGCACCCTACGACCTGAACGTGTTACGGTAGGTGCTGGCGTTGTGGGCGACGTTGTGTTCGATGATGAGTTGCTCGGACAAGGCTGTTCAAAGGCTGCTGCATGCCTAGCCGCAGGATACAGAGGAGCATTGGAGGCTTCCTCAGTCCTTTCAAAGTAGGCAGGCTTCAGGCGGTCAATGCTAACGGTGTCCCGAGTACCCTGGCGCTCGAGAATGTAGAAGCGGTCCTTCCGTTGAAGTACCTTGAATGGACCTTCGCTCGAGAGAGCGTCGTGAATCATCCACGCGAACAAACACGTGTGTGCAGTCGTGGAGGTCTTTGGGAACAAACACTTTGCGGTTTTGTTCTCGAGTGTCCGTGACGCGGAGGCAGCGCATACGCGGAGCAAGTTGCTTGGCGTAGTAAGCATCATAGCGGAGTGCGTCTGTGGCGGACGAGAAGTAATCACCAAGAAGACGCAGCGATTGGCCATAAAGGAGTTCGATGCTGGAAACGTGAATGTCGGCTTTGAGCGCCGCGCAGATACCGAGTAAAACCACTGACAAGGCTTCCGTCTAACGGACTGCATCGACGGTGGAAGGGCTGCTTTTAGTTGTCGATGAAAGCGTTCGACCATGCCGTTCACAGCCGGATGGTATGCCGTAGTACGTGTGCGATGACATCCAGGTGCGTTCATCGTCTCCACAAAAGAACCGCTTTCGAACTGGGGGCCGCGGTCGGTTGTAACCGTGGCCGGGCAACCGTGAGGTGCAACCCAACGCTCCACAAATGCGCGTGTTACGGTCTCCGAGCGGACATCGGGTATAGGAACGGCCTCTGGCCACCGCGTAAAACGGTCTACCATCGTCAAGATGTAGGTCATGCCATTCGAAGGTGGCAAAGGACCTACAATATCTATGTGAAGATGCGCGAGTCGAGAGGTGATCGAAGGGTATCGGCCAATCGGGGCCGACACGTGGCGGTGTACCTTAGCTTGTTGACAAGCTGAGCAAGATCGCGCCCATATGCGGATATCCTTTTGCATACCGGGCCAGACGTACCTATCAGAAACAAGTTTGGCCGTGACCCAGATGCCGGGATGAGCAATGTTGTGTAGCGTGTCAAACACGCGACGTCGTAAGGCTGGAGGTACGACTGGGCGAGGGTGTCCAGCAGAGGTATCGCATAAAATCGTTCCCGGTGCTGTCGGTAGTGGAAGTGCCGCGAGGCGCAATGACGAATGCTAGCAGGAAGTGTGGAGATCGTTTTCCGCGCGTTGTGCGTCAGCCATAGCTGACAAGTCGATAATGTCGTAACCAACAAGTGCTGATACGCGTGACAAAGCGTCAGCCACAACGTTGCCACTGACAGAGACGTGTCGTACGTCTGTAGAGAACTGCGAGAGAAAATCAAGGTGACGCACTTCGCAGGGTGAATGGCGTTCGGAACGATTGCGGAAGGCGTATACCAACGGTTTGTGATTATTGAAGATCAAAAATTGGCGGCCTTCGAGTGCTTATCGAAAGTGACGAAGGGCCGAGTAAATTGCTACTAACTCACGACCGAACTTGCCGTACCTTGCTTCGGCGGGTAGCAGGCGTCTGGAATAAAAATGAAAGCGGTCTCCAGGTGCCATCGACAAACTGTTGGAGTACGGCACCAACAGCTATGTCGGAAGTATCCACAGCTATGCTCGTGGTGGCGTTAGCGTCGAAATGGTAAAGCATCACTGCGTCGGCTAGCGCGTCTTTGGTGCGATCGAACGAATCGACGGCTGCTTCTGACAACTGGACGTTTCCGTTGGAACGGCCATGGAGTAAGTCGGTCAGAGGCTGCATGAGTTGCGCGCAATGCGGAATGAAACGTCGGTAATAGTTGACCATACTGTTAAAACGACGGACAGCAGCGAGCGTTGTAAAGCGTAGATAGTCGCGAATCGCTTGTACCCTGTCCGTCAGCGGCCGGATGCCTTGCTGATCGACATGATGCCCTAAGAACTCGACTGCTGGTTGACCGAAAACGCATTTATCAGCGTTTTCATTGACGTTATACGCTGCAAATCGTTCGAAGAGCAACCGCGGATGATTCTGGTGCTCTTCTTCGGATACCCTCGCTACCAAAAGATCATCGAAGTAGGGATGGACAAATTCGAAACCCCTTGTGAAGTCGTCGATTAATCGTTGAAACGTTTGAGCGGCGTTCCGGAGACCAAACGGCATGCGCAGAAATTCGAACAAGCCGAATGGCGTAATTACCGCGGTTTTGGCAACGTCGTCTGTGGCAACTGGGATCTGGTGATAGGCACGAACCATATCGAGCTTCAAGAACACACGGGTGCCTTTCGGGCTAGCCGTGATGTCCTGTATATGCGGAATGTGGTACCTGTCCAGTACCGTGACGTTGTTAAGCGTGCAATAATCTCCACATGAGCGCCGGTCTCCTGACTTTTTCGGCACCATATGAAGAAGCGAAGCTCAGGGAATATCCGACGGGCGAGTGACGGCGAGCTCGAGCATGTATTCGAATTCGGTGCGCGCTATCTCCAGCTTATCTTGTGTTAAACTGCTGGCTTTAGTGAACACCGGCGGGTCAGTGGTGACGGTGATGCTGCGCTGCACCAGTCACTGGCAGCAGCGAGGTCGGTTGTCTGAAGACGGACGGAAATTGTTCGACAAGAGAAGCGTAATTGCTTGTGATAACCGGGCGATACACGGGACTGATTGGAACCGCGTTGGTTAAAGTCCCAGTAACAGACAAGTTCGTTTTGCGATCGACTAGCCGGTATTGTCGTGTGTCGACTAACAAGTCGAAGTGCTTGAGAAAATCGATGCCGATTATTGGTATTTGGACGTCTGCTTCGGTGAAAAGTCATCCAAAAGTGCGACGAAGGTCTAAGTTTAATGTGTGAGAACGCTGGCCATAAACGGTAATAGGCGTACCGTTTGCTGCACGTGAGTTTGACTGCGCCTGCGTAAGCCGCTCGGGAGAATCCGTTGGAAGAACGCTGATCTCTGCACTAGTGTCAATGAGGTAGCCAACTCCGGACTCGCGGTCTCGAATGAAAAACAGGCGACTTCGGGAGCCAGCAGCGTTGGTTGCCGCGACGTGCTGGCGGGCTAGTTTCCCTGGTCCTTTTTGGAGAAGGAGCAGGGGCTGCAGCAGAATCGAGCACGGTTACCAAACTGCTGGTGGTACCAGCAGTGGTCGGGGTTGGCACTTCCTGTGTGCATTCGTCGTCTCCTAGAATTCAACCGGGCGGCTCTTTTGTTAGGCTTACGTGAGAATGAATGCGGGCGCGAGCTTCGAGTGCTGAGCGCCTGGATCTGGCGTGTGAATTCGTTCACACGGTCGGTCAGGATTGCCAATGGTTCCGGCGCTGATTCGGATAATTGGGAGACCTGTTTTCCGTATGTCTCCCAGGTACGATCGGCGGTATCAGCCCATTGCGACACGGCAGCTTGAGGGTTGGCGCTAAGGAAAATTTACATATCCCTAGGGAGTCGCTGGATCCATATCTCCTTCGACAATGACTCCTGAAGCTAATTTGAGCCTGCGAGGCGTTGCATGTGGCGTGGAAACTGTGAAGGCTTCTGGTCGCCTAACTCGGTGAAACTCAGCAGCTGGGCAATGCGTTGACGGTCCGAAAGGCAAATGCGCTTGATAATGGTTTCCTTAAGCTGCTCATATGGTTTAGCGGAGTCTGGAAGCTCCAAGATGTCGTCTACCTCGTCTACGACATGAGGCGGAAGAGCAGCAACCACATGGTGGAACTTCGTTAGTTCCGTGGTGATGTATCTCACTGCAAAAGTGGCTTCTAACTGTGCAAACCAGCTTCGAGGACTGTTCTGCCTAAAAGGTGTGATCGGGATTGGAAGAGCACTGACAAAAACGTCTGGCGAATCAAAAACGCGTTCTTGCATACTGTCGACAGCAACAGAGATTAAATTGAATAAATAACTGGAAAAGTAGCGTCAACTTACGTCAGAAAAACAAAATGTACGTGCTGAAAAATGAAGATGTACGGCTCATCAGTTTTAGTGCGTACGTCCACTAAATTAACGTTTCCTCAAGTGTGCGCAGAAATACCAGACGCGAAATGAAAATACAAATAATTGCGAGACTGAAAATATATTATGCGATAATTACAAATGGTCTCGATCAGCGCTAGGCGACACCGATACGCGAAACACCTAGGGAGGATAAGGGTCCGACCGTCGAGCGCGCGAGCAAGCCGGAAAAAACGTGTGTCGCGCTTGGCGCGCATACGCCAACAAGCATGTCAACAAACAAACGTGACCTCATGCATCAGGCAGACGGCAGACAAAGATCCTTAAGATCCTGTGTACAATGTGGGCTAAAATTTTAGGAAGAATTTTACACATCGTACAGCATGCAGACCGGGGGTATCTCCAGGTCACTACGCTATTCTCCACAATAATTAAGTCAGAAAAACTGATTATAGGACAACGATGTTTATTGCAAAGAGACCGGGAAAGCGAGCTGTAAGCAAAACACAACAGAAGCAAAGCGCAACAGACCAGTAGCTAGCGTCCGATAGGTGCAAGTGCAATTGTGACCTTGGGCGGTGGAACCAACGAGAAAATCCAGACATGCAACCAAACTATGTCAATAGAGTCAGCGGTCAAAATAAATAGCAAAATAATTTGAATCCGTGGCAAACCAAGAATGTCTCTACACTACCATGAGTTATGTGGATAGGAGGTACGCTGGGACTTAGGTGTATCGACAAATTTTCGTCTACCAACATACTATTGTTAAAATATTCCTAAGTCATTCCCAAACAACCCGGATTCATGAATTCCGGTTAGGGATGCACCCCTAACTGATTCCCCAGTGGGTACTGACAGGGTCGCAATGTAAAACGAACAAACCCTGCTTGTCTTAATGCATCAACTCCGAAATGTTCATTTCGGAGTTATATATACGACAGAATGAAGTGACAGAAATACCACACTGTGAGAAAGAAATATCGGCAATGCGTAAGGCGTGGAAGGATGTGGATAGACGAAAACATACGAATGTACTCGCAACACCACCGCCGTTGATTTCTTTTTTTGCCCCACCAGGCAACATCCAAAACCAATGTGTTAATTGTCCTCCGGAGTTCGGGCAGGAAGCTAGGAACACCTCACTGAAACAAACTTAAGTGTGAATGCCTTCATACCCCAAACCCGAGTCGTAGGCTGGCCATCAGACTGCTGCTTCCAGCCTAACTCACTATTCGCAAACAAAGCACGGTGTCACAGGGGTTGAGCTTCTGGCACATCCAACCTAACGAAACCTATGAGACGAGTTAAGATGCTCAGGGATCGAAAGAGTCTATCCGCTTTGACGACACGTTGGAGAACGCCATCAATGCTAGTACGATGTTCTCACCATAAGTCGTTATTGCTTCGGAGACGTCGATGGTCGCAAACGGACACTGTGAACGTCCACAGCGCAGATAAAGCAGGTTGTGCAGCTGTGCAATAAGACCACCCTTACAGTATCATTGCACACTCGGCCTTTCATAGAAAGACTAAGATCATACGGCGTAAGTTGGCAAACGTCATTCGAACCTAGACTACACGATTTGTGGTCTCATCAGCCATCCCACGGGCGTTGATACAACTTATCATGTGTGAATGCCTTCATACCCCAAACCCGAGTCGTAGGCTGGCCATCAGACTGCTGCTTCCAGCCTAACTCACTATTCGCAAACAAAGCACGGTGTCACAGGGGTTGAGCTTCTGGCACATCCAACCTAACGAAACCTATGAGACGAGTTAAGATGCTCAGGGATCGAAAGAGTCTATCCGCTTTGACGACACGTTGGAGAACGCCATCAATGCTAGTACGATGTTCTCACCATAAGTCGTTATTGCTTCGGAGACGTCGATGGTCGCAAACGGACACTGTGAACGTCCACAGCGCAGATAAAGCAGGTTGTGCAGCTGTGCAATAAGACCACCCTTACAGTATCATTGCACACTCGGCCTTTCATAGAAAGACTAAGATTATACGGCGTAATTTGGCAAACGTCATTCGAACCTGGGCTACACGATTTGTGGTCTCATCAGCCATCCCACGGGCGTTGATACAACTTATCAGGTTCAGATTCCTGCCAATCTTGCAACACCGTCACGGTGAGACTGGACCGCGACGTGGCGCGACGAATCGCGCATCTCGATAACCTTTTGGGCTAAACCGGGCAGAGTTACTCGTAACAGGCAGGCCAACAGGTAGTGATCTGACAAACCACCGTCTCCTGGTCCTCCAGGTACCACATCTGGTACACCACCACCCACCCGCTGCCTTGCATTACAGGCTATTGAGTCAAAGGTTTTGGTTAAGAACGCTACTCGTTCTCCTGTCTAGGTTTGGGCGTCTTGGCAGTATCTCAGTGCAGTATCTCAGCCCACACACAACCATGAATCTTCACAACACGAACAATTCCATACCGCATCGGCCGTCTTGCAGTAAACCGGGTCATTCTATCTACTGCATACAGAAGGGTGGATAGGCGGAAACGTGCGACTGCTGACTCCTCCTTCACCGTCCAATCAAATTCAGCTCTCAGACCCTCCTGATTCCCAATTCTGATAACTTCTAGGCAGGTCAAACAGTAGATATAGTTAATCATAGTAACACTTTGCCGATAAGTCCCACCTCTCGCCACTCAGTCTGAGAACTCCATCCTTCTGTGCTTCGACCTGGAACGCAAATTAATATAGGTGCCTTCAACGTTCGTACCCTAAAACAGATAGGTCAACAGGCTGCCCTCACGCGAACGTTAGACTCGCTACATATTGATGTTTGTTGTATCTCGGAGACTAGAATCCACGACAGTAGTCAGCGTATGGAATTGACAGCACCTGCACTTTCTACCAGATACGGTCAAGCGGGAGTAGGTATAGTCCTCAGCACGACGGCCGCAATCACATTGGTAAATTGGATTCCTGGTAATAGTGGACTTTGTGTCGTCCGCTTGGCAGGTTCTGTTAGGATAATTTCTAGACGCAAAACCGCTAGAAATCTTTTCGTTGTGTCTGCTTATGCTTCAACCGAATGTAGTGACGTCGGCGTCAAGGACGTCTCTTATTCATATCTGGCCGCTCTCCTCGGTTCGACACGTGGTGCTGGTATAGTCATTCTGGCCGAAGATATGAACGCCCAGGTCGGCCGCCTTGGTGAGACCGAATCTCGTCTAGGTGGCAGGTTTGGGATAGCATCACATCGCTCAGATGATGGCGGGCGGTTGTCGCAGCTGTGTCCAGCGGAAGATGTTTTTAGCCCGCAGTAGTTTAGGCATCGCACGCGTCGTCGTCATACTTGGCGACCGCCTTCTTCGAATCAGGCGTGGTCTCAGATAGACTGCATAGCTGTTAGTCACCGGTGGTGGGTTCCATTCAGAACTGTCGTTTGTTGGAACTGATCCAACGAAATAAAACCCTGTCAGTTAGCACTATCGACAATCGATCGACAGTGAAAAGCCAAGTCTCAGCGCGTTGACTTCGTATATTATTACCGACCCTGGAAAATATATAGCACAGAGAGACAAGTCAAGTAAGCGAGGCACGGAGCGAGTTGTGTTCTTAGCCCTGGGACGGATGTTACAAAAGGGGTAGCTTGACTAAAACAAAAGTAGGTACAAAATCAAAATCATAGAAAATGTACAGATGAATGCGACTATCAAAATATCATTTATCATAGTCGCTACATAGCTCTCCCCCAGAAGGCTAATAAGTATTACACAGGCCTTCGTTATTGCAGCGAGGGAGGGAAAATCACATATCACGTCTTTTAGAATGATCACAGTTACAGGGTGTACACGCAAAGGATGATTGCGCGTGATAGGGAATGTCAAAGTTCGGGGGTGAAGTGGTGGTCGGTCCAAAATAGTTGCTGCACTGGTGTGGTTCATTTAGTCTTCGGTGCGTTTGTTGTGTATCGCTGCGGGCTGCTTAACCCTAAAAGCTCTTGAGAGAAACGGGGGTAGGTTTGTTCTGTGCTGTACGATAGGTAGATGGGAGTTGTCTCTCCACGCACTATGTCCGGATTGTCTGGAAGAGAGAGAAAGCCAGGTGAAGTACGCGCAGGACAGGCGGAAACGGATAACTTAACATGTCAACTTGTCCGGTGGTGAGTGAATAATTTTACGGTCGGCGTTTCATGGACACTACACTTTGTGTGTCGGTGCTTTTGGTTTTCTTCTTTTTTGTTATCCTGTCTACAGTTGATAGACTCAAAAAAGAAAAAGAATTAATACGCGGATAAGCCTAATCCCAAACAGTGCCATTTGTTCGTCGACCTGGCAATGCATCTGAAAATTGCAATGGCGTGGGAACCAAAAGAGTTTTTTTCATCTTTTTTAGCATGCAAAAATATCTAAAAATTCACAAGTGGGCAGATAGTCATTTAGCTTCCAAATGAGAACTTTTTCTTTTTTTGTGTAAAAGAATAGTACCGCTAAGTCCACACATACCGCAGCTCAGAATAGCTGGAGGACCAAACGATGTACATGAATGTTGGCATGTCCACGTGGGAAAAACTTCATTTCTAAAAATAAGAAATGTTCACACACTGCGAATCGTACGGGCTTGCGCAGCTCCCTACCAAGCCGATTATGCTTAGAGGTAGTGGGAGCAGGGGTCGGAGTTGCGGGAGTACTGACAACTGCAGGAGGTTCCGGGGGCGGAACGCTTTCTGCTGCCACTGGGGTTTTCGGGCGTGGAACGCTATTTGTCGACTCAGGGATGGCTGGTGGTTCTTCCGTAAATGCTGGTTTCAGCCTGTCGACAGAGACAACTTCACGTTCGCCGTTTCGGCTAACCGTGAAGGTTTTCGTGTCTCTTGTGAGAACACGATAGGGGCCGGTGTATGGGGGTTGCAGTGGTCGCCGTAATCCTTCCGTACGTAGAAAGACATGCGTGCAAGAGGATAGCTTAGCGTGCATGTGCACGGCTAAAGAGCGCTCTCTAGGCTGCACCGGACGCAGCTTTCGCATGTGATGCGCCAAACGAGCTGTATAGCTGCCGTAATCGTACGGTGCTGAAGGTGCAGGTGAGACGAGTTCACCTGGTAATCTGAGTGTGCAACCAAAAACTAGTTCGGCTGCAGTAGCGTTTAGGTCTTCTTTTACTGTGTTTCGCAACCCTAAAAGAACTAACGGCAGTGCCTCTTTCCACGAGGGATTGGCATGTGCGCTAAGGGCCGCTTTTAGCTGGCGATGGAAACGCTCGACCATGCCATTTGCTGCCGGGTGGTAAGCCGTAGTTCGGATGTGCTTGCTTCCTAACGTATTTAAGAGGGCTGCGAAATGTCCTTCAAAGTGTGATCCACGATCTGTGGTCACCACTGCTGGACAACCGAATTGTGCCACCCAATGTTCCAGAAAGGCGCTGGCTACTGTTTCTGATGAGCAGTTGGGTAGCGGTATGGCTGCAGGCCATCTTGTGAAGCGGTCGACACACGTCAACAGATAAATAGAGCCATTTGAAGGTGGTAAGGGGCCTACCAGATCAACGTGCACGTGGTGAAAACGTGCGACTGGCAAGGGGAAGGTACCATGGGGGCTCTTTGTGTGACGGTGGACTTTGGAACGTTGGCATCGTAGGCAAGAACGACTCCAGTTGCGGACGTCATGGTTTATCTTGGGCCATACGAATCGTTCCGTGACAAGTTTGACTGAAGCGCGTATGCCAGGGTGAGACAAATTGTGCAGTGTTTCAAACACTGCGCGGCGAAAAGGTGCAGGCACTACGGGGCGAGGTGTGCCCTGTGAAGTGTCGCAGAGGATTGTCCCCTCTGAAGATGTCAGAGGTACTGGCTGAATGGTGAGAGAGCTCTTCTGGCGAAGATGCTCGATCTCAGGGTCAGTGGCTTGTGCGGCAGCCATTGCTGCCAAATCGATACCGTGGTCAGCAGCTGCGCTGAGGTTATGGACGCGTGAAAGAGCGTCCGCGACAGTGTTTTCGGCACCTGAGACATGTCGTATATCAGTCGTGAACTGAGAGATATAGTCCAGGTGCCTAACTTCCCTTGGGGAATACCTGTCGGATGAAGTGTTTAAGGAGTAGGTTAGCGGTTTATGGTCGGTGTAAATAGCAAAGGTCCTGCCTTCCACTGAGTGGCGGAAATGGCGGATGCCCAAATAGATTGCTAACAATTCTCTACCGAAAGTGCTATAGCGAGATTCCGCGGGTTGTAAGCGTTTAGAGAAGAAAGCTAAAGGTTGCCACTGTTTTTCAACGAGCTGTTGTAAAACAGCACCAACAGCTGTGTCCGAAGCATCGGTCACAATGGACAATGGTGCGTTCGGATTAGGATGGGCAAGAAGAGCTAGTTCGGCTACCGCATCCTTGAGCTTAACAAACGCCGCGCGTGCGGCTTCGGTGAACTGAAATTTGCGTTCACCTCCGCGGAGAAGATCAGTCATTGGCTGCATTATGTGCGCGCAATGAGGTATGAAGCGTCTGTAGTAGTTGACCAGACCACTAAAACGACGAAGTTGCTTAAAGGAATTTGGCTCAGGGTATTCACGAATAGCTCTAACTTTATCCGTGAGTGCGGCGATTCCCTTTTCTGAGACCTTATGGCCCAGAAATTCTATCGTAGCCTTACCTAATTCGCATTTAGTGGGATTAACCGTGACACCGTGTTGGGTCAGACGTTCCAGTAAGGTGCGGAGATGAGTGACGTGTTCTTCCTGTGAAGAACTGGCTACCAAAATATCATCCAGATAAGGGTAGACAAAGTCCAAACCGCGTGTCACTTCATGTATGAAGCGTTGGAAAGTTTGAGCTGCGTTGCTCAAGCCAAATGGCATTCGAAGAAATTCGAAAAGGCCAAAGGGGGTTATAACTGCGGTTTTGGGTATGTCTTCTTTGGCTACCGGGATCTGGTGATATGCACGTACTAAATCAATCTTGCTGAATATGGTTTTTCCATGTAAGCAAGTCGTTAAATCCTGCATGTGTGGGATTGGATACTTGTCAGGGACGGTTGCTTTGTTTAGCCTGCGGTAATCACCGCATGGGCGCCAGTCACCTGACTTCTTAGGGACCATGTGCAACGGTGAGGCCCATGGACTCTCGGAAGGGCGTATTATTCCAAGTTCGAGCATGTGCTCGAACTCTGCCCTGGCGAGTTTCAGTTTGTCGGGAGCCAACCGGCGAGGTCGTGCAGAGACGGGGGGTCCCTTAGTGCGGATATGGTGTGTGACATTTGAGGTCACAGGCGGGATGTCGTTCGATATGCGAACGAGCTGTGGGAACTCAGTGAAGAGATCCACAAATTGTTTGGGGGCGGCGGGTTAGGCATATATGGGTGTTATTGCTGCAACTGTTGCATGCGTGCCGGGTTTGCTTAGTTTGGAGCTAGAATGGATTAACAGACGGCGTCTCGTATCAACCAGAAGGTCGAAATGCCGAAGAAAATCGATGCCGATTATAGCGAAAGATACCGCGGCAACTGTGAACACCCAGCGGAATGTCCGCCTGAGGCCAAGATTAAGAGTTAAGGAACGCTGCCCATAAGTAGGTATAGCAGTGCTGTTTGCCGCACGGAGTTGTGGGCTGCAAGGGTATGACAGCTCCTCTTTGTAGACGGAAATAAACTAACCTGCGCTCCTGTGTCAACCAAGATCGCGTTTCCCGTATCCACCCCCTTCACGAATATGGGGTGACAAGATGCAACGCCGACGACGTTAGTCGCCATTATGGGCCGGCGTGGAAGTTTCCCTGCTTGATCGTTAGATAAGTGCACGGTTTAACACACCTAGTGGATCGCGCGCCGAAGCGTTGGTGGTACCAACAGTAGCCATCGTTTGATTGTGACGTTGTGCGCCTGGGCGATCTGCTAGGTCGCCGGCGTGTTAGACGACCTAAAGAGATTCTACTAAAATCGCAACGCAAAGCTGCGACTTCAGCCCAAAGTGCTTCTACGTTAGGTGCTGACGTAGATGGGCCGCCTTCGTTATGTGACGGTACATCTCTCATCTGACTTGGTGCCTGGGTTGGGGTGCTAACCTGGTTGAGGAGCGGTTGAAAACGTCCTACTACCTGGTCGGCTATCTCTGCTGCCTCCGCAAAAAGCTGTGATCTCGCCGTCTACGGTAGTCTCTGTATTCATAGTTCGCGCAGGAGAGACTCGTCCATGTGCGACGTGCCTAGTAATTGTTGCATCTTCCGGAGTAGGGTCGTGGGGCGTTTGTCGCCCAGTTTTAGCTCGCTAAATAGCTGTTGCAGACGAGTCTTTTCCGATGGGGTGACTCGCTTTATTACAGCTTCCTTAAGGGTTTCGTAGCTATTCGCTGTGTGTTGGCTCACTAACACATTTTGAAGCTGTGTCGTGACCTCCTTCGGCAAACCAGCCACTAATTGGCTTAATTTAGCCCGGTCGGAAGAGGCTCGATTAGTGTTGAACTCTGCCTCTATGTGTACAAACCACAAGATCGGGTCCATCTCTAAGAATGGTGGGACTACCAGTGATATGGTTACCGTGGGGTGCTCAAGCGGCTTAGAATCGTTGGATGACATGGGTATGAGTAGTAACGGTTACGCAGTGATATATAATTAAATCGGTGATATGAAAATGATGTAAACAAAATATATAACGAACAAAAAATATCCTTCCGAAGTTACAAGGCAAAATAACGAAACCGAACGAACTCACGGAAAAACGGCAAAGTGTAACCACGTGTACAAATTAATTTCGGGCTCACCAATTGTTGGAACTGATCCGACAAAATAAAACCCTGTCAGTTAACACTATCGACAATCGATCGACAGTGAAAAGCCAAGTCTCAGCGCGTTGACTTCGTATACTATTACCGACCCTGGAAAATATATAGCACAGAGAGACAAGTCAAGTAAGCGAGGCACGGAGCGAGTTGTGTTCTTAGCCCTGGGACGGATGTTACAAAAGGGGTAGCTTGACTAAAACAAAAGTAGGTACAAAATGAAAATAATAGAAAATGTACAGATGAATGCGACTATCAAAATATCATTTATTATAGTCGCTGCACGTTCTTATTGGAGCACGTACCTGGATTCAGATCATGCGCTAGTACGCTGTCATTTCGTACTCAGGTACATTAGCATGTGAAAGGTGGGTTACATGAGATGAACAAACATTGGATCTCGGAGAAATCCTTGGAGTTGTTAGAAGCCAGACGAAACATCCCTTCTGGCTGTTCATATAACAAGTGTAGAAGAGATGTCCGTAGGAAACTGAAACGCAGCCTACATGCTGATCGTGAGGCTTGGTTATTGGGAAAAGTTAAGGAGATACAGACGGCTTTTGCTTCAGGAAACACTTGCGAACTGTTCCAGCTTATCCGTGCCACTGGTCCCAGGCGACCGTCTGTCAGTGAAGCTATCACCCTGCCAGCACAATTGGGTATAAATTACGCAAAAACCCAATATGCTTTACATTGACCAATGCGAGCGTGCGTTAGAGACGAATTACGTTTTTGACACATAGAAACCTAAATTACCCAAATGTGTAGCGCAAACTTAATCCCATTGGTCCACTTTGTCCACTGTAGCACACCCGTAATATATCCCCAAATCGACGTAAATTATCCCGATTCGCCGTAAAATATCCCTAAGTCGACGTAAATTATCCCGAATCGCCCTAAAATATCCATAAAACGACATAAATGGGTTAATTAGCTGTAAACCATAGGTCTCAGCGCCGTTGCACAACTCATTACATATGGAAACGGTCCCACAGCACAATAACTCAACACCAAACGCAACGTCGTATGTTGCCCGAACAGCGGGATATGGAGTACGCCCAAAATGAGAGCAGAAATCTGGGAGAGCAATACGAAAATTTTAATGACAAATGAGGATTACAAAAGGATGAGGGATGGGTAACTTGCAGGTCCTCCGGTATTTCACCGCTCTATAAAGAGAAGAGGAATAGATGTCAATAAATCTACATAAGAAAGGTGATAAACACTGACGATTGCCACACACGTAGACACAAAAAGAGAACTCCGAGAATACCGTTAAAATTGATCACATTAGGTTCACAATTTAGATTAAGCACACCTTAAAGTGATCAGTGCTATATATATATAATGCGCCAAATGCAGTTGGGTTTCAACTATATACATATGTATAGAATAACATGTAAAACTACATCATTCATCAATCTATAGAGTTCACAGTCATCGTTAAGCTCGGAAGCCTTTGTTACGCACACGTAAGCGCCATCTTGTATATAAATATACATGGTACATATACGTACATATGGTATATACATATATACATATATTTACATCATGCACAAGCCAGGGTTGTGTGTAGGCTATATACATATATTTGCAATATCATGACACAATATCATTCATATATATACATATATATATATATCAACGTGGTACCTGGTAACGTTTGCTTCACCTGCCTTTTCTCTCTTCTAGCTCTTCCTACTCCACCTCTGTCTCGGGCATTGTAAAACTAAATATTCATCCACGTGCCCACGTCTTCCCTCTTGGTCTCTGAATAAAGATGCTTCGACAATAGCACTTCTACGCTCATTTGAGACTTTTGTAACGTTTACACTCACCTTCGATAGCATTTCGCAGCGTGGAATCCTTGAACGCTATCTTCTCTTTTCCACCCGCATAAGTTATGTGCAAAGCCAATTCGGTGCCTATGGCTTCCCTCATGCAACGACGAAAAAGTTGCCGTGCGGAGGGGGCACTCAACCCATGGAGGTAAGTCATCTGGAACAGTTACCACAGTTCAACTAAACCTACCACAACCTTCCTGTATTGCTGGTTTTTCAAGTCAGACTCCAGTTCCTTGAACCGCGGAACAGTCCGGAAGGGAAACAAGTGGGCACGCATGTCACGCTCATCTTGTCCACCGGAGGAACCTGCAATCATTTGACAGCTGTCTCGACGTTTTTTTATGAACGCCAACTCTTTCACAACATGATTTAGGGTCACAATCATGTTGGTCTGTTGCCTCAACAGCGTGTTCAAAACTTCCTTTGGAACAGGGACAGTTGTTGTACCCACGGACGAGCTGGAGGCAGACAGTGAAGAGATAACCCGTGGGAATGGCGGTGATAAAGATAGTGAGGGAGCGGACAATTGGGTGGGAGATATTGGGGTTGAAAACTGTCCCATCTCTGAGGATGTCGCAGATGAAGACATTTCAGTGCAACGCACAACGGGAGACACCGTCCTGGGGGTGAGAACGTAAGGGACAACCGGTGTGGGTGGGGAAGACAGTGGTGTGACGGGTTTGGAGGATGTCGTCCGAGAGGACGTTGAAGGGCTTGCTATGCACATGGTTTGAAGCATAAATACAAGAATTACCTGATGCGCTGGATACGCCTTCCCATCCTGACAGCAACATCAGAAGAGTCGAAGTCTGATGTACTCTCTGCCTTCTTTGCGTAGCGTCTAGCTTTCGAATAATCGTCTGAAAATAATGAATTAAAAATTGCACAAAACCACTTGTTTGAAAGATAACAGTCACAGGGAACTGCGAGGAGTCAGGAGGTGGGGCCAGGTGGAGTCGGACGTGTTCACTGAATGAGGGACCGGACACACTCGGCCAAGTCGCAATACTATTGTGTATCCATGATGAACTGAGGACAGCACACGCTTCTTTACATTGGTCATCAAAAACTACGATGGAGTATATCTGAAACGGAAACGTTTCATTTAATAACCAACAATATTTACGGTGATGGAAGAAACATACAGTGAACAGTTACGTACAGGAATGTGAAATAGGCATGCGAACGAAGTGTGCATCCAGCGGAAAGAGCAAACACTTGGCTATTATTCGTGATACGGGCGCCGTCAAAATATCTTCGCTGAGTTCAGTCACTATATACATGAACAAATGCTGCGACGGCAGGCTGTGAGTGAACAAAGGTCTGGCAGGTTTCTGAAAAGCGTTATATTAGACTGTACAATCGGGAGTATCAGGGTGAAGTATACTTACAATGCGGCAAGGGCGGTTGTCAATGATCACAAAGTTATTGGGAGCAACAGTTGTAAACAAAACGTTATCTTTTAAAATATATGGGCAGTGACGAAATGCTGGGATTTTCACAGGCATACCAATATCTGAATGCAAGGTAACACCACCACTCACATCAGGTGCGGACATACGCTTAAACCAACGCCTGTAAATCTGACAAACAGGTTTAGTGGGGCCGTAAACCGTAGATTTTAGTCTGTACATGAATGATTCAAACGCGAACGCTGAAAACTGGTCCAG
>QNGE01000920.1:170825-197864 GCA_008508345.1 Paragonimus westermani
ATTGCCTCCTCACCGTTGGCCGCAGCCATCGTTGGTATGTTCGATCACCGAAACTAATCACTTGTTAAATGTAGAATCCATCATGAAAAAGGCTTACCCCGGCGTATCGCACGCAGATGTCAAGGGAACCATTCAAAGGTGGATTCAGAAGGCCAGATTGCGTGCATCGAAAGAAGCCGACGATCTCGTCACCGACATTTTTGCACTGTGATTTTAGTTACGTACTGGTTACAGTTATACAGATGTTGCTGTAAAAATTGCGCTTAATATAACGTGTTAATATTTATGTGCCTTCTACATCGTTTCTCGTGAATTGGAACATTGCGTCGTCGGTATTGTGCGAGAATAGATTTCCGTTTGACGCTACTGAGCTCCGTAGGAAAACAGAAAATAGGCGGCATATGATCAGATCGCTTAATGGGGCTGCGCGCATTTTTTTCTCCCACCGTTCCCTGAGTGTTCCCAAAGTGTCTAGTTAAAACACTCAGGGATCACTCGGGGAACGGTCAGGGAACACTCAGGGAACGCTCGTGTTTCTAGGGTGGTGGTACTACTGCTTATTGTCCGCGACTGCTCATTCGCCAGGAGAACCCTGCTTATTTCGAAGTTACCGCTCGCGTGAGATCGTTCCCCAATCCACAGTCTGGGGACGCGCCCAGTGGCTTTGAGTTGGCTCACCTATTTACCCAGTTTTTTTAAAATTTATTCTTGGTTGCTTGACCTTGATCAAGTTGTACGGTTTACGGTCGTCCATACCGCTAGTTGGGTGTTACCGTTGGTCTGACAGACCAGTACACTTATTTTCCCCTCCTTCTCATTGTACTCCTCCATTCAAGCGAAGATAATTGGCAAACATTGACCCTTTTAATGTATGTCTCCTAGCGAGCATCCTCTCGTCTATGAAACTGTGCGATGTCTTTAAAACACACCGTTACGATCCTAACATTTTACCTCGACCGTAGAAAATGCTATGAATAAGTGGTTCTTTCTCAGGGTTTCTAGTGAATCTCACACTGAGAATTGCACTGAGCTCTAAGGCAGGAGAGAACCCGTTCGGCTGCATCTTAATAAGTAGTCGTCTTTGTGCCGTCAGACTTAGCGCTCCAGTTAAAGTCTGTCGGCACGGACCAGAAAGACGTTGTTTATATGTTATATCTGCACTAGCTACGACAGACAATAGTCAAGATGCCGTCTAGAACGCCATCAACTGTGTCCCTTTGAGCTACAATCTGACACCGTTATGATTGTTGTGTACGCACAACCCGGTAGTTTTACTACAGCATGGAAGCGGGTGGGTGACATATTGGGTGTTCGTGCTTGACGCGCTGACAACAGTGATAAGACAATACGGTTGCGTGCATATCACGAACTATTGAGTTGCGCACTTTAGTACAAACGACGGCAATATGTTACGTGAACGCTACTCTCTGCAACTCAGCCGTGTACGCAGACTGATCACATCACCGTCTGCCATCGATAGCACGACTCCGTTAAAGAGTCTCGTTCATTTTGAAACAGTCGCCTCAGCTCAGGTCATGCCGTTATACTTGCCTAATTTATTTTATCGTTTAGCCAGGGATCATCTCACAAACAAAGTACCCAGCTGGAAATTGAGTGACGAGGGTACACAAAACGCCCATCAAACGGCGCCGACAGTAAGATTCCCGGACACAACAGTAGAGTGGACGAAACGAACACTGTGCAGAAATCTCACCAACTGTCCGAATTTCCTGTGAAGAGTTATGTCCCAAAGGAGCATTTCAGATATGACAGAGTGGACTTTTTCTGATTCAGCAGAATTTATGAACAAACATCGACTGATCTCCTCCGACTCCGAATACGACACTAACCACGTTGAACTGAAACGCAGGCTCACGAAGAGTCTACGTAAGGACCGTGAGGCTCATGTCTCTCAACGAGCCAAAGAGATGAAGAGGGCATTTTACTGGGGAATAACCAGATGCTATTTTCCACTATTCGTGGTTGATTTGGTCGTCGGCAAGGTGTTATTGAGACTAAGTGTTAGAAAGGTAGCTCGTGAGCCTACGGCCTGTCTTAGCTACTTGACAGATGGGTCGACAACTTTGAGGAACAGTCTAGCTATCCTAATTCAGCTCACTCAGCTGTAGAGGATAAAGATTATGCGACTAGTTGTGACGTTCCCAACGATCCTTCGTGGAAAACCGAAGTGGCATTGTGGATTAAACTACTAAAACGTAATAAAGCACCGGACCCGGACCTTCTTTCTTCGGCATTTTTCAGAGGTTGATGTCCGAACTGACCGCACATCCGTTTCACATGACAGGCGCTTATCAACGGCCATTCCGTTCTCAAAAATGGTGCCGAGACATCATATGACAACCACCAAGGTATTAGTTTTGTCTGTGTCACATCCAGGCTACTCACGGGTCTCGTACTGCGGTGGTTTCCGAAACAAGGAGAACCGTATAAGAGTAGAACAGGCAGGTTTCCGGCTTGGTTGCGGGCGTGCCAATGATATCTTATAGCAGACACTGGAACATCGCTGTTTCTTTTCTCAGCCAACGATCGTGATATTTTTCGACGTGAAGGCTGCCTTTGACCCGGTTGTCCGTCATCCTTTCTGAGGGTGTCTCAATCGCATGGTTCGTTGTATGCCCACTATGAGTGCAGAGTGCGCATTTATGGACAGCTGTCTCGAGCGTTCTATACGTCAGGTGGTGTTCGACAGGAATGTCCGCTCTCCCACTTTCATTTTTGTAATAGGTGATACTCTGGAAGGAACTCTCAGAGATTCGAAAGATTTTGGGGTAGGGTTTCTTTCTGCTTGTAAACTGACTGGTTTTGAGTATGTCGACAACATTATCTTACTTCGTTCTGCAGATAACGTGTATACCATCCTGAATCAGTTAAACAATGTGGCTGATCTGTGTGATACGCACTTTGTACCTCCAGAGTGCAAGGTTTTAAGAGTAGGTTGACGCTGACTGCATCTTTGCTACCGCTAGAAAGTCGCTGGAAATTGTTGATCGCCTCCTCCACCTTGGCAACATCATCTCACCGTTTTGTAAGGTTGCTGACGAGGTTTTCATGAGGATAACGGAAGAGCGGAGTACATTCGACCGTTGTATTTATGTACCCACACGTCACGCTATACGGAATACGTCACAATTGTTATATCCTGTCGTAAACTTCAAGTGTTGTATATTCTCTTATTGATTCAAACTTGGTGATACGCAATCTTCAGATCGAGTGTACCGTACCATTCCGCAAACTGTTATTTCGTCAATACGATCAAAGTTGATGCATGTGAAATAGTAAATCGTCTAATTGTAGTCTATTTTCATTTCCCAACTATGGCGTTCCTTTGAATTCACCAGAACCTGTCCTATCCAGGATGATTGACGGCTCTACGGTGCCGACCCCTGCCTGATAAACATTGTGTCTTGTGTGGAAGGATGGCTTGATTCAGTGGCAGTAAGTTTACATCTTGGTGATAGATGTTCAAGGGGTTGAGACCTGACGAGCTGCAAGAGGTCCACACGGGAGAAACAGTTTTGTCCGCACGAGAAGAGACTTCGGTGCATTCGTGTACTCGAAGAAAAGTGTGACCAAGTAACACCTCCATACACAGATCTGGTGTAACAGTGAGTTTGATAGGTTCGGAGAACATACCCTCAACTCGAAAAGAAGTGTGTAGCCATGGATGAAAACTGATCAATGAGTCCAAGCCGTCCTGATTCGCTTTTGTGATGACCTAATCCCCCAACGGTATTTCCCGGCTACAGCTTTCGAAACCTAGCTTTGTGACCTACGAGTGTCAGTATATGCGCCTTATGAATCATTTTTAACAGTTGCAGAAGTTACAGAACTGGGAATACATGAAGGAGCTGCCGCATGAATTACAACCGTCGGAGAAAAGACGACTGTCGATGCAACATGTTGTGGGATACTGGTTTCGCAACGTAGAAACGCTGCAACCTTCCCGGATCTGACCTCTCTTTCCATGTTTGACTCAAAACCTTTCTAGCAGGACAGTTCGTTCTTGGTGTCGATCTAAATCGCAAACTTAGCATTAAAATTTTCCAGCTTCAGAAACGAGTTTATTAAACTTGTGACTGTCTGTGCGTCAGATGAAAAAATTCTGGGTAGACAAAGAACACGAAGCACGTGCACCAGTACCTTACCAGGGAACCGTTTTGGGGTGAGCTCGAGCTACCTGGTTAACTCAGAATCCATCTTGAGACCAATATTTCTCTCTTTCAGTAAGTTTTGATGAACTTGGTTTGAAGTTAAATCGCGAATGCTTGAATCACGGATGAGTTATTTCTGATACTTTTCCGCAATGACCACTCTAAAATCGCAATCAACAGAGGGATTTAAACTGCTGGAAAGGTTGATCGATAGATTGACTATGTTTTTGCTTGATGTAGACAAGACATGACGCGCAAATATCAATTTCTTTGGTTGGATATATAAACTCCTAACTGACGTGATGACTTCGTTGAAACCAACACAATCAGTAATGTTCGTAGACTGAGGGAGCAGCGTAGTTTGTGAGAGCAGTAAATGTATCAATATGGAGAGATTCGGTAATAGACAGGAAATTACTGAAGGCTTCCTTTAAATGAATCCAACGATTTGATGCATCCCGCGAAAGATAATCGATGTCAGAATGTTGTGGTCGCAGGATCTGTTCCATTGTTTTAAAAGCTGAGTGAACTGTGATAACTCAGCGAACAGACATTGGGCTACTGGGAAGTTGCGAATAGAAGTAGAGAGTTAAACTTTAATGAGCGTGTAACTGAACCATACGACCAAAATGCAGATGGATACGAATGAGGTAGAAGTATGAAAGTAAAAGCATGCAGTGGCACATAAACAAACGTTTCAGTTATTCTACAAAAACCTAGCGTGTTTACTGTTTGATTGTGCTCATTTCATTAGCTCGGACTAGCCGTTCGGAAAAAGCTTACGATGTAAATATGTCATTATTGCCCCAGGAGACGTTCTTATTTTCGTCAGGCTACTTCGGATGTTTCGTGTTTTTGTGTACCTAGCGGTATTGCTTATCCTGTTATGTATGTTTTTAGCGCACATTTAAGTTGTAGCATTTCAGCTTGTTCCGATGAGGCCTCTGGGTTGGAAGCGAGACGCTCTAACTATGTATGATGTTGGCGAATGTTAAGTTAATGATATTTGTAGCAACAAGGAGTGCTACTTTGGTGAATCAGTATAAAATACCTACCGGCGTATTCAAGTTTTGCTCTAGTGGTTCGCAGCTTGTCAAGCTTGAACGTTTTCGTGGTAGTCTGCAACTTTAGATAGAATATCTGAGGTGTTTTTTAGCAGCAGCGCTGGTGTGATACTCATTTACAAAGGAGTGTCACTCATTTTGCACTCGGACTAATTTCGGTAAGTAATTACGTCCAATTAAAGCAGCACAGAGGAGGGCATTTACAGACATACGCGATACACGAGGGAGCTGTTTGTTAGAATCGGGCTAGTAAGATCGTTCTATCAGGTGTGGGCACTCCACCGGTGATTATTATTGACTGGATACTCTGAGTAGTCTCCAACTGATATTTGCTTTGTTCTCCTTAACCTTCCATATGATCGCTTTTCCTCTTGACTGCTACCACCTTACTTGATTCTGTGCGTCCTGGGAGGTTGATCACTATGAGTCCGGTCCAAATTATAGGTCGTGCGATTCATTTTTACATTTATTTTATTGTCAGCTGTTTTTCATGTCATGTTGCCAGCAGATGGGATCCACAACTTTTCCCGTAATAAAGTTGTCTTTCTGTTTCAGCGCACACCCTATGCTGCGGTATCTCTGAATTTAAGTACGCCGTCAACTTCTGTCGCTGTGTTACAATGTATGTTCAGAATATTAATCTTATCTTTTCAGGAGCAAGCTAGAATGCAAGTATCACCCACATGCGGTTTTGATAGAAGATTCACACGCTGGCGACATGGTTTGTTCTATGTGTGGTCTTGTGGTGGCGGATCGGTAGGTAGATTTTCGAAAACGTTCTCTTAACCAAAAGCATTTATTTATCCGATTTTTTTTCCACAACCTAGCTGTGCACGATTCGTGATACCTTACAGATCAGTGGCGTCCTATTAAAAATACGCCTATGAACTATCATTTAGAAAAACAAGTGGTGGAGCCTTTCGTTTAAACCCCAGCAGTTCGGTTTTCGAAAATATTAGAGCATTCACTAGTGGGAGGCAGGTTAACGAGTGCACTTTCGCCAGCTCATTGTCGGAGTTAGTGATATGGTATGTTAGCAACATAGTTGGGTAACTGGTGGTTAATGACTTTCGGAATTTTATTTGAATACCCCCAACATTTGTGTGCTGAAAGCCACTGACACTAATGTTACGAAGTGAAGGCCTTATTGAATCAAATATGCAGTAAGTTCTTCTGGTTGCCACTTCTACCTTCTGTCCAGCTGTGTACGCCTATGGATCCCAGATCCGGAGAAAATCGTTCATGGGAGTTGACATTCGAAAACCATTTGATTCCAAAGCATCAGTTCATTTCTCGACCTTTGCAATCGTATTTACCGTAAATTGATATCATTGGTTCTGTCCAACTTCAAAGACAACGATACATCGGTGGTTCGTGCAGATGCATAACTGTCGTACAACCATGGTGAAGAAAGCAAGTTCTGACCCAGAAAGAGGACGAGCAGAAGGAAAAGGGCGAGGAGTTTATCACCAAACAACTGTCTACACTGAAACATCCAGCAACTAGGTGTTTGCACCTTGCAAACAATCAAATTAACAATAAGTGAGAATAAGATTTCATCAAACAGACAGTTTTATTGCGAATTCCACTGCACTGTGTCGTGAAGCACCCTCCACAAACGAGTGCAGTAGGCTTAGTCAGTTCGGCCAACACGACAAGAGTGAGTAGTCATGCGCTTTATAATCGGTCATCCACAGATTCTCTCTTTTTCACCGTGCGTCGTTTGTCGGTTTATCGAGACATTCAGTTATCTCAGTTTCAGAGTGAGCAATTCAGGTGATCATTCGACACCTATTTATGGACACTCGTAAGTAGATCACGGCTGCTCTGTATCCTCACTCTAGTCTCGGTGGTGTAGCACACGAGTGTGTACGTCTGTTTGCAACTCAGCATTTTCGCACTGGTGGTGTGTATTCATGTTAACACCAAACTCTGTGATGATCGCTTGGCAGGCTCTGTTAAGGCCAGATTTATACACAATCTCCTGAAATCCTTTCATTATGTCCAACTGACTGCAGTGACACCGGTGTCAAGGACGCCTCTCATTCGGACCTGACCGTCCTCCTTCGGACGACACATGGTTCTGACATAGTCGTTCTGGTCGGAGATATGAATGCCCAGTTCGGCCGTCTTGGTGAGGTCTTGTTTGAGTGGCAGGTTTAAGATAGCACCACATCGCTCAGATAATGGTGGACGATTGTTGCGCCTGTCCGCCGAGATTCAGGTATTTTCAGTCAGCCTCAGTTTTAGACATCGTGCACATCATTGTTATACTTACTTGGCGCCCGTCTTCCCCGAATCAGGCCTGGTCTCAGATAGATCACGTAGCCGTTAGTTATAGATGGCTAGGTTCCATTCAGCACTGTCGTTCGTTTTGGTGCACGTACTTAGATTTAGATTATGCGTTGGTACGTTGCTGTGTTGTTCCTCCTTTTGCCGGGCAACGACGCCACCGAAGGCGTCGGCTGACTATAGAGAAACTGATCGACAATGCTCAGCTCGAGGATCCTACTGGACGCTGGATCCAAATTTAGAAGACCAACTATACAGATCGTACTATACCACGCGGCCCAATTGTTCGTAGGTTAGACAAACATTGGATCTCAGAGAAATCCCTGGGGTTGCTGAATGTCTGACACAACATTCCATCTGGCAGTTCATATAACAAGTTTAAGAAGGATATTAGTAAGAAGGTGAAACTTTGTCTGGTCGCCGATCGAAAGGCTTGGCTAATTGAGAAGGTTGAGGAAATGAAAACCACTTTGACTCCAAGGGACACTGACAGACTCTTCAAGCTTATCAGTGCCACTGGGCCCAGACATCCGTCTGTCAGTGAAACTTTCAGCGAGGCAGTTGGCACACTCGTCTGTAGTAAGCCCAGAAGGTTAGAGTGGTGGGCAAAACAGTTTGGGAGTCAATTTAGCCAGCCTCCTGCTTCTATTGTGTTACCGCCACGGACTTGTAATGTGGCAACCCGGGCAGGAGGTTCAGCACCACACACTAAAACTGAGGTCCTCAACTTTATTTCGGCCGTCAAACGTGATGGAACTACTGGTCTAACTGATCTCGTGAGGAGGCGCTAGTGGGGGTCATGATGCAGTTGTTTCAACTTTGTCTGGACGATGGAGACCATCCCTCTGTGCTGCAGTTACTCGATAATTCCCGTGTTCAATAAAGGCGTAGGAGGCTCTTGCGAAAACGAAAGGTTTCTGGCATTCATTATAATTCACGGACTCACTGCAGTTCGAGAGACAGGTATTATGGAAGAGTAGCCGGGGTATCGCCCAGGGCGAGGATGTACAGGTCACATTCCTACGCTCTGTCAAATTCTGGAACAGCGTCGTGTGTACCGCCGGCCAACGGTTTTCGTATTTCCCAGTTACAAAGGTGCGTTTGATTCGGTAGGTCGATCTACACTTTTACGGCCGCTTAACCTCAGGAGTATACCGACCAAGTATATGGACAAACTGTCGGGGTTTTATTCCCACACATCAGTTCAGGTTAGGGTCTACGGTGAACTGTCTGACAGTCCCGTCACCAGGAGCGGCGTACTTCAAATTTGTCCACCTGCACCATTTTTGTGAAAGTTTGCCATAGATGATAGTGTAGAACTCTGTGCAGCACTCGCAAGATGCCGGCGTGGACCCCCTACTTGGTGGAAGACTGGCTGACCTTGATTATGCTGACGATAAGGTGTTGTTTGGCAATCTCCAAGCAGAACAGACAATGCTGGATGCTATCTCCCACCCTGTTAAGTACCCTAGAAAGCGTGTTGCAGCCTCAAAATGTAAAGTGCTTTTGCAAGATTGTTGTGATTACATAAATTTAATGTTGATTAAAAAAGTCCTGGGGGTTGTTAAACGGTTTATGTAAGTTGGAAGCTGTATCAGCGGCGGCAGGCCCATAGAGGATGAAATAAAAGCACGTATTTTCAAGAGTAGGACGGTATTCGTTGATCCAGGACAACTCTGTTGACTGGGGCCTCTCTCTGAAGTGTAAGGGTCGCGTATATATAGCAATTATCAGACTGTTTTGTCTCTTTGAACAGTGGCCGGTCAGAGTAGAAGACGTTAACTACCTTCGGTTAATTAACCATCGGTAGCTGCGTTCGATCGCTCGCATCGGGTGGCATCCACGGTTAGGAAGCCGGTGTTTAGAAGACTGCTAAGGGAGTTCTTTTGTTCACTCCTTTCGTTTGCGCAGACTCAGATGGCTAAGCTATGTGCTAACGATGCCAGTTAGTCATCTGCTACATCGAGCACCCTTTTTCGACGTTGCGGCGGACTGGCGTAAGATGCGGTGATGACCTGGCTTGGAGAGGTGAAGTCGTTCATCGAGGGGTTGACCATTGTAGGTCAGGTTCGTCTCCTGGGCTGGGGATCTCGCGACTCCCAGAGTCGGTGATTGGAGACGTTAGGCAAGGCGGTGGCTAATTGGGCTCACTGGCGCGAATGTCTCTTGGCCGGGTTTTCTGTAAAGTGAGTGCACCTTACGGTGCGGGAGCAGTGAACTCTATGGAAGCTGTCTTGCTGACGAAGCCTTACTTTCACTTATAGCTCGGTTGTTTGTTTGCATGGTGTAGGCACTGTGATTTCGGAAGTTTGAATATAGACTATTTTTAGTAATTATTCTCCTCCCCTCATTCTGTTGTTTTTTTCCTCTCAGCAATGATTTGCTTTTTTCTTCATGGTTTTGTAGTGGCTAAGCATAAGTGAGAACCGCTGATGTACTACTGTCCACGATAATGATGATGACTCTGTCGCACTGCTGATATCTTGGTCATCTCTGTGCATTATTTTCTCGAATAACCGTGCTTACGCCTCATTAATTTCGTCTAGTTCCGCAAAGGATGGTAACATGTGCGTATACGTACTTGTAATTGTTGGTCTGTTCATCTCTTTCTCACAGACAGAGGAGTGCTGTTACACTGTCTCACACAACCGGTTGCACAAATTGCGTCTCCTTCCGAAAAACTCTTCTGTTTTTTCATATGAACTCGTTCCCCCTCACATTGGACCATGCTCATCTGCAGCCTTCTAATGGACTTCTGTATGATCACTGTTAGCGCCAGGTTTGTTTCAGCGTTAACCCGTGGCCATGCGCTCATTCTCGTAAATAAGGCTTCTGAAAATCGAAAGTATCTGGATATCAAGGCGAATGTCCGTCGGTAATCTGGACCTTTGTATGGATGGTGTTGTTTCAAACGCCCAAAATCATGATATCTTATTCTAGCGAAAAGGCGTCCAACAAAGCACAATGTTTATTGCCCAATACGCTAGTTATTATGCCATACGCGCGCTCGCGTTTATGAGTCACCATTCCGGACCACGACACCCCCAGGTTTCCGCTCACGCATTGTGTGCACTTCTGCGTGGTTTATGTGCGTGATCGGCGCCGTCTATCGTGGGGTTTTCTGTCTGCCATTCTCCGCCCGTTGGTCCGATTGCATTGAGCAATGGCTCGTCCGGTTGCTCTTGTTCTCCTCCATCTATCTACGCTGGCCCCTGATCGTACTCCACGACCGCGTCGCGATATTCCTGCGAGTGTTGGAATACTCACACCTCCGGCTTGATTATCCACCACACTCGCCCCCGCATTTAAGGAACTTGTCGCGATTGTGCGAGGGTGCCAAGTGTACGCCGAGGGCCTTGGTTGATTTGGAAACTCGTATTCTTGCGGTTCGTGGTGGTAAATGGTCCATTCCACCGTCTTCTGAACTTCTCTGCGCCGGGTCCGGATGTTTCTGGTCGGCTGTAGTCTCTTACTTTCACCTGGTCTCCGATCCTGAACGGACGCCATTTATGTGTTGTACCTCACGTCATATCTTCGCTTATTCCGGCGCTGTCTTTCTGTTGTTCATTCAAGAGCATTGTGTTCCAGGTGTTGTCGTTCTTGCGGCAATAATTGCCCCTCTCCGTCTGTGGACACGCAGACATCCAAGAGAATCCTTGGCTCCCTCCCGTGTGTCAGCTCAAACGGGGAACTCTCAGTCGTTGCATGCTTCGTCGTGCGATACCCGAACACAACATCCGTTATTCCTTCCCAGTTACTGTCTCTACTGTTGAGCCATTCCTTCATTGTACGATTGAACCGCTCCGTCAGTCCGTTCGTTTGTGGATGGTACGGCGATGTTCTCAAGCGCTGAATTCCCCAATTCCTCAGCATCTCCTGAAACTGCTGGCCTTCAAAACACGGGCCCTGATCCGTGGTAACTCTGTGTGGTACTCCAAAGCGAGCCAGGACGTTGTTCATGAAGGCGTGTGCCACCGTTCCGCTCGTTTGATCTGCCGTTGGAATGGCTTCCACCCATCGTGTGAAATGGTCAATCATGACAACCATGTAGCGATTTCCATTCGAACTTGTTGGGAGCGGACCAAAAATGTCTAAATCCCAGGTGTGGGCAGCTTCCTCTGTTACGATTGATTGCATGGGTGGTGTTGTCGTCATTGTCTCTCGGTTCTGTTAGCAACTGGGACAGGCTCGGATGAAATCAATAACATCTTTTCGCATCGTGGACCAAAATACCCTCCGCCGCAGTAGGTCGTACACACGTTCTCGCCCCATGTGAACACCTGTGTGCGCCAACCGAATCACACGTTCCCTCTGGTCTACAGGAATAAATGGCACTCTTCGAGGTCGAAGTCCCCTCTACACCTCCACATCGACGACGAGTTGGCCTTTCTCCAGCTGTAGCCGGTCCGAGACCTGTTACAGTTCGTTCAGTCCTGAATTCAACCTCTCGGGTTTGGTCCCTGCCAGTAGATGTTCACATATTTCGCGTACTTGAGGGTCTTGCTGCTGATCGGCTGCCAATACTGTGTTCACACGTATGGCTTCAGTTGGCAGCTCACTTTCCTGTATCGGTCGCGACAATGCATCGGGTACTTCATTGTTTGTGCCGTTGACATGTACGATGGTAAAGTTGAACTCTTGCAGTCAAAGTGCCCAGCGCGTCAGTCGTCCGTGCGGATCCTTCGCCGTCTTCAGCCAGACCAGGGGTTTGTGGTCGGTCTCAACATGGAAGGTGATCGCTATCAGATAGGTCCTCCATTTCTCCAGCGCCCAGACGATAGCCAGACATTCTTTCTCCGTGGTGAATACTTTCTCTGTGCTTCCGTTAGTACCCAGCTAGCATACTCGATTGTTTCCGACGGTTGCGAAAGAACCGCCCCGATCCCAAAATCACTCGCGTCCTCTGACACGGTGAATGGTTCATTCGGTTTGAGGATCGTTAGGCACCGTCGAGTGCCCCCAGCATCCTGTTTGAGTTCGTTGAATGCCACCTCCAAGTCCTCGGTCCATACAAATTTCCTGTCCTTCCTCAGCAGTTGAAACAGTGGATATGCCTTCTGCGAGAACCCCGACATAAATTTCGAGTCGTAACCAACCATTCCGAGAAAACACCTCAGTTGCCGCTTCGACTTAGGTGTTGGGAAGTTCTTGATGGCTGTCAGCTTCTCCGGCAATGGTTGGATTTTTCCATTACCAACCGTGTGTCTCAAGCAGACGATTGAACTGCGGCCTATTTGGCACTTCTTACTACTCAGTTTTAGACCGGCTGCATCGATTCGTTGCAACACTGCTCGCAGCCTGTCCACGTGTTCTGACACTGTCTTGGAGAACACAACGATGTCGTCTCCGTATATAGTTACTCCTCCGTGACCCTCCAGAATGTGAAGCAGGAGACGTCTGAAGGTCGCTGGGGGCATTGCACAGACCGAACGGCATCCTAAGGAACTCGTACTGCTGTCCGTTCATGCGAAACGCAGTCTTCGCTCTGTCCTTTCGTGTCATTGGTAGTTGCCAGTAGTCGGAACGCAAATCAATGAGGGATAGTACTCTGGCTTCATGTGGGTGTGCAAAAATCTCTTCCATATGAGGCATCGGGAACGCGTCTTTGATCGTCACTCGGTCCAGCTCTCTGAAGTCGACACAGAATCGGTAGGTTCCATCTGCCTTCCTCGTCAACACGACCGGTGACGAAAATGGGCTGCTTGTCCTTTGAATGATCCTTTTCTCCAGCATCTCATTCAACTGCCTTTCCACCTCTGGAATCAACTTGAATGGAATTCTCCGGTACACTGGTCTGCACTTCTCACCGGACTGTAAGTCTATCGTGTGTTCCATCCATGTACAGAATCCGTATTGGTCATCCGCGTTAATAAACAAGTCAGCAAACTCACTAACACACTGCTTGATGGCTGGGATCGGACACTCTGGCAGAGACTTCATCGAGACGCCGCCCACTCGGCACTGATCTTTGGTCTCTTCACGATGCAACCTCACGACATCGCCATCAACACGCAACTCGTTTCTCTCCAGGTGTACGCTTGCTTCCAATGGACGTAACAGATCGGCGCCTATTATGGTCTCCTTCATATTGTCAATCACTAACGTTGCGTGGCGTAGCCTGACACTACCTATCTGGATCTCAACATTCCGAGTCCCCCGTACCTTTAACGCCGTCCCCCCGACCGTAACTACATGCCAATTACCGGACTTAACGGGCAATCCTGGGACTCTTTCGGTAACTGATGCACCTGCTCCCGTATCTACTATCGCACTCTTTTGTTCCCTCTCAATCAAAACTTTTACCCGTGGAATGCCCCCACGATAATCCGTTTCTACCGAAAAACAAGGATGAAGACGTCTGCTAGGGCACTGGCGGGCAAAGTGTCCAATCCCATTACAAACAAAACAATTATTACCGCGAGGTTGTTCACGTGCTCGTCTGACGTGTCCTCTTCTTGGTTCCGTATCCATCTTCAACCCTTCCACTGCCTTCTTCAGCTGCTCTAACTTCTGTTCGAGCTCCGTACTTCCAGCCGTCCAACTTGCGTCCGGATGGGTTGGCGTTGTGCAATTCCGACAAGCCGTTCGGTGTCCGTGATCGCACAAGACTCGGCCATCCGAACGCTCTCTTGCAACTCCGGTGGCAAACTCTGGATGAACCGTTCCCTCACCAATCTACCCTTCGTTTTCTCGTCTACCTCCGGTAAGGCCAATGTCAACTGTCATAATAAGTGCTGGTAATGAGTGTCGCAAAATCCGGCACCATAAAACCGATCCATTGCCCGTTGTCGGTCTTGCTCCTTTGTAAACTCTTGTATCAGTGCGTTCCATGTTCTTGATACGATGTTGCGGCATTGGTTTGTTTGCGCAAGGCATAGACGGCTTTCGCCCGTCCGGTGAGCAATGTTCCTAATGCCGTCAACAGTTATGCTTCGTTTTTCAATCCGTTGCACGACGCAATCGTCTCGAATTCCGATAGCCACTCTTCCACGTCTCCATTCGCGAATTGGCTTGGCCATGGCAACTTCATCGCGTTGTGTTCAGGGCACGGCACCAGTGTAGCGAGAAGGCGTCCAACAAAGCACAACCTTTATTGCCCAATACGCTAGTTATCATGCCATGCGCGCGCCCGCGTTTATGAGTCACCATTCCGGACCACGACACCCCCAGGTTTCCGTTCACGCACCATGTGCAGTATGGCAAGAAATACTGAGGGGGTACGCTTCCATTGCCTTCGCAGCTTTTGCTGCCACTGGTGCTACAGTCGAAGACGTAAACGACCGGTATTTGTGTAATAGAACGGTCACGTTGTCATGTGCATAATGACTGTGAATCGGAGTGCGGTAGTTCTGCTCATTACACAGTCTGCCTATTTCAGTTGCTTACCGGTGCTGCAGCGCTACCACGATCCCCTCTTCTGCTTTCTGCTGCAGGTCTTCTGTGATATCATTATGTACTCCTTCTCACGAACATTCTTTCTTTTAGAGTGTTCTCCGTCTCTGCTGAGTTAAACAGCAGCCCCAGCCACAGTACCTTCTGGTCAGGCTCGTGGCTAGTATGATGACGATGATCTTGTCTCTGGCAGTCAGTTCACGCATTTCATCTTCGTTGTCTTCCTCATCAGCGCAATTCACTGATCAGATTATCACACCCGCGAGTGATATCGCTCCCATCCTAGACGTTTCCAGCGTCGTCTATTCACTCAGGAGAATGCTTTCTCGGAATAGTTTTCTCTCACCTAGGTTCTTCAACTTAGGCTAGCAGGTGTAGTTTTCACCGTATGAAATGCGAATTAAAGCTATTTGCTGACTTGCCATATGTACATACAGACAACACGTCTTCGTGGTGCCTGTGACCCAATCATTCACTATACTCACCCTTAACCTTGCTTTTTTCCACGCCTAACTGGGCTGACATATGTAATTATTTCCAACTGGACGATTACTCAGCCTGCTTACGCTTACATGTTGTTGGCATTGTACAGCCCATTGTCGTGCCTTTGCATTGCGGTCTCCCATGTAGTTTCACCCATTACAACACGTTCAAGCTTTCCTTCAGTACATATGGCTACCGTTCTGAAAGCGAGTAGTTGCGAGTGTAAAGGTCGCGTATTTGTGAGGTGTGGACGTCTATCACTTGGGCTCTTGAAAAACAGATGCGCGTTCACCTCCACTCCTTTATGTTAAGCTGAAAAGGTGTTTCAATGCGCTCTTTGCATTTTGAAGGGCGCTTGTGTTCATTCTTGCGGCAACTATTATTAACGTTTGTTCCGTGGATTCAATTAGAACTAACATTTCTTCTCTGTCAGCGTTATCGACGTGGGCTCCGAATGGCGTACCTTCTCAAATGACGCTAATGCGAAGGACATGTGCCGCGTCGGAGCTGGTGAAAACCTTCTACTCAGTGGGGGCGACTTGTCCACAATGATAAGCGGACCATCTTTTTCCGACTCCCGACAAGTGGATGAACAGGGCAAACCGCTCTATCGAAATCGCCGCAACTTGTCATCGGCCGACCGCGTTCTTACCAGTGCATTTCGTGAAATAAGCCAAATGGCCGAGCATCTCAATTTGCCCAAAAGTATATCGGTGAGCTTTTCGTTGTTCACTAAGATTTATGCTCATAGTTTGCATAAGATGTTTATCTCCAATAAGTGTTGAGGAACGTCTCCCTGACCATTAACCCGGCCCAAGCCGTGACATCTCTCATCGACGTGTTTCTACGATGGCAAGTGCTTTGGTTGATAAACAGTGTTGAGTTAGTAGGTATCATTGGGTGAGACAATCCGGACTGTCTATACGTTACTTTCGTACCATTTGTTGACAATCAATCGTCCTGTACTGCATTAAGTCTGAAACGAGAGTGGACCTCGATAACACGTGCTGATTCCACTTCATGCATTTTTGACGGTCGCAGGTTTTAACCAGTTCCGGTGTATTTACTGGTGAGACTATTTTTCTGAGTAGCAATCACTTTTACAATGAATGACACCTTTTCCCTAAAGGATCATGCGAATCTCCTGTTCAAACAAGTGCATGAGACGAAAAATCTTCGCGGTCGTAGCAATGACGCCGTATCTACAGCCTGCTTGTACATGGCCTGCAGACAAGAAGGTGTTCCACGAACATTCAAAGGTGAGCCACTCATGGATGTTGTCAGGGGCACATAGCCAACCGTTCGAAAACATTTGGTATTTTTTGGTTTTACTTGTCAGACACTAGCGTATTTTTCACCCCGTTCCATCTAAACTACATAGAAAGGTACATATATTGAAAATGATGTGCTGGACACTGGCTACTATTACCAGCACATTACAACTTTTGCTATCTCCCTGAACCGTACACTTTTGGTCTGTTTCAGAAGTGTGCGCGGTCTCACGTGTATCCAAGAAAGAAATTGGAAAAGTGTTTAAGAAGATTCTAAAGATACTGGAAACAAACGTACAGTCGGTGACCGTGGAAGACTTCATGTCTCGGTTCTGCGGCAATTTAAATTTAAACATAGCTGTTCAGCGAGTAGCCAATGTGGTTGCTCGACGTGCACTCAACTTGAACTTGGTTGCCGGGCGAAGTCCTGTGTCAGTGGCTGCGGCGGCCATCTACATGGCCGCGTATGCCCTGGGCTATCAAAAAGAGAAACGAGGTGGGTGACAATTTGACGATTATTGTCAGCCGATTTTAACGTTTATCATTGTGGTCTCTCCACCACTGTCCCACTACTTTTGATAGAGGTATGATAGTGAAAATACATTTCAAATAGTGCATTCTCTCTTATACTTTAACACTGATGCTTGTCATAAATTGTAAGAAAATTAAACGATGCTGCTTCATGTTCTGCTTTGCATTCCAGAAATAGGCGAAGTGGCCGGATGTGCCGAAGCAACAATCACTTGCACCTACCGAGCCATGCATGCACGTGCAAGCGAATTATTCCCGGAGGATGTTAGACTTACTATCCGACCGTTGCCATTATGAACCCAACGTGCCTTGTGCTCCCTGTGCTGTGTTATTTGATGTAATTTCCCCAAGATGTCCATACACACTACCGTGAGGTAAATCGCCTTCAAGTTTTAACATATTTTAGGTGAACGAATTGCCAGCTTGTGAATGACAGTTCCATTTACGATACAACAGTTTGCGACTGGGTTACTTAATGATGCTTAATGAACAACATGTTTGGCCTTAGGCATGTTCATCACATCGCGAGTGCTACATGCTACTATTTTTATGCGCTCATTGAAAAGATTAAGTATTGCACAGTCGTAAGCATATCCAGCGGACTATAGAATGAAATTAACAGACACACAGTTCCATAGCATATAATATTCGTTGAAACAGAAATCAAGAATGAGACTGAAACGGCGAGTCCAGTAGGGTTGGAGGCATAGACTGCAATCGGGGTTCACGCGGCAACACAACCATGTACGGAATACAGAGAGGCGCTGGAGTTCATGTAAGAGGCCTATTGCAGAATAAAGCACTGAATCACTGCGCAACAGAAGGGTAACGAGATTGACAAAGAAACAGAAATGTCCAGGTCAATTTTCAAAGGCGCCTGGTGGACATTGTTTCACTGGGCATATTTCTTAATCGTCAAACATCCGAATGGCACTCGAGTGTGGGAAACGCTGAAAGTCCGGACGGGAAAATGCTGCCGTGAACTTTCATATCTGAGACCAAAATCCCGTATATCCACTTCGCAGCGAGCTGCTTTGGCCCAACCGTAATCTGTGCTCAACATTAACGACGTTGACTGAAAGTATGAAGACAAAATTACCACAAAGTTAATGTTGCTGGAAGGGCTGGTCAGTAACGATAACATCAAATCAGTGCTTCTAATGGAACTGACATGGACGTTAGGTAACCTTTGTAGGTAAGCCCAAACAGAAGGACTTCATTGGTTCTGTACTATATACTGCTAAGCTTCTATTAAAACTGAACGTGGAAATTATCGAACGATTTTGACTAACCGCAGGCAATACAATAACAAAGGTTGGATATGACGCTCACCTGGAAGTGCCGAACACTGTGTCCGCGTCTGGGGCGCCCTTGGGGTGGGTGTACCGTATCCAACGATCACGATTTACATTGACTGGGAATTCATGCGCTAGTACGGCATCTTGGCTGCCGAGGTAGCCTGAATTAATTAGATCATATCGTAGATTTCATATAATGGAGCTGATGGGTGGACAAGTTTAAACGGGACTTGTCGAAGAAAACATTAGTGGACGTTGGGGAAGTCTAATCGATTGACATGAACGGCAGGCAGCAAAATGACCGTGAAGCCTGTGCCTTGTGTGGTAATTGAACAAACAGTAAGTGGTCAGTCAATATATAGAGCTCAAGTGCAACACGCCTGGTGCGGTCGCTGCAAACAGGATAGTCAGAGCTCACACTTGTGGCCCTGAGCTATATATCTGACGCTGACGTTTGTAGCCAGCTGTTACGGGGCCGTAATCTATTCACAAACCTCCGTTCACGTCACACCATAATTCACCGATGGCGACAGACCATCAAATGTGAATGTGCTCTTGAATGCCGGAACATCTGTCAACAGTATCCGTCCGCTCGAAAGTATCGCTCACATTTGTAGGCTAAGTGTGGGGGCGAATGAATGGTTTCGATGTCAGGCGTAAGATGCAGGACTTAGTGGAACTTGTGAAATCGAGGTAGCCACGCATAGCGATTGATTAAAAAAAGATTTCAAAGAACCAACCATACAGAACGTTTCAGAAGCAGGTCGCGAGGCAAACAAACCGGCTACTTTGTCAGAAGGCCTGTCAGTTTGTTGCATGACAAAAGTGGAGTTGAACAAATGAATGGGTAACGGTCTAACGACTGCTTCGTATAACTCACTGATGTTGGCTGTTGTGGCTCATTGAGCAAGCTAAGTCAGACCCAAATGAATGAAGTGAACACTACTGTGAAAGGTACAGTGTAAACTTTTAAAAATCACAATTGACCACCTGGGTCTTAAACCCAAAAACAAAACGACTTCGAAAAAATAGGGACTGACCCCACTCCATTTCTTCTTCTTTTTGGGCCTCATGCATTTCCAACACCAGCTGCTTCATTCGGGCCTTTTCTTCTCGCTCAGCAGCTTCCGCTTGCATGTATCGGGCAGCGAATTGTACTGTCTCCGGTACAACTAATGGGACCAAATGTGGTCGATTGCCACGGCGGGTGATCAAATTGAACACGACGGCCTTGTTGAAGTGAATAATTAAAGTGAGGAATAAGTACACATTATCGGCCACCAAACACGAGAAATCAGTTGGTCACACTAATGAGACGGAACCAGAAGCCTGTAAGAATGTAACGGACAGATTTACTTTTCCTATACGATTCACAGCCACAACGCTCATCCCAAACAGACAGTTGCAGTTGCGACGCACAGTTTTTGGAAGTAACTGTTTTACCTATAACTTGATAGGCTGATGGTAGCATATGCGATTGGAAATAATGTAGATCGAATGTAAGCCCTCCTTGACCAATACAACGAAGACCTCACATTCGTATTATGACTGACGAGAACCATCGTTGTTGAGGTGAATGATATGACTCACTAATGGGGAACAACGTTAGAAATTGAAAGATTAAAATGCTATGTGGCCCATTAACCCGAGAACGCTTACTGGCTCTTCAGATGTATCCGTGTTTGAAGGGGTTTCTTTAGACACGGACCGATAGTTTTCTTCGTCAGATTTTGTTTGCACTGTGGGCGGCGGTAACACTGGTTGGATCATGGCCTCAAGGAGTTGCTTTTGGGTTTTCCCGGTTGTCATGGCACCAGTCTCTGACTGATTCCCAGTGCATCGAGCGCGTGATGCAGCTAGTTGGAGGGTGTCTGGTGGCGGAAGAACGGGACCTGTTGGTGGTCGAATGGGACCAGCAATAGAGTCCGCTGCACTTCCAGCAACGGTTGGTGTAACAACAACAGGTCCGGTAGACATTAAGGCCTCTGCAGTCATACGATCCAGGGCTTCGCGAAATTCGGCATCTTCCGGACAATCAATGAATCGAGGCTTCAAACCTAGACGGACGGCTTCCTCTTCTTCGCTCTCCGCGGCATCTGCAGTATCATCATCATTTGGTGTGCATGTCTGCGGATAGCCAGATGGAGGATCAGTTAGTTTCACAGAAAACGTTTAAACAAACATCGTATTAAGACTGCACGAAAACACTCACGAGCTCGTTTAACACAACCTATGGAAGATGGTAAACTTTTTCAAGTTTGATACTCGCAATTTGATGCAAAAAAAACACCCGCGTACGAGCAAGTTGTAAACCAGAGGGAAAACATGATCAGGCAAAGCAAAGTAAAATGTATACTGTCCAGCCAGCCTCTTTCGAAAAGAAACACTAGACTCGAGTTTCGCTCTTATCAGAGCTTTCCATGAGGCAACCGTGTTGATCACTGCGCCAGTGACCTCACCTTAGGCGTGACCGAATTATCAAATCTGAACGCTCAACCGCTCCCGCTTGAGGGCAATGATAAGGCTGCCTGATCGTCTCGAGAGGAGACAGTAATTGTCCTGTAAATTCCAGTCGATAACCCCACGAGTAGGACTTCCGAGACAGATCGAGATCACTGATCTCATTAAACCTGCAAGGCGATATTTTAGATTACTGATGAGTAGTCGGGGATTTGGTTTATTTTCAAGTTGATCATCGCTAACACTTGATCGCAGCGTACGCATTCAGATAGACTTTGCAGCCAGCCTCTTTCGAAAAGAAGCACTAGACTCGAGTTTCGCTCCCATTGGAGCTTGTCAGTAGTGCATATCTTTGGTGCAGTGGTCAACATGGCTGCCTCATGAAAAGCGTGGCCGGAGTTCAGATCCCGGCCGTGGCAAGAATATGCACTACTGACGAGCTCTGATGAGAGCGAAACTCGAGTCCAGAGCTTCTTTTCGGAAGAGGCTGGCTGGAAAGTCTATCTGAATGCAAAGGCTGCAATCAAATGTGAGTGATGGTCAACTTGGAAGTAAACCAAATCTCCGACTACCCATCAGTAATCTAAAATTGATTGTACACCAGTCAGGTGCTGTCAAATCTCCAAAATGAGAAACGGAGTACTTCAGGTTTCCGGAGCTCAAACCTGCTCCCTTTGTCTGAGTGATTAACTTTCCAGACTTGGTTTACACAACAAAAATCAATAGAGATAACAGAAAACCGCAATCACTCGGGATATATTGGAGTAAAACTGTATAGTGTGCAATCAATATAAAAAGCACGAAAGTTGAGTACAGGATGTTTCACCGAATCACATACGGATTGGTTATCGTCCTTGACACTCGTCTCTCCCTTTTGCCCATCAGTCACTACGAGGCCATGTTGACGATGCCCATCAATCTCCATCTGGTTGGTTCGCGCTCGTCGACGACCATGTTCTCCATCTTCTCCGAGACATTCATCTTCAACATCACCATCCTCCTCCTCTTCATCTTCATCGTCATCATCATCAACCGCATAGTCGACACCATCCAACGGTGTGTCTGTCAGTCGGTTTGAACGAAAAGAATACGGACGAATATAGTCAAAAACGCACATATATATTTTTTGGACCCCCAAGAGCTGCTGCAACAAAAGTGGTCGGAGAATGTGGATAATCAGAGACGACGGAAGTGCACATAAAAGAAGAAAAATACCCAGCACGGATAGGAAATAGCCGGCTTGGTTTTAAGTACAGAGCAAGATGATCAGAACGGCAACAAGTGAATTTAATCCTAGGTAAATTCTAGTTAAGGGTCAAACAAGCTTGGCATTGAAATGGTTACCTGCTGACGTTAAATTATGCTCTCGTGACCGTGACCAATTCACAATGGTACCGTGCCATGTTAATATTGCCGAATCGGACTAACAACAAAATACTGTCTCCGGTTCAAGCATTTCTCGTAGGATAATGCATTTAAAATTCCAACCTAAAAACTCTGTGGTAAGTCCTGGCATAGACCGAGTTGGCGTCAGTGATCAGCAGAAGCTCAGATCGTGTGGCCCTATTCCTGCAAGTTGATGAGAAGATACTAAGGTATTTGGAGGACAAATACCTTAATTACTAAGTTACGAAGCAAAGTTTGCTTCAAGTTTATGACGGAAATGCACTAAAGTTAGCACGAATGAAGTCAAATAATTTACCCGTAAAACAGCACTGACGTTGTTAAAGGGTTATTAGAAATTGAGGACTCTCTTAGTGCAATTACTCATTTATTGCCTTTCGAAATCGTATCTGGTCTTGAACTTTGTTTGCACTCAACCTTTTTCACATTCAACAAAAAGTACAAGCAAACCGATGGTGTAGCCATGGGTTCGTCTGTTACACCTGCAGTAGGCAATCTTTTCTTCGGAAACTTGGAGAAATAAGCGGTGAGTGGGTTTATCTGCTTCCCCCCAGGAATTTGGGGGTAGTAGGTAGATGACATTCGTAATCATGGAACGCACCGCCCGCGACCAAGTCCTGCAGCTTCTTACTAAAAAATACAACAGCATTATTGTATTCACGTTCAAAAATGAAACTGATGAACGCTCACTTAATCTTCTGGACTGCTTGACCAAGGATGATCAGCAGCAGAGATACCATGTTTCTGTGTGCTACAGACTAACCCATTCTGGTCGGTATTTTAACTTCATCTCTTCGCATCCAATCGGTATGAAGAGAACAGCGATCTCATCACTTGTGAGTAGAGCTAACAAGATGTGCACCACTGAAGTCTCTAAAACAACAGAGATTTCTCGCATTAAAAAAGCTAGCCTCTAATGAATAGCTGGACGCATTTATTGAAAATACAATTAAGCATACGTCGAGTAAGGAGGAGAGTAGAGATCAAAACTTTCAAGTCTACTGAGCAAATGCCGTATTGTGGACAAGTGTCTGAAAAGAATTCGCTCCACCGTTTCTGAGTACGCTATCCGGACCCTATTTCGGTAAGATGATACCTTAGAACGACTGGTGATGCATCCTAAGGATCCAGTTTCCATGGGCGACCAGGCAGATTGTGTTTACGAAATCAAATAAGGTGATTGCAATACCAGTTACATAGGAAAGACAACCAGATAATTGAAAGTGCGTGTTGCTGAACATAAGAGGCACACACGATTTCCTCCCGAAGACGCATATCGAATTCAGAAGCTAGAGAAGGATTCGGTCATCGCAATATATGCACTGTCAGAGGATCATAGCGTGTGTTTTGATCAAACTCGAGTGATTCGGAAAGGTCTGCCTTTTCATGCGCAGTGATGCTGTGCTGAGGTTCTCACCATCCACACACAACGCGCTTAGGTTAGTCGCAATGATAGCAAACCCCTGTCTTTAGTGTGGTATGGATAGATGAACAGCACCAGACACAAACGCACCTTATATACATCAGCCCCACCCCCACTTAATGGGCAAAGGATTCGACCAATCAGTTCAGGTGCATCGCCGATTAACCTAACCACAGCAAGCTCCACGTGACCTCTATTCCTTTGTTAAGGTGATTTCGATTACAACAATCCTGAAGAAGGCCACCCGAGGTGGTTGAAACGTGTAGTATTATCACTTGCTAATAACGTTGTGTTATCCTAAACCCATTTATCGATGACATGCTCATCTGTTAAAGACGCAGCTCGAAGGACAATGACCAAATGTACAGAGAACACCAGACTCTCCAAGGGGGCTTTCGTGACTGAGTAATTTAAAATTAACTAATAATCCCAAACATGAAGGGTATGGTGGCCCAAAACAAGGGGGCACTATGCGAGCACTTATAGCACCACATGCAGATTCATTTCACCCACCACAAGGTCTTTGCTCACGATCGCTACGCCATCGAAATCATAGGAACCGGAACGTCGAATATAGAACTATACATTACAGAGCACCGCTTGCCATCTATATCACAGTGCGTGATAGTCCAAAACAAAAAAACACTGGACTAGGAATCTACAATTTAACAGGCACTAACCCACCTTCACAAGGTTCTGCCTCCTCTGCTATCGTGTCCATGTGACCAGGTCCCGTTGGTCTGCCGGAAGCGACCGCTGAACACGAATCACTGTCCTGTCCATTCGTATTAGGAAAACCATCGGGCAGACTGTATGTTGCTTTCAGACGCGCTAGACGAGGCAAATAATGAGCTTCTACGCGACTAACCAAACGGTGAGCGTGCGCTAAATTTTTTGCTCGTGTTAAGCCAGTACCAAGCTGAGAAACCGTGTCAAGATAGTGCTGTTCTACTGCAGCAGGAAAGGGGACCGGGGTGAAAGTGGGTGCATTTGGTGTCGTGTCTGATACATTGGGAGAGTCAGACTGAACGGATCCCGCAGGTTTCGCATTCTCGGAAACACTAGAAGCTTGTTCAGAGTTCGCATTTTTTGGGCGTTCAGAATGATCATCGACTACATCGACAGAGGAAGATTCTTTTGTACTTGGTAACGAAGCGGCAGATTGTGGCTGGATCCAGAACGGCTGTGAGCGCTTGAACCAATAGTAGCGCTAAAGGAGAGAGCAAAAGGAGAAATCTGAGGAGGATTCGAATACTGTCACACATTTACGGGTACCGCCGATAGCCTGCGTAAAGAAACTGAAGTACCCCAAAAGTCATGCACTTCGGTTAAAACAAAAAACAGGATCTCATCCATAGAACGGATGTGATGTAGATTCGGCTTCTAGAAAACACAGGATGAAATAAACAAGAAAGTCAACTAAAACGCACGGAATATGGGAAACGTAGGTTACGCAGAACGTGTCTAAAGATCACGCCCCTCATCTGTATGACATGGAAATCCAGCCATCAAAGCGATTCGGAGAGTTGTAGCCCATGGGACTGTTGCCGGCTTCCAGCTGCATTTTTAATCTAACGAACAAACTGAGGAAGATTATCCAAATGACACCGTGACGGAAGACGCCTATTTCGGGCTCCACGTTTGTACATCGAACCGATGTTAGTGTTGAATCACTTGTTGAGCAGTTCACTAATTTGTGCGAGTCGTCGTGAAGAGACTGAAAATTCACGCAGTGCGTAGAGTTACGTAACTCGATGACCCACCGGAATACAACAGACATCCCGAAGATCACAACGACAAAATGTGTGCCAAGCACGCAGACAGAGAGTGGTGCAACGAAATACAGTCTGTTGCCCGTCCCCCCCAGGATGAAGGTTGGCCTCGTATTATAAGAAAATCGGCACTAGTTCTGGTCTACTGTCATTAGCCAGCTACTGTGTAGCATAGGATTTTGAGCCAAGGGTTTTGATCGTGAATTCTGATCACTCTTCTGCCCACGCGTCTGTCGCGCGTCTCGCTTAACCATACAGAGGCAGTCTGAATTTTGTCCAACAACTGCTGTTGCGTTTGTTCTGCGTTAAATGATTGTTGCAATTGCACTTGTATCCGATCGGACAGGTCTTTACAGCCATCTTGCATTCCTCTAAGCTGTTTTGCAAGATTATCCTTTCGAATTGCTGTTTGTTGATCGTTAGTGACAAATGAATCCAACAATGCAACCAAGTGATCTACGCTCTTCGAGTGTGAATCTACACGAGTTTGAAGCAGACGATAGTTGTCACGAGCACTACTGTGATCCGATCTGGTAACCAATTGTGCAAAGTACTCGTCGAAATCAGTACGAAGCTGAGTGGAACAAAAAGGGAAAAGGGTTGGCCTCAGATGAGCAGTCCAGATGGTTAGAATGGTAAGTGATGGATAGAACAAACAGATAATCGGTTCAAGACAAGGGGCAACAGGATTGATTGTCAACGTTTCAGAAGACCAGTTTGCTTCAGCAAGACTAGCAACACACCTGATTAAAAAAATATGTGAGCTTGACTGACATGATGAGTCAACCTTTTGGTAAAAAATTATCTGTTAGTTCAGTTGACTTGGAGTGCATTATAGGGCGACACATGTCAGCCTTAATCCGTGCCAGTGGGTTGGAAAATGTAGAAAATTGAATCTGGCCCAGCTAACCTTATCGAAATTGCCTTGTAGGCGCATGACGCTTTGACTCATCTGGTCCAATCGTGACGAGTTCCCGTCCGATTGATTGACTACCTGCGCCGTCAATTGTTCGGTAAGTTGAGCAACCACGTGTTCGGCCGCGGTGATTTCTGCTTCTAACTGATGCTGCATAAGATCTTCCGAATAGGTGCCTGACAGATGACGGCTGAGTGAGCGCATGGCTTGACGCTTATCTTGCATTTGCCGAACCAATTCTTCTGTATTCGATGACTGTTTTGAGTCACCTTCAGTATCCAGGGAACCATTCGACCTTTGAATGGAAGCTTTTCTTGCTTGATCAACTACGGTTGCCAACTGTCGGCAAAGCGCGGTCAACTGCTCCGTCCTAGGCAATCGATCGTCCAATTCAGACATCTGCTGTCGGCTTTGTTGGTCTAATCGGCTAGTGTCTTCGTCTAGTCGCTCCAATCGATTCAACAGGTCTGTTACGGGAATTGCGGAGACTCCCGCAACTTCGAGTGTTCTTGATTGAAGCTGATTCCGCAAATTTCCAATCGTATTCTTACAGATTGCAAG
>QNGE01000921.1:24105-37065 GCA_008508345.1 Paragonimus westermani
AATGACATATAATGGCTTTCGCTACACGACGGAACTGATACATGGTGTCTAGAGCGACTGGAGTATCCTCAGAAGAGTATGGTGTGCAAATGAGTGTTTCCGTTTCTAGTCCTGCTCAGACGCTTAAGTAGTGTGTTGGTTTCTCCAATAAAGTAACCTTGGTGTCATCCGCCTTCTGGGTTCACAACACTAGCTAAGTAGACCTGTTGACCTCCCGGTCTCAATGCAAGTGTTGAAAGCACCTATGCCAGGTCGCACTTTGGACCTAACCGGGAGACGGTGGATACCATAAACCTACCGTTACAGTGTGGCTGTGCCCATTCATACCTATCGTGGGACCTGCAAAGTGCTTACTGAAGGTAAGGTTGGCAATCTACTGGCTAAAATGAGGTGAACGGTGGGGCAGGAGCCAGTAAAAGTGTGTTTTTGTCTGTCCACCCTGCCCTGTGCAACATGTCGAACGATCCAGTTTACATTACAAGATGACCGACGCCGCAAGGACTCAGTAGGGTTACAAATATTCATGGTTGTTCGTGGACTGTGGTTAATGAACCGATCCAACGGAATAACACCCTGTCTGATTCCCACCATTGAAACGCGTACGATAACGAAAACAAAAATTCAGTGCGCTGATCCCGTGCACTGCTGCCGACCGGTAAACTGGACTAAATGTGATTCGACACAAATCAACATGACCACAGTCAAACAGACAGACGCACTCAAGGAACGAACTAGTCACCTTCCAATTCTGACGTATCCCTAATGAAATGAAGCTACTGATTCTAAACCGCATTCAGAAGTATTTACAGTTACAGTCTGTACAACCCTAGGAAAGTCAGTTTACGAACAAACGCCATACTTTTAAAGAGCGTGGCATGCCGCTTACTCGTCCCAGTTCGATAGGTACACACGTGTTTCGACATGTTACTCTACATCGTAATAGCCGAACCAAAACTCGTGTGATGTGATTGTTTTGTGTCAACCCAAACTAAACGGCCTCCGCACTGTGGATGTAATTTTTCGGGATGAAGCAGGTTTAGGGAGAACAAAGCACCTCAACCTGGACATTTTTGAACGGGCTGCCCACCCCGACCTCGATAACGCAACAAGTTGCTTTCATCATGGAGCCTATATAGGGATAAAGTGGACAGATATGACGTTTCGAATAAAATTTGCTGAAGTGAAGTGGAACAACACTGTTCAGTAACAAGGCCACAGAACTGAGACAGGTCAAGCGATGCCTATCGTTTTGGCAACGTGGCTGTAAAAAGTCAAGTCAGAGTCCAGAAATGACGCGGTAGATCTAAAAACAGCATGACATACTTCAGTTTCTATAGTGAAATTGTTAGTTTCCGATCAGTCTTCTGGTAATCTGTGAATCCGTGTTGTTCATGAGTGCAGCTTTTTATGTTCATCGGTTGGTGGAAAAACTATCGTGTCATGGTGGTATCTTATTTTTATTTTGTCCATTTGCATCTATTGATGCATCTTGGTTCCCAACCTAACACTGCCTTTCAAAAATTGAAACATTTACAGAGACGTTTGTCAGCAGCCAGATGTCGATCGTGGACCGTAGTGGTCAAAACACCGGGACGATTTAATCAAGCTACGTGACCCGAAATGCGCGCAAAGATCCGCACTAGCCAGTTTGTCTATGGCCACAGAGATGTGTTGAGGCCGTTCGCTGACCTGACTCTGTTAGGAGGCTCGTTATTTTGGGCCAGCCCTATGGCTTGGAATCTGGAGTTCGTGTCCACGACGATGCGATTTAATGTAGTTATTGCACGTGGTGGTCGAAACGAAGTATAAAATAAGGAAGCCACTACACCTGCGACCCTCACCAATGGCACCAGTGGTGTGTTTTGCCAGGTAGTTACTTGACTTTTGGTGACGACAGTGAGGGAAATGTATAGATACGTTGGGAGATTTCTTGCACGCTACCGCTAACAGTGATACAACTCCCAAGGTAAGCAAAACATTTGACCAGATCCGGGCTCTCACCATCAAGAACGATTGCAGACGCAGCCTCACATCAGTCTTCAGAAATTACTTCGTACCGGGAGAACGAAAAACCTATATCATGATGGATACACCAACCGCTAAACTGTCTATAGCATCGCAGACTGTTTGTGCCTTGTCATCAAACCGGGAGAGAGTCTAAGTTTGCGACTCAATTTTCGGAGAGGAGGTCCACGCCGTCACTGGTGAAACCATTTAAACTCTTATGCAAGACATTACCGGTTGCAAAGTTGAAGGGGGTGGGAAGGATGATAAATCTCTACTGCGAACTTCTGGATCCTCGGAACTGTTGCGACAGTCTGCTATGATCCTCAATTGTATAATGATTATAGAATGAACACCTACCTTTCAGGTATCCTACTCCTTAACAGGCAATACCGAGGGAATTCCTGCCAACAGGATCGAAGGTTGCCCTGATGCCCATCATCATCATCATAGACAACAATACATCAGTGGTTCACACTAATGCTCAACTGCCACACAACCATGAAGAAAAAGCAAACCCTATATAGGAAGGGAAGGAAAAAAGACGGGGACGGGAAGGAACCTAACTACTGAAAATAACTACGTCTATATCCAAACATTCAACATCAAGGTGCCTACACCTTGCAAATAAACAGCCGAGCTGCAAGTGGGAGCAAGGCGTCATCAGCTCAAGAACACGAGGACCGTTTGCCTCATGTAGACATAGCAGTGTTCGAGCAGCTCGTGGACTGTGCATGTTTGATCAATGCACTGGCCGCCTGTGCGAATTTCAGCTTAATCTTCACACTCTTCGGATAACCTGCGAAACGTAACGAACACCAACAGCCTAGGCGCAACTGAGATCAGTTTGATTCGTCTGTTACTGGTGCACATATTACAAGGACTCTTCCTTAAGGTGGAGGTAATTATCGTCTTCACAACATTCGAATTTTATCCGTATATCGGACTCTGGTTAGTAGAATGGGGAGCTTTCAGCAAACACCTCTTCACTATCTTTAAAAAGAGCCGGAGGAAAGTAGCTTGTGCCGAGTGCTTTTTGCGCTGAAAGATTATTGCCTCTTTCCGTGCACAGGACGTGAAGCCCGTAGTTCAGAGCAGCTAGCTCGAAAGGTCGATTGAGCTGAGATTGGAAGTGTTCTACCAATATTCCAGGTGCTGTCGCAAATCACATTGTCGAACCGTCTGTTTTGCAGACCAATTTACCAACACCAGGTTGGGTGACGCTGGTGGCCCATACAGAATGAAATGGCTTCCGTGAATTGTCAAGTGTGGCAGCTAATTCCATCTAGACTGCACATCCTGATCGCTAGGTTTTGATATCCGTCTTTAGACTCCGCGATTTAGCCTTTTTGATACTCGCTGTCGAGTATTATTAATGGATGGTCGTCAACAGATAAAAAGGGCTGCGCAAAAGCCCAATGGTTCACAATACCACGAACTAATTTACAGCTGTTCAAACAGGCTGAATGAATAGTTTGAAACATTGGGGTGTATTTAACCTCCCCATCATAGCAGAAAAAGATTTTATTCGTTCAGTCCCACTAGTCACAAGCGTAAAACATGTGTATTGCGTATGCCAAATAGGAAATGAACACACAAACCTCTACACGAATTGTTGTGTCATGACTACCACGGAAACCCAGTGGATTGTTCCGGTCGCTTTTGTGCACAAAATACCGGCTAGTGACCTTTGATTAACATAGCTTAACAACAATTTCTCAGCATATTCTGAACAAGCTAAGTAGGTCAACTTGACGACCTGTCATCATGAGAGACCTTAGCGATCGGCGACGTGGGATTTCGAGTAGCGGGTTCACCGGGTTGAGATTGTCATCAATCAAAATATCGGCACGCAATCAGAACCTGCTTTTAGCGAAGTCGTTGATCACTGCTCACCAGCCGGTGTTGTGTGTGCAGAAGTAGTTGAAGCAACCCATCGAGTACCCACGATATTGAATGCATTTGAAGTGAACGTATGCGAGTCTTTCCTCTGTCTGCCATGTGCAATGTATGTTTTATGTTTGTGAATGATGAGGTTAAACAAAATATTAGCATATCGCGATACAATTCTTCTTTCTCCTTTGATGAATGAGTAGTCTCTTTTGACACACTCACAGTTTTCTAAGCAATCTGTTGATGTGGAAGCAAGTATACTGGCAGGCTAATGCGACCGGATCAGGTCACTTGTTTACATCCAGTCGTTTGATGTTGCTCCGTGAGACATCACTGAACCACGTAGACATGGAATACACCAACACGTGGTCAATGTCCAAACATGCCTATCTCTAGGAATCGTCTCGCTATCTACGGTTAATTGTAATGTGATCAATTTTTGTCCACACCTATGACAAAGACGAAGGGTGCCCGGTGACGAACCGACTTTTCCACTAGCACTAGTAAGAAATAGACGAAGTTCTGATTTAAAAAATTCAGGAATCTGACATCGTCGTCAAAACAAAAACCGTCAAGTCCGAACTAACTCCTTCAGTGAGCCTCGTCTGGAAACAAGGGTAGTTTTAAGCATCCAAGTCTTCAACAAGAATCATAACACCAGTCCTGAGTACCAGACGAAGGATGTCATAATAGAATCGTCCATTGGTTACTACCGGGCCACAAACAGTCGGAATGCACGTAGTTATAACAAACAAAGAACATTTATCATCTCAGTCTGCTTACTCTGCTTGAGCTTTTGAGTCTCATTGTACGAAGCTGACTTCCAGCTGGGTTGCAGTCCAACAGAGAGGGTTCGGCCACGTTGCTCAGGGCAACAACCGACACTTGCGCGTCCATGTTGATGTTTAAGTGTGCTCGGACAGACGCAGCTGAAACTTTACACTAGAAGTAGACGAGTGTGTCAATAGGGTTACGGAACTAGAATAGCGAATGCACGTCTTCAAAGGGCAGTATATATCATGGACAGAGGCTTCTAGGATTGTTAAATACGCAGTAGCGTACGCACACTGGAAGCCATATGAACAAACAAAGCAAAGCTGCAGCAGTACTTCATGTGTGGCCTGATAAGTTTGCCGAAGTAGTCATATCAAGGAGAAGCGATAGGCTTTGACTCGCATCCGAGACATAACGGAAAACAGCAACATTCATGCTCCTAGTTGTTAGGATGCGCATCTCCTAACGAGACAGCCAGGACGCATCACGCCACATCGATCGACCGGCCCAGCTCGGATGCTATGGTCGTGGGTGGTGGTATGGTCCCACTCAGCCAATCAGATTGCAGGTGTGCGGCCGAACGCCTGTGTGCTGTCTGGTCAGTGTACTTTTCTCGCGGCTGCCTTCTGATACCCCCTGTACACGTGATTTGTTCTAACTGCCGTATATGACTATCCCAATAGATTCGCTTCGTGTCTGTCGACCATCTATGGTAATCGTTTGTCCTATAATTCTAGGGCTTCTGTGGCCTAAGTTTGGTCCCGCTCGTCCAATAAACGGTGCAGCCGCGCCTCTTCTGATTTCTCGTTTTTGGGGTCAAGCGACTGAGCGCTTACCAAAGGGGACGATCCAATACTGGTAATCGCCGCTTGACGCATCACAAAACTGCTACAGGTGATCGAGTGTTTCTTTCTGCATAACCACACAAACACTTGCCGAACGGCGTAGTCAGTTCCGCTCTCTACCCGCATGCCACACCCGAGAGTCCATCGGACATTGTGTAACAACAAACCGATATGCACTTGGATCCAGTACTTGCGATTTACTCGCCTTCTGTCTCTGCGTAGAGCGATAAATTGATGTTAGCCAGCGATCCTAAGTATTGATGGGGTGACAATGTTTCACACAAACCCTACTTCCTACTCCGTCTCTCCTTTAGTCGTTAACAGAACCCGTATGTGGGAATTTTAGTCAGCAGTCTTAAAATGAACGAAGCGACTGACCTTCAGTTAGCATACTTTTGATTAAAGAATATAGGGGGCTGTTTCTTAACTTGGTTGGTTAACATGGATACCGTACATCAGTTCGAACTGTTACATGACTCAAATTGATACACTTAGGTCAATGGGCGTGTTAGTTAGCTTACGTGATCCCGACATGAAGTAACTGTTTGCTTCACAGATTCATGTCAAACTTATGGGGCTGGACAAAAAGTCATTCACGCACCCAGTGATTTTTTTTCGGATGTGCCAATGCGAGCCGCCTGTGCAAAAATAACTAGTGCAAGCCATTTACCTTCCTTGTCTTTTCTTAACCCATTTAAATTGTTCCGCATTCCTCTCTCTACCTCTAGTGCACACCAGCCGACGCGTCACGTCCATTCACAATGAAGTCAACGAGACTGATCGTACCACGGCGAACTACTACACACGTGAAATGGTTCGACTGTGTACCGTCGACGATGGTCAGGAACTAAATCCTATGCCTAGCTCAGACTGTTAGACTGAACAGAAATATAGGTTACTGCGATGCCTAGAGGATCGGTAAGCAAACCGTACTGCTGGATTCGGTGGAACCTTGGCAGATGAGTTCTCATACTCTATCACAGACTTACACAAACGCACACTCGCCGAGTAAGAAAGGAAGCCAAATCCGCGAATGCGTGCCTTTCATCAAAAAGAGACTATAAAGACAAGGTGATTTCTTCAACGAGAATGTATGTATCCTACAATTTGGTTGTTCACTGATGTATTTCAATTTTCAACCACTGAGCTGTCTTCGTTGCATCCTACGAAGAACCAATAGGTAGGATAACCATCTGGCAATGATCGAACGGGTCATCCGGGCATTGTGACAGTGCTGGTAAAATTATGGTGGGCACTTGACATTGAAACAACAGAAACAATGCGAACATTCTATGCTTTCCAACAATTATATACAGAATCTTCTGTTACAACAATAATTTGCCTTTTAAACCCTTCGGTCCAGATGCTCTCGTATTGCCAGTTTCTAATAGTTCCCAATGAAAATCCTTCCCACTGTAACCGGGTGATAAACCGATCAGTTGAACATAAAATTGTCACCTACATCACGTCGAAACCTTTCCGTTTTCGTCACGACTGCGCGTAGAAGTGATTAGGATTATCACGGTTACGTTGTAAAAATTCACACCACATTCAACCGCCCAACAGTTTTCTAATTCGTACATCTTAAGCAGTTTAACGAAAATCCTGGCTTTTGTGTAAACAACAACGACAGACACTTCACCACACCTTTCGCATAATCACAAAAACCATTCAAACGGTTTGGTTAATCACATCAAAAATTTTCGCTCCACTCCTAAGTGACTTCAAGTTTGGGACGTCCTACTTTCCATGCGCTTTCTGACAACCCCTTAGTGTTATGATCGTAAAAGGCGCTCCGCCTGGGAAGTTTTTTTATTGCAAGACATCCAGTTCAAGGCACTTGAAAACAGAACGAACGTAAACGCCATTCGCACAGCTGCCGTATACTCATACCTCTGGCAGCAATGCAGCGACATTCTACTTGGCGAAGCCCCACGCACGGCACCTATAAACGTCTTCAATTGTCGCCTCTGACCCCCGGTCTTCCCGGCGTTGAGACCTGAACTCTAGTGTCCGCGTGCATAATGTACGGCCCGAGCGCTTTTTTAAATTCGCAGCTTTTCCGAAAGCAAATGCGTTAGCCATCTCAGCAAACTGGTGTGCAATTAAGCTTGCCTAAACCCCCAACGCGTAGCATATAAAATCTGGATGTCGTGCCCGGCTTTGGTGGACTGATGGGCAGTACGCGCCCGATGAATATCTAGCAAATCCCAATGTCGTACACTCAACTAAATTATTGGTAAGTAGTTGAGAATTTTTCGGCTAATACGACTCGAACATTACTCAAAATCGGCTGAAGCCATCATTTTCCCAGCTCTATTCAAAAAGAGGCACTGAGCTCAAGTCTCGCTCTTGTTGTAGCCGGAATTCAAACTCCGGTCACGCTTTCATGAAGCAACCGTGTTAAACACTGCGTCACTGACCTCGAAGTAGCCGCGGTCGAATTGTCACGTAAACGTCTGGTCAAATTTGCTGATGAGGGATGCTCAAGTCACCTGGTCCCCCCAAGAGAAGACATCACACCTGAGGTGCACTCGACACCTTTAAAGTATAAGTTGGCTCTGATCCCACCTTTATCAGTGCAAATAGGCGAGCTAAAACTGCTGACCATCTCGCCCACATCTCATGAGCTTGTAACGCGGCTGAAGCGGTGCCTATGAGGATGATGATAGCTAGCGGTGTATTTGCCAATCTTCGTTATCCGTGATCTCGCAGAGATGTCTGATCATCCGCAGTAAAGAGAAGGCGTAAATACGTGCTTCCGTGCGGTAATGTTCCATGGTTCACAGATCCGGCCCATTCACGCAGAAGGTGGACGTAAGCCCTCGTGGTTCGAATGCTGTTACTTCTGTCGATTAAATTGTATCAATTGGGTCGACTGCGTGGACAACGCGGGTGTTTGAGATATCTCCAGGTTCGTGACCGATAACCGAGGTACTAAAAGTGCACATCCCACCCTAGCTGGTTCAGGTAATCCGTTTGCTGCACTGAAGCTGCTGGAAGTCGTACGGTGGTTAGGCAATCACGGGCTATGAACTACGAAACTTCGTGACCCACCAAACAGGGCTGGAAAGTGTCGTCCGCTAGTTGGGTACTGCACAGCTATCCGCGTCGCTGGTTGGGAAAGTTCTCAGACATGACAATCTGTATCAGCGCAAAATCAACATCCACAACCTAGTTTGTTCTCATTTGTAGTTTGATTTCTCTGTTAACGTATTTATTCCTCGCACATCTGTATCTACTAATCAATCTGTCGGTTTAGGGACTGTTGTCAGGAGCAACAATTCGAGCTAGGGCGCCCACGAGTACGGTTTAAGAGTGAGAAATGTGTGTCAGTTCGCCGCTGACCCAACTGTCTTAGTATGTCACATTACTTGATGATTCAATAAGGCTAGCGCAAAAACGTGCAGGTCGATGTCAAAAAACACCATAGAGAATATTTACAATACTGGTGCTGTTCTTTGTGTGACTGAACACGATTCACTTCTTCAGCTGTCTGAATCAACCGAACACATACTGAGTACTTACAGCCTACAGATCTCAATACCGGATCCAGGCACCCCTTGATTGTGACAGCAGGAAGCCGACGTCGCCTACTGAACTCAAATTTCAAATCATTATGGATACAACGGATGTAGGCATTCGCCTGGAGATGACATCACTCAAATTGATCAGCTGTTCCGTCCAAGTCCGTCAGATCGACAAGAGATTAATATATGAGTATACTGACAACGTAGCTGTTTATTATTGGTATCGTCATCATTAGCAGTTGCGCAACTATTTGTACAAGCAACCATCCTATGTCCTCTTCTTCCTCCTGGGGAATGTGTAGCAGGTGGAAGACAACAACCCGACAGTGTCTGAACGCCAGCCAAAGTCACTGTAGCATTGTGAACAATGAACGGCCTACTGGTGCACATGTTGCGATGAGCACATCAAGTGTCCACGGGGACAGAAGGGAAATAGGCAACAAATCAGACGTGCGCGAGAAACGGCATACACAGAATACTCGCGTAAGACAACACTGATAAAAGAATACAGCGTTTTTGTTCCAGAAAAAAAAGATAGGACTGGAGGTGAGGGAAAAAACAGGCAGATTGACGGATCACAAGAATTCAAATGTCACTGTGTGACGCGTATGTGTGAGGGTTGTTTTATGTGCTGTAAGTGTCTGTTGGCGCTAAAATAGTCCACCATGTAGAAAGGTAAACCCAATATAGGATTTAAAACAAGTTCTTTGGAGAAGGTATGAGAACAAGAAGACCAGAGCACAAAAAAGCAAATCAGTGTCTACAGTGTGTCTGTCATAAGTGAAAAGTATCGGGACGGTACTGATTAGAATTCGAACAGGCGTATGGCATTTTTAGGATCAACCTTGCTTGATACCTCACTCTCCTTGTTCGAATTTCAAGCCCAGTTGGGATATAGGAATGACCAAACCAAACACAACCTGATGCGAATACAAAACCGTAAAGAAGGGGTAGGCGTGCACAGACAGAAGTGTGTGTGTGTGTGTGTGTCTAAAATTGATAGGAGCAACGAAACAGGAACAACTGGAGTTAAGAATGGGTCATACAGTATATACGCACGTTAAGAACTGGGGATGATAGCAAGGACTGATATCGATACACTGCGACTCATGATATGAGCATGGGCATGATGGGCAACCACTGCCGACATAACATGAGAGCGCACTGTTTAGTCACCAAGGGGTGGGGGAGCGTACGTGCACAAAAATGAGATGATAAGAAGGGTGGTAAGGAGAGATCGCCTACTTACACGGTCGATTTAATTTGCATCCATACACAGCTGAAGGTTACGCTTGAGCACCTGTGGTGCATTGGAATGATGAGTTTGTGTATAACAGATCGTTGTTGTCGTCACAGAGTGTGGAACAATGAATGTGGGGATAGACTGCGGGGAGAAAATGGCGCTGAAAATGAGGCGGGCGCTTGCAGTTATAGAGATGCCACTTCGAAAAGAAAGACTAATGCAATTGGTGGGATGTGAACTAGGGCATATGGGTCGATGAGAGGAAGGATGGCGTACGTCTATATTAACACAAAACTCGTTCTCAATGAAACATGCATCATGTGTAGACTTTGTACTAAGCCAAAACAAGTGAAAAAAAACAAGACGTTCAGCCAACCTGACTGAAAACAACGCCGTTCGATGTAGCAATGTTCTCTGCAACCGTATTATGGTTGCAGGTTAGGAGACCCTGCGAAAGTGATGGTACGGTATCCTCATCCGAGGAATTAGAGGAACAGGGGATCGAATGAAAGGGACGTTCTTTGGGTAATTTTTGTTTGGCCGTTAAACTTGGAGAACTGACGTCAGTGCCCGAACAGGCGGCTTCTGATGTTACTGGGTGTGCATCGGACGTCATACCGGTTTGTTCCAAGGGTGAATGAATCTTCGTTGGCTCTACTGACGATCTGAGATGCGGAGATAACAGAGCAACTATTGATGGATTCCCGAGAAGTGGGTTCTCGCTTTCCAGTAGATAAGTGAGGACTTGTGCGATTGAAACGGAACCCAACAGATCTGGCCGACGACAAACAAAATAAACGACAAACTGTTAGTTCACACGTTAAACTCACAAATAAGTACTCGGTGTTCACCGTGCATGTATTTAGAGAGCTGGCGACCCAACAGCGTAGGTCTGCGTCGAGATTATTTTATAGGGCAAATATACCTCAAATTGCTAATAGATCGCATTTCAAATAAATAACAAGAAGTTCCATTGCCCAGCAGCTGATGTAAACTAGCACTTCACGAGTATACGGTATTTCATTACATCTGGATTTATGTGTATGTTTGAGTATCAGAAGCTGGTCGCTTCAATCTGTTCAATTTACTCGCCACACGAGAACAAAAGTGATGAAGGTAAACCAGTCCACGTCGTTTTTCTAGATTTTTCCAGTCTTCGACCGTGCAGACTACTTAACGTTGTGCAAGAAGCTCCGTAAGTGTGGCGCAGCAATCCCCTATTCTAATGGCTCACAGACTACCTCCAAGTTTACCAGCATAACGTCAAAGCCAACGGTGTAGCTTCTGATGAGTTCTATACGACTAACGGTTCTCATCAGAACACTGTTCGTGCACGAAACCTCAGGCCTCAATTTCCAGCTACTATCATATGCTGATTACACGCAAATCGGATGTACGATGGATAGTGGGGCCGAGATAGAAAAGTCACAAACCAACCTAAATGTTCTACACCACTGACTTGCGATAAGGCCGCACATTGCCGTCATACTGGATGTTCTGAATGCTTTTCTGATGGTGAAAAACTGCGTACCGCTACCTTTGAGCGGGATCTAGAGACGATGGTTTCACATTACCTTAGCCTGTATCAATGGCCAAAACGGTTCAATAGGTGCTCGGTAAGCCGGTTGTAACGCTTCGCTCGTACTGTTTCTAAATTATGTTCAACTCGATGGTGACCAGATATGATCTGTTATCATTCAGTCGTATGCTCGGGGATCTGGTCGTAATGCAAGTAAGTAAGACCGTCTCCTATACCGTAAATGTTGAGTTGCCTTAGCGATCTAGGTCGAAGGAACATCGGGACTGCATAGCAGGGCTAACTCTTGCTCTAACACATAGAGGACACCTACGTGGTATTAACGCGAGGCACATAACGGATATAACCCCAATTGGTTGCAACCAACAAATGTCGAATTTCGAACATTGCAACGTCCAACATCAATATGAAATCGAACCTGGTCGCTGAGATCAGGGATCGGCAACCTACGGCACGTGATCGCAAAACGGAGTTGTACGTTAATCAGCCCGTAACGCGAAATTGCCCCGCTTACAGCCCCCTATAAAAATGGCATCGATGTTTGGCAGCACTTATGATAGCGACCAACATAAAGAGCAAGCTATGAACCCAGCTGACTGATGTTCATTTAGGTGACGTTCAGCATCTGGCCACATTCGGTTTGTGGCTTAGCATGGAGAGACTTTAGCGAGAAAACTAACATGAAATATCACATTAAGTAGCTTCATTTATGTGACTTCACGAACTTAACCAAGTAAACAGAATCGGTTTATCATATATGGTCATTAATTTCATTTGGTAACTATGGCTTAATATGGTCATTAACCCGACACTCCTTCTTTGACTGAATAGTTGTCGATCGCCGGCTGAACTATTCATAAGCTGCAGTTTTACTATTCCAAGGTGACTGTTACCATACGATAATGCAATCGGGTACATATGAACCCGATATCGCCAGGTTGCCCATACTTATACACTCTGTAGAGGTAACTCGGGATTGAATTTGCAAAAACGTGTGGTTGACTGTCACTGGCATTATCACTAGGTTGTCTTCAATGCGAAATAAGTAAGCTGCTTCACTGGTGTGTCACCCAGACTGTGAATTTATCTAAAGAGATGTCATATATATGACTATATATATATATGAATATATAT
>QNGE01000921.1:37094-68682 GCA_008508345.1 Paragonimus westermani
TATATATATATATATATATATATATATATATATATATAGATGGATGATACGTCAAACGCCGACAATAATGCCGATCGCAAATGTTCGAGAGAGAAAAGGCACAAGGTCAGTCAGAAAAATTGGTCAGTTACGACTGACATTCGATGCTAAAACCATACCAGTTGCATAGTATCATTTTTTAGCATACCGCCGCAATTTTGGTCTGCCCTAGCAAACCCCCTTCTGTGGACACGAAAACAGCACATCAGATCTGATCTTAACAACTATGTTGAATTATATCGTTTCTCTGCACAACATGTGAGGCAGCTACTCTACTACGCACACTCCGTTAATAAGCGATTACATGTGGAATATCAAAAATAGAAAGGAAAATACGATGCATTTGGAATAGTGATTAGTGTTGCAGGTTGATGCAAGTACTGTTAGAAAGTTCACGATGACCTACTTGGGAAGAAAGCTTCTTCCAAATCCTTCGGGTCCAAATAGCGTAGTGTCGACAGAAGTTGGGTTAGAATGAGGCCACGTTGCACAACCACCTTGGTGGAGTTTCGTGTACCTGGCTCCATCGGGTTGGGACTTCGTGTAGTCAGAAACTCAGCAAATTCCCCAATCACTCGAGACTCCAAATCAACTACTTGTCGAGCCAAGCTAGCGTCCCGTAAATTCAAACAGAGATGACCTATGTGGGAGCAAAATATCCGGCTAGAAATTAAATAACAAATAAGATGACCCCCGAGACAAAATCTGAACATCTCTAGTTGATAACCTAGTCAACTGGTTGCATATATGAACCTTACAAACAATTATATAACGGATATTTTACTAAAAACAAGTGTCAATGAGATCTGCTTAGACCTACAGTGCGTTTTCGATCATCGTCTGCGTTTCTGAGAAAAAGCTGAACTCAAGACAATATAAATGCACGTTCGCGCACCCCAAACATGTGTGGTCATTACGCAGTGACTTGAATTCGAAAGTACTCAGACTGGAGCTCCCCAGTACGCCACAGCAGACTGCGGTCCGACAACCCAGACCTTCTGCAAAACGCAGGGTAACAATCGAATCGCACTGCACAGCTGAGGACTTAACCGGGTGTAGAGAAAACTGTCTGCGGGTCTTCCTCTGAGGCAGCCAATCGACCATAGTTCCTGCGGTGGGGTTGTCCGAGCTGGATGATTGATTCAATACCTCGCGAAACAGGTTTGAGTTTTGATAGGTCTACCAAGTAAGCTATCGAATAAGGACGACAGAGCGGATGTATAGTAGTGACTGTTACGTATTGTTTCAGCTATTGATCGCAATGTTAAAAGGAAAGCGAAGTTTGAAGAATTAAAGTAAGTCAAAGTAGAGCAACAGAGGGAAGAATGAAACAGAAGTGTGACATTGGATTCCAAATTCATTGCTGAGCACAACTCTGATAATCTCTGAGAAAACATCAAACGCTATGTACTAGGAGAGAAAGTGCGTAAGATGTTCTTTCGTGATGGCACAAGTAGATCTGCAGAACGTCTTTTCACATCAATATCTGGCTGGGTAATTTGGCTCAGATAGTGGAAAGATATCAAACTTCGTTGTGTTCACAATGAAGTGGCTGATGTCAATCCAGAGGTTTTGTCCAACTGGTTGACGATAAACACGCCACAACTCCCTGATCCGCAAAAATGACGGTTGGTGACAACAGTGAGACTCGTCCAGAGGTCACACGTCACCAGTTTACTCTGTTGCAAAACGGCTGGTGCGGAGGAAACAAAACCATCTGTCACCTGCACGGCAAAAAGGCCGATATATTTCAGAAGTACGAAACACCTTCCTATCCACTGTAACGCCAATATTGAGGCATGGATGGTGGGCTCACTGAGTGAAGTTTGAAAATGCTATACTGACCAAAAAATAGCTCCATAGTAGCGAAAAAATGTTTTCTTCATGATAATTGTGCCGTACATCTATCATGTATTCAAGACCTGAAGGCAGATTGTCTAACAGTCTTTCAGTTAGACATAATATTCGAGGTGAACTCTAGGATGTGACTGGCAGCATATACTAAAGATAGAGTAACCCCAGTTGAACTGAAACACGTCATACACATCGTCCTCTTTATGTGGAATGACGTGCTCCCGAAAACCAGCATTATCCGCTGGCGTCATGATGTAACAACTAATGATAAAATGGTTCCATCAGCCGTATCCAGCGGTTCTTTGATGGATCATACAGGTGTGACTTGTCTCAGCCTCCCTGATCGAACGCGATAGCTAATAAACGTACCACTAGAACAGAGACTTTGGTAATTTCAACGGAATCCAATTTTATCTAGCGTTCGCTTGTTTGTTGATCAAAAGTTACATAAAATACATGCAATGGCAAAATGGATTCATTGGCTCATCAGATGAACACAACGTATTAAAATATGGTCCAAACACACCATTTATTATAGCCGAAGATAGATCATCATCGCCATCGTTATCATCTTGAAAGACAACACTATACCGGTAGTTCTCGCCGACGTTTCACTGACATACAACCACGAAGAAAAAACCAAGCCCCGACCAGGAAGAAGAAAAAACAGAAGAGGAGAGAGGACCTAACTACTAAGAAGAGCTACGGCTATATTCAGACATTCAACATCAACGTGTCTACATCTTACAAACAAACAAACGAGCCGTAAGTGAAAGTAAGACGTCATCAGAAAGATGGCTTCCTCACGGTCTTCACTGCCCCGCGTCATTAAATGCACTCATCTCACAGACAAAGCGGCCACACAACAACATCCATGTCACTGAGTTCGATTAACCGCCACTTCGCCTAACACTCTCGGCGACCGGCTCTGTGACTCGCGTGGTCCCCAGCCTGGGAGACAAACTCGACCTACAGTGGCCACTCTCTCCGTGAACAATTTCATGTGTTTACGCCAGATCATCATCTGTCCACCTCGCACCTTGCGCCAATCGGCCGCAGCGTCGGCAAAGAGTGCTCGGTTTGGCAGACGACTAGCTGACATCTGTGTAAATTTAAGAAGTCAACAAAAGAACTCGTTTGATAATCAGTACCAGAAACCCGCCTCCTAATCTCTTCGTTACTTACTCGCTGGTGCCGCCCGATGTGAACGATCGAACGCAGAAATCGGTTCACGTCTTCCGTCGTGAGCAGCCATGTTACGCTGCAGTAAGGTGATGTAGTCCTCAATGTAGCTTTAAATACGCGACCTTTAAGCCGCAGAGGGATATCTCTATCTTGCCAGAGGTGTCCTATATTGGCGAATGCCACCCCCAGTCTTAAAGGTACGCGCTTCTATTTCATTCCTTATACCTTCACAGCTGTTGATGGAACTTCCTAAGTATACAAACCTATCAACAACCTGTGCGACTTCATTATCCAACAGTAAATTTGGCTTTGTAAAGGTACTTTTCACCTTGAGTCTGCAAAGCGCGTTCTGAAGTATTTGGTGAAGTGCGGAATAGCGTCTGGCATTATCTCTGTTGCAAGAAAACTTCCAAACAAGGGTACCTTATCGTCAGCATAATCCGGAGGCTACTGATTGGAGGTGAAAACAAACGGAGAACGAGATACTGAAAGAATTGATGTATCTATAACTTCAATTGTGAACACATTCTGAAATGGATACTACGCCTGTTGCATCAGACCTCAGAACCTGGGTCATTGCGTCTAGAATCAGTAGAATCGCAAGCCACAGCTTCTAGAATGTTTCAGCTCGGATATTAGTCTATACTCTGTTCAGCGTTCACATAACTTCACGGGAGAGTCCTGCGCCACTTTTCTCCCGGTCGAAGCAGAAGCACTGAGACTGTCACGTAAATCAGGCCCAACAAAAAAACAAGCTAAGCAGTTTGACAGGAACGCAGCCCAAAACAATCAAGTATACCGCTAGTGTATCATGAAGTCAAAACAATGCGTACATTCATTTGCCTCTGGATAAAGTGTTGTGATTGTGAATTTGATCGTCCTGTTGAGGGTTCGAGACGTTGTGCTGACTGTACGGAGCGTTACCGTGGAATCTAGGGAAAATAACTCACGCGGAGTTTTTCTGATCTCGGTAGTTATAATTCAACTGGAGTATTTGGCTTTGTAACCCGATAGTTTAGCGTACGTACTGAAAACCAAACACTAAGTTACTTCGCCTAATGTCAATAGCAGTTCCCGAGAGTGGTACTCCGTCAAAACGATCAGGCTATCGATCGTCTCGTTTGTCCATGGATAAGCACGATCCGCCTTCGACTGACCATGGGTTCTCGTACTAACTTCTATCAGGAAACCGGGGTTACGTGATGGTTTTGTTCCTCTGCGTTCTACATAGTAGTATGATGGTTTTTTGCTACTCAATTGGCAATAACTGCCAGCAAATTGCCCAGGTATTCAAGTACCAAAACGCTATTCATAAATGACACAAAGAATACATGAACCAACGTTCACAAAACGTTGCACGTTGTCCGCAAAAAAATGGTCGTACTGACTAATGAGCAGGGATGAACAGAACCAAGATTATACATGAAAAGTTACTTCGCAAATTCCTCTTTGACGATATAGTGCATGAGCCTTCCCATGGCTACAGCCGAGAATAGTTTCCAGGTAAGAGTGTTGGCGATGAATTTTACGTGGTTTATGGATATCCCACTAATAATGCGATGTACCACACAGGGCAACTTTCACTGGTATCGTTAGGTCAATTGTATACATCAAGGTGGTGGATGCTGTTATGCGACAAACTGTATCATGCGCGAGCTCGATAATGTTCAACTGTCACAACGTAATGGTATACACGGGCAACAATCAGACTTAAACGTCCGAGTCTCGAATGTGCAGGTCGGTAGCATAGGGGATAGTGCAAATAAACGTATGCACACAGTTGTTACCAGACAGGGAGTGCGAGGATACACGTTTCAAATCTCAAACGCACATCAATAAAGCGCCTTCATCGTTCATCTCAAGCATAATTAAGCACTCGACAAAAATGACGCACAACCGAAGTTTTCTACAACAACGGTGCACAGAAGAACAATAGTAAACCACAGTTTCACACAGCACGAAGACTACATCCAGCTACATTTGCATCACATCACACTGTTCTCACCTGAACTGAGGATTATCATGCACCGCAAGTAGGTATACTCATCCGCACTGATATTAGCTTTAGAAAATTGATTCATCAGTTGTTCGACTAACTCCATCACAGCTGAAGAGGCCGAATTGGATGATAGACCGATAGCAAGTGGTTTGTCATCCGTTTGGCGGTGCAGGTTCCTAGAAGATAGCAGACGAGAAGACGGTCCCGTTACACCAGGAACTGTCATTCCATCAGACTCCGGACTATCACGATCCCAGTCGCCTGGAAGTATGGAACCGTTCAAATTAGATTTGTCACCAGGATCCCGTATCCAAGAGGCTAGAGTAACAGTGAATAATAATTGACAGAGTAAACGGAAGCCGCGGATCACAACGAAACATGTTTTCGGACGAAAACATTTCAAATATTACATTTGTAAACCAGAGAGCGGTACAGCATAATCCACTTAGAGTAGTGCTTAAGCGCAGGCGTCCTTTGGCTTATGTGACAGGCTAATCCGAAACAGATGCCGCAAATCGAGTTGGCGTGGTGGTACAAATAATGTGAGATTTTAACATGTTTGAAATACCAGCAAATAAAACGGAATTTGCGTGTGCAAACTCACGTGATTTGCACAAGCGAACGGATGGATCGGGTAGACCACTGGCTGTTGGTCGCTCCATATCTTCACACCCAGACGGAGACCCTTCAGTGTGCATCTGTCGCAACTGATGGACCGTTTGACACAGACCAAGAACAAACAAGTCGGACCAAGACACAGCTACCAAATCACGTTGGGCCCAGGCACTACATGATTTGAAATGGCAGTATGGGAAATGAAAATGGGCTTGTAAAAAAACAACCTCCGATCTAACACTTGTCCAGAAGAGCAAAAAATTTCCCTATGCCCAAAAGACCCCGATACGCGCTCTGTTACTAGTCAATAATCAGTAGTATAAAAATAAACGATTAGAAGTCAAAAATCCGGTACGTCCCCAAGCCAATCGGAAACTCGAGAACGGCACCACGCCCCATTCCTATGTGAAGCAAATTGCAAAAATTTGCAAAAATATGCAAAAATAGCCACTAAACACAGATTTTACTTACGGTAATCGTTTCAAACAATCGCATCTTCGTAGCCAATCCACAGTAAGAAACAGAACACGAGAAGCGAGTTCACGTGACACAGCGAGGTTCACCCCGTTGCCCGAGCGCTTCCAATTACATGTTTGCATAAAATCTGAAGTGAGTTCAAATACGGGATTCATTTTGGAGGGACAAATAACTGGGCTGTGAACTTCAACCGGTTCATTGGTCAACGGAACATCTCCAATCTGAATGGTAGGCGTCCGGTTGCATTGCTCATCCGGCACTGCGCTCGTCACCGCCTGATCATGTTCCACTCGCCAAGATTCACAGTCATCATCTAGACGGGGACGACGAGATAACTGTGAGTCCTCGAACGCGTCGGAACGCGTTTTACGTTTCCGTGCTCTGGTCATATGAATCACTTCGGTTGACTCGTCAACTGGATGTACATTCGTTTTAGACGATGACAGAGAAGACAGTGAAGACAGACGTAAGCAACGTCCATGAGCCAACTCGGTGTCAGAAGGTATACCGTATGCATCTGGAAAGTAGTATGGTGGCAGCCAGAATAAAGCAAACGCTATTAGAACTAAACTATGAAAAAAACAGCATCCACGAATTTGAACGCTGTTTGCTGCGTATACATGCATATATATGGGACCAACAAAACGCCCTGCAATCAGATCAAGTTGATCATCCCGATTCGCATGTTCCTAATGTTAGTAGCTTTTCTCATTTGAAGGTTCCAGACAAATTATGTAAGTGTGGTCGGGGAGGAAAAGAGGCCACCAAATCTGTCATCAAAATGGGACTACACTCCGCATCTGGTAGCTCTATGCTTACCAAGATCAGTTTGAAAATTGGTGGCATGCTTTCAACCAACTGGTTACTAAACTATAAGACCTGCGTCTTAGAGAACTATCATTGATACGTCGTCGAACTGTTCATATACAAGTCTCACATGGGGAAACCAGCTTTCGTTGCTATCAACTGCTGTTCGGCTTCTTCGCAGATGTCATTTTTAGACTACTGTTTCTAGTTAAACTTGTTCTTTTGCATGCCAGACTGATTAACTCAATAAGGTTTCAGACAGACTGTCAAAGAAATTGACGTGCAAGACACTCAGTCTCTTATAAAAGACCTCTGTCACGCTTATGAAAACTGTGAAACTTACTACTACCAAGACCGATTTTGGCAGTATAGATCGCTATGTTGTAAAAACAGCATAATCGATCAACTGGTGGTTGTTGAGGTCAAAATGAGGTCAGGTAAACAAGTTCGTGAGAAAGACTCGGTGCACCACCCACCGGAAATGTGTCCGATGACAACCGCATGGGTGGTCATTAGAGTGACAAGGAATGGATGAGGAAGTGTGAGGTTAGCTAGACGCACGAGACAAACTTGCACCTACACAACCGTCTTCAATCAACCCGCACGACCTTTGGTAAAGCATTCGGAAATACAGAGACCAATGAGGTGAACGCTGTTGAAGTGTGCACGTATGTGCATGTGTGGACCAGAACAAACCTGAAACAACATACACACACGCAGTACTACTCTTCCATGTGCGTTGAGGTCAATCAGAATACAATGATAACAACAACAAGTCGAATGAAAATCACACGGTGACCTAGTGATCTCAGTGATCAGATGAAGTTCACAATCGGTGGTTTAGTCGATACGGATGAGTGACAACTGATACAAAGGCCGCGTGATCGCTGAGAGTATGAACCGAGGGTGGGTTTGACTAACAGAACCGGGCTCTCTTGTCCAAGCCCAGTTCAACTGGAATGTAGCATAACCTGTCAGGTTTTGGAGTGCCCAGGCTGTACTCAATTCCGTTGGGACCAGACGTGAGTCATCTAATGCCTCAACTTTTTCCGAAAAAGAGGAACGTTCTGTAAATTAGGAAAATCCTGTTCTTCATATCCGGCCCTTCTATGTTCTCCGACATTTCAGTCATCATGTCTGTTCGTTTTGATGCCCTTTCGTAACCTTTTCTAGTCTCCTCTAATAGTGAGTTTACACCCAGACAGAACAAACAAGCTCTAAATGCACCGACGTTTTGCGTTGCATACAAATCAATTAATGACATGTGACATCGATTGTCAGAAACCTACAGAAATCATAATGCAGACTTTCTTATCCAACGACACTTTGTTAACCGAAGGCACTATGATGTGGAAAAGCTCTTGGGTATCGGTGATTAACTGATCGAGAAATTCCAACGTAACCGGTCTATGCTCCATTCTACATTTTGCTCTGGTTTATGTGGCTTTAAGCTCTGACGAGTCTTCAAAACCCAGCTGACATTAAATTACACAGTATACGTAAGGGTTTGAGTCATCAGCTCAGAGAACAGACGGTTGTTTATTCACATAGGGCCAACGGGGTCACATTTGTGCGTAATATCGGGTTGCTCGAACGTGGGTAGAAATGTCTAAGGTGAACGGAGATCATATCCACACACACACACACACGTTAATCACAGAACCAATGTGATAACGACTAAGTTGCCTCGAACATGATAATGCGTTACACGTGGACCTCGGGAAAAGTTAGAACCCCCGACTCCTTTGAGATCTGAATCATCGTCAGTAACAGCATTACTTCCGTCATCAACATAGATACTTCATTGTCATCCAACCGAGAAAAAAGTTAAGTTCCAGACTGGAAAAAACGACGAAAGGGCGGTGCTTCAATCACTGAACCCCCGTGTTTGAAAACAAACAAGTAACATCAAGAAGTCTACATCTTGCAGACAAATAAGTGGACAGTAGGAAGGCAACTGAGAGACAGCCTCCCCATGGATATCACTGTCGTTCCACCAAATGCCATTAATTTGTAGAAAACCAAATAAAACAACAATATTCAAGCCGCTTAACTTGACTAACCACCATATCCCTCAACATCTCCAGTCACAAACTTGGTAGTTCACGAAGGCTCCTATTGGACAGACAGGCAGGACTTACGACATTTAACCCACTGGCGACTGCTTTAAGTTACCTTTGCGAAATCATCAATTGGCCACCGCGTTTCCTACGTCTGTAGGGATTCGAATGATCGCGTACGAAAATGACAGGCTGTTGTTCATTCAACTAAACCATAGTGTTAAACCAATCACCACACCTTCCAGCGCATTCGCCCGTACATGTTCCTTAGTTAACTCGTTGAAATTGCCATTTATGCATTCAGGTGAAATACCACTCTAACATGTTTTATCCATACTTTAAGAGGTAGTGTGAACTATAAAAACGGCTGTTTATTTGGTCCACGCTCGATACAGCACAGGGAAAAACATACGAAATGGTCAGCGATCCTAGCACTGACAGCAACGCTAGTGTCGGTACCACTCACATATCATCTTGGTCACTATTTGGAATGACTCTTGGTCACGAACACTACCACAACTATACACGTATTGACACGCAATTACATGCGATGTGTCAAAACAAATCATTACTCAACGATACGCAACACGTCATCACACAGCACACTGTGCTCAAACTCCGTCACACGAGCTAAACGGCACACGGTCCTGTTGAGGTGGAGTTTTGACTCCAAGGCTTGTACACCTCTATCTAACAATCAATGACTATTCTCACATCAACCCGTGCCCCCGCCACAGCCCGCAAGCTTTCCGTGGCTCAATCGGTGGTTTGGAACAATCAAAGTAATTTCCACTGTACTCTCGGGAATTTGATAAGTCCAAGCACTGTTATACAGTTTTGTTACTTACGTATATTCGACAAACTGCTACTTACATGTCAAGTGGGTAATCTTACTGGCGCTACTCGTCTTCTGATTGTAATTAACTTTCACGCTGATGCGTCTATGGGCCGAGCACTAAAGAAAGGATGCACAGACCAGTAAATCATGGGTTCGTATTCTTAGCACACGTTTGCCGTCTAGATCTCTGCGTTTTCAAGTTTTGAGAAAACAAACGTGTCTGGTCTTCTCGACCGAAACCAGCGCCCAAACACTTTCATCGCGCAATGTAAGTAAGGGTTTAGGTCACATGTGACCAATGAGGTCACATTTGTATTCAAAAAAAGTGGGCGGAAATGTCTGAGAGGGATAGAGATCGAATCCACATACACGTTAATCTCGGAATCGATGTAATTACAGCTACGTCGCCTCGAACATGATAATGTGGTACACGCTGACACGCGAGTGAGTATATACATCGGCAATCAAATGTCTCAAAACGGGACACCCTCTACCCCAAGTGGCCACCGTTCGCAATCCCAAACAACGGTCAATTTTCTTTATCAAAAACCGAGAGCGATGTTTCATACTCCATTACTAAAGGGTATCAACAATCACAATCCCCCGGGCGTTCATTTTAAGGGTTACAGCCACAGACACTAAAGTGGGCACAGAGTACATGTTGGTCGATTATAACTCGCACAAACCAGCGATGACATAGAAATCCTGACTGCTAGAGGAGCCATGTGATCGGTCAGCAACTGATGCCAACGAGAAGAATGACGCTACAGGACAAAAATGGAGCTGATATGTTCCGGCTTCTCAAAATGTTGCAAACATGAAACTAAGCACAATTGAAAAAAAGTTTCTGAGCTGACTTAAACGGCCTTGAATGTATAGCATATCGTTGTGCTACTAAGGCGATTAAAAACTAGCCTTCGTAGCTTTCTAATGAGTGTCACCTCGCTTTAAAAGAACGTTAACAAGAAAAACTTCTGGTTATTTTATGTGGACATTGTAAACGCAAAATCCATTGACCTGCAACCAGAAGAGCCCAAAGTTCACCAAAAACCGAGCCGATGCCCGAGGCTCGCCCTTTCCTAATCGGTCCGGCGGTTACAGTGCATCGAAGGTTATGATTCTTTGATTCATCAGTGAAATGTTGTAATGTCTAGTGTCAATAAAAATTCGGCCTGAACGGATCAACTGTATGTGAATACTGCTAACATGAGCCAAAAAAGAGTCCAGCGTATATCAAACAGCGGGTCAATGACACATGCTCGGTGACAGCTCGGAGTAGACTTTCAGTGACTGACTTGAGGCAACTGGCAATCTTCAATAAAAACCCACATACATCAAAGTGATATTAATTATACCCTATCTAAACAGGACTGTAAAAATACACATCATATTCAACAAATGTGTACTAATTTCTCGTAGAAATTAAGCTATGTAGTCTGAATCTCAACAAGTACGGAGCTCAAGAAACAAGTGGCTCGAAAAGTGTACGAAAATGGTAGTCCTTAATTCGAAGCTCAAACAAATGGTATGCTTAAACCAGAATTGAGTAATGCAAGCCTTGCATGAACAACACACCGAAGTTCTATTACGAAACATAATGAATACGTCGTACTAACTCCTCCGAAAAAAAGGATAACTTGACTGTGAGCAGGACGATGTTAACAGGCAACACAGAGCATATCTATGCTATGCGTTGATAATTATCCAAGTTCTTTTTTCTTAAAAAATGAACCTGGACCTGAAACATAATACGAACGCATAATCGCACAATCCAAGCACACATGGCCATCCTCGCACAATGATATAGATTTCAGAAGGACCCCATGCCGGACGGCCCCAGTTCAGACGACCTTCCTATATCACAGGCAACTATCAAAACACGCCGCAGACATTCGGGTATGTAATTGTTTTGAGTAGTGGTGTACGAAGAAAAACCGCTTTAGACTACATATTAAAAAAGAACACCGTGCCCTCGGAGGTTACCCGTTCGCGCTACACACAAAATCCAAGTGATTTATTTTACGGACAGAGAGCGGTAAACTATTCCGCTCGATTATGGACATACGATATTGTTTTGTGTTTTGCGATAAACCACGGATCGTGCAGGAATCAATAACTGTTAAGGAATATATCTGGCTCCTTGATGAAGGCCGCTAACCGCTTTATACATTCAAGGCTAAAATGAAGTGCTGTTTCGTTACAACACGCTTTCTGTGGACTGTACGATAACGGGCCCTATTCACATTAAGCGCATACATAGAAGAGTAACCGTCAGTCTGATCTGACGGCACGATGAAAACGAGCCACTGAACGCTGTAAGAGTGACAGGGAATATTTTAGAACAGAACGTTTCTTCAAAAGAAAAAACCTGAATAATGGAGATACTTGGAAGATCGATCGATAGTGTTGATGCAAGCACGACATTAACTGCAGCATACTGCTACGGCCGACAACGTTTCATTCGAATGATTATAAGGTCAGCAACCACCCAGAGATGCCTACTCACTTTAACCAACAGAAAAGGCAAGGTGAGTATAGCTCGTGGCTAACTAGTTGGTTGGCCACCTCACTTTTTCAGTCGTGTTGGTAGTCTCGAGAAATAACGTGATGTGCCACACGTTCAGCTAAAGTACGGAGCACGTGACATAACAACTCCGGGCTGTCCAGTTGTATCAGTTGATCAATTTATCCAGTATCCGAAGCCTCTTAAAATATGCGATAATGCACAGTCGCGTTGACCAAACACTTGATATAAGGTAAGTATGGCCGAATACAATGGCTCGGTCCGCATCTTCATCGTAAACAGGTTACAGTTCTTAATCACGAAGGAAGCTCGATCGCATCCGAAAACTGTGCACCCTTTCTCACAGCAACCGTCGGTATCTTTCAAAGATGCAGACGACGCAGGTTGAGGGAAACGGCATGCCTCCGCTAGCCTCGTTGATACCTCATCAGCACAACTACAACCTAACAAATTGGAGATACTCAAATAGATTGAACGGTCCACCGTCTTCCTCTGATCCATATCAAATTAACGCTTATTAAATGATTGTTGGAATGTGTAGTTGGTGCATTTCAACCACGGCCATTTGTAAATCTGAACGCATTGACTAGCACTTAGGATCGTTGACTAAAGTAACGCAGCTGCAATATAAGGCAAAGGCCCCGGCGATGGAGACCAGAAAGGAATGAACCACTCCTGACCAATTGTTGTAATACCTCAAAATGGTGGATGGCATCCTATAGAATATAATCTTCATACTCACACTGTCCTCCTTATCTTGAAAAGTATTACATAAACTAGCAAGTAAAGTGTTATTCTTCCGGTCGTCGTCATCACCATCATCATAGACATCAATAGATCAGTGATTCACACTGATGCCTAACTGTCAACAAACATGAAGAAGAAACAAAGCAAACTCTGTGTACGAAGAGAGAGAGGAGAAAAAATGAGAAGAGAATAGGAAGGGACCTAACAACCAAAAATAGTTACGTCTATATTCAAACATACAACAAGAAGGTGCCTACACCTTGCAAACGAACAACCGAGTTGTAAGTGAAAATAAGGCGAGACTAGTTGAGTTCGAATCATTGTTCTTATCTCCTACCCAGACCTGGACTGTCTAATAGCGTTCTAATCTGCATGTGATCATGACGTAGCAGAGCAACAAATGGTCGATATTATAATGTCGTCCAATTTGACTTTTTTGCTAACATTCAGTGGAAACGATCTGCAGATATTATTATCGACGATCTCAACATGCCATTCTTCATGGTGTGATAGTAGCGAAATCCCCACAACAAACTGCAACCGAGGTCATTCAATGGTATACGTCTACAGTACTATGAATAACATCAGCGATTCCTAATGAACGCGTCTAGTTTGATGGTTTTGGCAGGGTCAGTTTGCTTAACTCACTGTGCCCCAATTATATCAACCTGGCTCTATGGGATCAAGACTTCCCCCTCCAAAGGGAAACACATTCACCGAAGAACCACCTTTGCCTTCACCACAAGACTGTACTTAAGTTGCAGGAGTTCTTTAACACGAGATATGGCTTTTCGCTGTGACTAATATGGGCACAGAAGGGGGGATAAAGCGTTACATGCACATTCTCAGTGGAATGATGGATAGAGTGTTCAGTTTTCGTTTGAGTGTGTTTTATGGTGCACCATCTTTGGCACAATCATTTGGCATACGATCATGTGAAATGAATCGTCCGAGAAAGTTAGTATGGTGCCGCCTTCAACCAGGAGAATGGTCCTCGTTGCATTCGGCCATAAATCTCATAAAACGAAGTTAAAAATGATGAGTGTGTAGGGGCTCAGACCACGCCGGGTAGATCAAGTAATGAGCAGAATGCAAACGAAATATCAAACTACACAGTACAATTACCTGTGGAAGCCGGTCTGTTGGGCTGTGAGGACTCCGCGGACATAGGGTCTGGTGAATCTCCACCTGAAAGTCGCCGTCCTAGGAGGTTTAACAAATTCGTAGACTTATTTGGTGGTGGCGGCGGAGGAGGAAGAGGAGCAGAAGGGGTCGGACCAACGGAGTTGGGGTTGCTTGCGTTGTTCTGACTATCGTTGTTGTCATCACCCACGCTCGTGGTAGCAAACAGAAGACTAAGTGGATGTGTCAATTCCGCCGGCGAGCGCGTCAGGGAGGCAAGCAGATTAGTCTGTGAAGTGGGCATCGCTAAGACCGTATGCTCGTTCTTAATGTGGACCGTAGGGGTAGTGGCGCCGCTGATGGTGTTATTGGTCGAAGTAATGTTGTTGTTGTTGTTCTGAGCACCAAGTATCATGGCCATCAGTGTCCCAAACGCATCAGAGTTTGGTACAGACAGTGCGGAAGGCTTAGTGGGGCCCACTCCTAAAACCGATGGACTGGAGGAAAGATCATGTTGGACAGAGGAATGTGGTACGTTATCCGTTCGAACTCCGGCTGGCCGATCTATCTGTTGAATTTGTCCCGTCGTGGTCAGCGAATCAGCCGCAGCCATCAGCCAGTACGTGTAGATAGTGGCTAAGTTCTGCTCCTGACTAAGAACATCTTTGCTGGCCAACTCGTTCTGTGAGATTCCGTCGGTCAACAACTTGAGTGAGTTGCTGGGCTTATCGACGATGTTGTCCATGAGGCACGAGGCCAATGCATTTGCAACATTCTAATGTTAGAAAAACAAAAAGACGACATAAAACAGATGTTAATGTAGAAACATACATAGTGCCGGCAAATGGTTAGCAGATCTCTTAATGGCTCTTTGCGGAAACTTGCCGAAAAAGCTACACAATTCATTCTACATGTTTGACATGGAAGTTCCGGGGGCACGAATCCCGTCACGCTCAACTGTTCAATGATCTAAAAAAAAATAACCAAAATCAACAGAAAACGAACATTTGAAAAAGTGGAAAGCCCAAAGCAATATTGAGCAGATCGATACAGAACTGGTCTCGAATCTGTTCAAATTCGACTAGGAAATATCCCTCATTAGGGAAGTGCGAGAACGCCATTAAGTGTCAGTTGAATTTTTAACATACAAAAGTGTAACACCAGTCAATGTTTTGAACAGAAGAATGAAATGTGTTAAACACAGTATGCTGTAACAAAGCTATCATTATTCAATTTGTGAAGAGAAATAGTATGCCTTCTGCTCTTCGCAGTTGTTGAAGGTGTGTATCACACACTGTCACCGATGTGGTGTCACCGATGTATAGCGTTGTAAACAAACCATAATTTGATTTAACCACCTCCGCGCTTGTTCGCTGTGACCTAAATAAGTTGATGCTAATCTGGTAGTTAAAGTTTATGCAATTTGCATGTTATAGTCTCTTAAGTTTCAGTTTGCCGAGGTTGACAGGTTGTTTGTTTTATAATTTAAAAAAAGATAAGCATATGGTTGTGTAATATCCAGTATTTCTTGCAACCGTCAAAGTACCTGTGTATTGAAATGTTCTCACTGTCTTTTACGCACCCAAAGGCTGATGAGGCAAATTGGCGCACAGCTTTGAGTAGAAATTGTGTGACATGCAATGTCCAAATACGGATTCACATTTTAACACTACAATGGCAAAGCAATCGTTTTGCGTTTATCTGTGTTGTTTACACGGTCAGAAAACCCCAAAATTGCGCATATCGTTGTTACCTTGGGATGATTAGTTTCTCCACAGTTTATATTCGATGAGGCGGACAGGTTGTTTTTTACATATAGGCTATGTGTGAGCATATTGTTTAAGTAACCTCTGTAACGAATCCGTAATGTAACCATAGTGACTAGTTGGCCAGCCTATGGAGTTAAATTTTCTGGTACCTCCTTGTTTATGTACCACTCGCCAAAACATGCCCCCTCTACATATGAACATGAAAGCCAACACAACTGGCACTAATGGTGTATACTCTCTCAATCTGATTCTATTGTGATCTCCTCAAAAGTGTATTTTAACGTATCCACTGTTTAACACTGGACCAGCCTTTTCGAACACCAATACATCATGCAAGTGATACCCAGTGACGTAAGGTAGACTGTGCAGATCGATGAGTTAACGAAGAGCAGCTGATTAACGCGTAGCTTCAGCGGTCGGTCTTGAGAGTATTGCGCGTCCACCGTCAAACCGAGATACCGTACGGTTTGATTGCGCACATCAAAACATAGAGGCACCAAAGATTAGTGGTTCCCACAACTAACAAGGTGGCAACTGATATGTTCATATTGAAGATATGGGGTATGGTGGACGACGAACAGTCATCCAGGAGAAAGACGACTTAGTTGGAGTAAACCTCTCCACAATAGCCTCTACTCTGTGCGGAAGCGGGGCTGTTCCCCAATCGGTTCGAACAGCAGTAAACGGAAACCATAAAGCTGAAATTAATGTCAAGTGGCCACGCTGGCTACTAATAACGACCGTTGTAGGCCATGCGAAGACGCGATTGATGTATTCGATGGTTGATCAAAGAACAGGTGGTGGTTTCAAACAAGTGAATGCCGCATTCCAGCTCGGAAATTAAAAGGCAACTGGTTCTAACTAACTCTAGCCCAAAGAGTAGATCAACTTGAAGGCTAAAGATGATTAGAGAATGTCGCCAGTGACCGCTGTCTTCTTGACAGCACCCTATGACCCAGCAAGTATTAATGCTGTTCAAAAACAGGTCTGTTGGTGAGTAAAGTAAGGGGCGCGCTGCGGTCCTCTCCTCTATGTGTTGCATTCTAATGACGGACTAACTCCGTGGACTTTGCTGACGAGGTTTTCATGTGCTCTTTAAATAAGTATCGATATCTAACTTTAATGAGAAGCTGGGGATTTCTTTTAATATAAAATGGGCATTACAGTCAAGATTTGAACTCCGGTCCTGAGTATTGCTGATGTGCGAAAGTGGCTGAGCGCTTGAAAGTGAGCATTTAGTACTATTCATCATTAGGCCAATGACGCAGTGGTGCATACAGCCGTCTCATGAGAACATGAAAGAGAGTTCAACTCCAGGTCACGGCAAAGACAAGCACTAGTAATGAGCCCTTACACAAGCGAAAATTGAGGCTAGTGGTAGCCCTGGAAAGGAGGTAAAAGGAAAGTTCAGAACTGAATGAAAGAACTGCCTTGGAATGAGAGTAGCGTTCAGTTTGAATCAACCAAATCTCCAATTACTTATCGTAAAAAACGAAATCATAAACTTATCATCACTTAAGTTTGATTCCGTTTTCGCATTTCAGCCAGCCCCTTCTGAGAGCAGACTACCCGCCAACAGTCCAAATACCATTCAACAAGATTACTGGATTCTGGTAATTCAATTTGGGAAGTCACATAGAGAAGTTTATAGTCCTGTGAAATGATCGAGAAGTACGATTCGGTCGTGTCTAATATGAAGTCAACGGCGCAATGGTTAGCAAGCTGCCTCATAAAAGCGTGGCCAGAGTTCAAATATCGGTCTTGGCAAGGATATGCGCTGTCAGCGAACTCTAGCATAAGCGAAACGCATGTGTAACGCTTATTTTCAAGGAAGTTGGGATAGGAACGCGAAAGTTGTGATCAGAAGTGACAATGAACGGAGGTGACAAAATCATACTGAATTTATCACCTGTTCAAGGTTTTTTTTATTTTACAACGCAATATCAAGAAAAGAATTGTCCAGTGAACTTCGAAAATTCAAGCTGTTTTGGGCCAATAGCAAAAAAATATCAGAACGCCCACAGTAATAACACTAACAAATTAATCAGATGGGATTCCGAAATGTTCCGGGGAACTTGCCTGGGAATCCGTAGAAGCGCCGAGGCCTGCAGCGGAGTACATTGACAGCTTTTGCGGAGATATTGAGCGATTTACATCCGTTCCAACAAGGCTGGACAATGATTTAGTGAGTTCCGCCAAGGACTGGCTGAGTTCTGCGGTTCGGGCGAGGCCGGGTGCGTCAAACAAAGCTCGATCATGAGTCGGGACGCCTAGGCGATTAGACATAATCGATGTTTGCGGTTCGTCTGCGGATGAGGATACTGTGAAGATGACTGAAGGAGGGAAAATATCCGAAGGACAGGGTCGACCATCTCGCTGAAGTGAGCTTTTGGAACCCGGGCTTTCAGTAAATAGCACAGCCGGTAGAGTACTGATTGATGTGTCGGGATGATTCAGTGAACTATCTATCGAGGTAGCTGGACGTTCACAAGGATAGCCTGTGTGAGGAGTGTCTCGAGATCCGTTTGTATGCGCCGAATTGGAAGGCGATGTCTCCTCAAGTGGTTGACTGTCATCCGGTGAATGTTTCTGATTCCCAAACTCCGTCGAACTGCTCCGCGAGTACGGGTCCCCATCACCATCCGTCATCGTTTCCAATTTAATGGTCTGGGCTGGTTGTATTTGTGGCGAACCAGACAATGGTCGCATGGAACATAGCCGAGTGCTAGGGGAGTGCTCTGTATTGAGGTTGTTCGGTGAGCTGGTGGTCGCACCATCGTTGCTCAATGTATCCGATTGAAATCCCAAGCCGAATGCATTCGAAGGTCGACGCTCATTTTGCACCGCTTCGGAACGCATTCCCACTGCCAAACATTTCTGTAAACGGCAGTACTGGCATCGATTTCGGTAGGCCTTGTTGACAAGACAGTTTCGTTCACTTCGGCACATATAGCTCACATTTCCGCGAATGGAACGCTTGAAAAATCCCTTGCAACCCTCGCAAGAAACCACGCCATAATGTCGACCTGAAAACAATGTGATCCAAAAAACGACTGAGAAGTTGCCCCGACCTAATGGATTGGTACCATAAACAGCTACATACATCTGTTATTTACGTTCATTTGTCAACTTAAATGCCAGCTGAACTAGTGCGAGGTGTCTCGTACCCAAGTTGACTATGCCCTAGAGCACTCACAGGGTGCATATGGTGGCACCAGCGTGGCCAGGACAGCCGACTTCAACAAACTGTGTCAAGCAAACATACCATATTATATATCGTTCCTAACAACGTATCGCTTAAAAGCCCTGGAAATTATCCGGGAAGATAGTACTACTATGAAGTGGAATCTTAATTAAAAACACTAGCAAACTTACTCTACTGTACAGAGGTGACAAAATCTTCAACTTATTCGAAAGACAACCTGACAAACAGGTGCTTGTAATATAACGTTTCCGGGTCAGCACATACATACACATATGAGTAGGAATTGACTAATTTATGATTTGACACGGTCTCTACAAGTACGGCAGGAGTTATACATCATGTCCGTTGTCGAGCTAAGAGCCACGTGATCCACCTGGGGTCTGACAGAAAACATTAGTCGATATGGCGGTTAACCACCACCAGTAGTGTGGAGGTTTTCGTTGTTGGACCGAGTTGCGTGTAGAGTAATGACAGCCGATGAGATGAGACAGCAAAAGAAGCCAGAAGACTGTCCTGTAGATTCCGTTTTACACTCGCTTGTAACCTGGTTGTTCGTTTCCAGGGTTTAGGAAGAAACGCTAATTGAGGTCAGCGACAGGAATTGCGTGATCTAAACTCCTTATCCTGTCGCTCTATTGTTTCTAAACTAAGGCCTTTTCCTCTTAGGATTACATGTCAGTCGAGCGCCACTGTCAACCAATGGTTTACCGATGACAATGATGATGATGATGATGATGATAGCGTAGCCTAAAATAATTGTAAATGCCAGCAGTACACTTGCGATCGGCCAATAGCGGCAGAGAGACAGTGTGAATTGTCCGGTGGCAAGGAGAGCAAACAGTACGAATGAAAATCTATGCGTACCGTATTCACTCATGTGTTCTAGAAGCGATCGATTAAAACTTACTCCTGTGGACCTTGTTCTCACTAGCCCCGTAGCAAACATCGCATTCTGACAGAGAACATTCTGATAATACTTGTCTACGTGTGAGTCAACAGACCAAGTAAAGACAGTCAACATCCTGATGACTTGAGTGGTAGTCAACGTCTTGTCGCATAATCGTACACAACTTACCTGACGCCTTGTCCCCACATACCCGACATGATTCCCAAGCATGGCCCTCGCCAGATGTGCCGTATTTCGAGGATCCATTTATACTACCCAACGGTGTTCCTGGGGATCCTGCTGGCTCCATACCCACGAGACTCGTTTCAGACGTAGAGTGGACACAAGCGATAGCCGAAGAACATGACATCGAACTGGAAGGTCCAAAAGGGCAAGATATGTTAGAGTTTTGCTGGGATGTGCTCGTGGTCAATGTGCCAGGAGTTGGAGAAATTCTGGATGAGGGTCGGATAAATGATGAAGACCGGCTGATGTTGGCAGTACTGGGAACAACTGACAAAAAAGCGGACGTCGTGGGTATTAGCGTATGGGACAAAGATTCCGAGGCAACCAACGACGAACCGCCTGTATTGGTCCCATCGACGACGCTGGCAGCAGTATTGAGGAGTCCACAACCCGGAAATGTGTTATGCTGGCCGTTGCCATGTAAGTTCGTCCCACTCGAGGTAGATGGTTCTCCGAGAGTGACGGGTAGTGCCGTTGGCCGCTGGGTACTAGTGGCATCCAAAAGCTGCTTCACTAGATGTTGTAGAGACAGAGCCCGATTAGCATCCGAACAGGACAGACTAGCCTGCATCGTTTCGGGTACCGCAGGCTGCGTTTTTTCGTGAATGGTCGAATAAGAAAAAATAATGGAAGTGTACTGGTGTGTTAAAATTGATGGGCAAAGAAACGGGTGAATGCCCTACAAACACATTAGACAAGTAGCTCATCAGCATTTAGATTAACTGTAAAATAAGTGACTGTTTCAATCAGTAAGGCAATCAATGGGTCAATAGGTCAGTATCCTCGATTGATTGCTTCCGTGCAGACAAATAAAGTGGAGATGAGCCCGGCGTTGACATAAAAATACCCCCCAGAAACAGGGAAACCAAACAAACCACTTCCACTCTCAATGTCTTAATATCATTTTTCCGTGAGTTGATCGTCATGCGAGATGACGCACAGAGTTATTTCAATGCTATGCTACACCTCTAGGATGGTCCAAACTAAGCAGGTCGCAGTGACACAATGAGACAGAGAACGGGCAAGGAAACATCTCCCTTGAATCTCCAAGCCGTACAAAGGTTCACATAGAGAGGCATCTTAAACAAGTCGGACCAGCGAACGCTAATCGTGCACAACTAAAGCCTAGTTATATTCGCTAAAATTGAAGGGGCCTGATTGGTTTTTGTTACATTTGCTTTCTCTCTCGCCCTTGTATGTTCCAATCACCATGGTCCCCCGTCACTTGCTGACACAACTCGGGCATACGGTTGGCCCTTTCATATTGCTGAGAGTCAGGTGTGATGTATCCGTTTCCACTATGCCCCAATGGGTTTGGTTGCGACCACTCTGAGGATGCACAGCACTACCCTTGAGCCATCTCAAACAAGCATCCAGTTACAGCGAATTGATATCGGGACACGTGAAAGGGTTGCCTGGTAACCTTGAAGTGGAAGAGGTGCACAGTACCATTCCTTAAATGGGTACATTTAGTGAATTTCATATGGCACAGTGGGTTGGGTGGGTAACTGGATTCAAATGTAGAATTTCCGAGCTCTCGGCTCATCTGGTAGAGCGCTTGTCGCGTCCGGTTATGCGTATACTGCAGTTTTGAATCCAGCGGATGCCCAGATTTTTTCGCAAGTGGGTCTTCTGTGAATACGTGAATCTGTCACGCTACTTATCAGCCACAATTCAGTTGAATTTCATGAGTCCGACAGGCCTAGGAAACTCCTATGCAAATCAGAAGGAGATCTTTTGCACATAAATTAGGTGTATGCCTGGCAGTTTCTCTGCAGGGCAACTAGATTCTTTACTTGCACCGAACTGGATTACGTTGATTTATATAAACAGCAATGCGCTTGCTTATAGAGGCTGATTCTATCAGTGAGTTAGCATATTACAACAGAAGCATCTCAAATATTCAGTAAAGCCATCGACAGATAAAGAAACTCTCGGAACAATGAGCCCAGTCATTTTGTTCTAAGAGCCGAAAAACATTGGCCACAAGATTGGTTTGCTCTAACAGAGTGAAATTAAAGTGTCTGACGTACATCTGTGACCCAGAGAGCAAAGCAAGCTGGTTCTTTAAGAAATGAAAGGTGAACTGGCACAATTAATCTGTAATAATTTCTCTCTGAAATAGCTGAGTTTGAGCAAGCAGAGTCCTGTAACAAGTTCCAGCTTACTATACCGTTGTCTTGTGCACATAACAACGCGTTCCTGAAGAGAGAGAGAGAGAGAACACGTGATCTGCGCACCTTCTGATACGTCCCCCACTGGGTGGTGTACTCACTTGAACTCAAGTTCACGATCCACAACGATGATAACGACTGATAAACAAGAAGCCACAGTAAAGACCATTGTGTACGTGTGTGTGTGTACGTGTTTAGTTTATGCGAAGAAAACCTAGTCGCATGCCACGGCACTGAGGACTATAGAAAAACCGATTTTTCGCACACGACAGACGAAGAACGCGAGCGTCAGGTGAGCGTACATCACCTGACCTATTCAACTTTCAGATCCATAATTCTCAACATTAATTGTGCTGAGATGGGAAGCATGTAAACACATATGCGCGCGCACAAGTTTGCAGTTAAAAGTACATCGCCAGACTTACCGATCCCCCTAATAGTTGTGCAATCAATTCGGTTGATAGGTTGTTGTTACCAGTAGTGTTGCTAGTGGGCATCGTGTTAGAAGTGATGGTTGTGGCATGGGTGTTGCCGTAATTGCTCAGGCTGCTGGAGAGTTGGGTGAGCATGTCATAAGATAAACTGGCAGGTTGGGATGGTTCATTCACCGAGTTGGCTACCGGGAGGATTGAGGAGGTGGGATAAGGGGCTGTGGACTTCCGATTCGCGGCCAGCCGAGCCAATTGTTGATAGGCCGAAACCATTTGGAGGTTATCCAACAAACTGGTACGGGCCGAAGCCAACGCAGCTGCTGCATTGGTTGTCATCGGGTCCAAACTTTTGCCAACAGTGGCCGGGGTCGTCAGACTATCCAGGGTTTGTCGTAGGTAGACCGTATTCGGGATGGCCGTGTGAACGTTGTCCAGACCGGCGGTTAGCATATCCAACCCACCAGTCCCGTTGACTAATGAGGCGGGACGAGTCTGTGTGACTGTCGATGTACCTGATAGAATGGAAAGCAGAGCGTTCGAATCCAGAGATAGTGGCTCTTTCTTCGCTTCCGGCCGTGGTGCCTGTAAAAGATTGGAAAGGAAACACGTTGATTTAAGACCAGTGTCATTTGTTGACTAGATATCGTTAGAAATGAGAAGACATTCGAACCATCCACCGTAAGGTTGCAAACTGACCTCGTTACGCCGAGATCACCTGGAGTTCACTTGAAATACACATCTTGAACGAAAACTGTAGCTAAAAGTGTGGGTGCACAGAAAAGTTAACACTCTAGGAAAGGATTCCGGGCGACCTGATCGAATGGTCAGTATGGTTTCAGTTGAACTATGTTGGCCGTTTTTGCACCCAGATACAATTCGAATAAATTCGGCTTAGTCAGTCATGTACCGAGCACTTCACACAAGAGCCCTCTCCAGGTTGTCGTGATAGCAGCACTAGAGACAAAAACGGACAATGAACAAATGAGCAAATGAAACAGTGGATAATCAAGGAGTTGCAGAATGCTCGGGAAAGGTCCAAAACACATTTGGAAGGCCGCATGAGATGGAACTAGCCAATTCGGGTTGCAAAAAAACACGCGCACCCTAGCGGTGTTCGAGTGAACATGTTAACTTGTATTTGTCCAAGCGAGTAACTCGGTGAGAAGAGAACTGAGAATAAAGCTGGATAAATTTCTTAGTTTTTCACTACATGGTGTTTACTGTCACATGCTGGCCCAGTACTGTCAGGGTGTCCAAACCTAAACATTAGCAGTCGTGGCAACCGGCTTCAAATACGTACATCATATATCATATCATTGGAGCATGTCATTGGAGCCTCGTTACTACTGCGCTACCGCCATGAGAGAACAGAAGCAATGTATGAAAGGTCATGTTTCACAATCTTAATTATGAGCATAACCGTGAGTCGAATCACACACTAACTTGTCCACCATACTCACCATAGCCTTACTCGATTGGGCACACAGTTAACATTCCATTGCGGCTGTCAGCTACACACTCGTTGCTTGAAACAAAACAATTTTACGCTGGAGTTCCGCGCGCGGCAAATAGTGAAAACAGTTATTACGGATTGGGGCAGAATGATCCGGTATCATACAGAGACACATAAACCCCACATTTGTAGGTGACACATTATGCTCGAAATGGTTTGTTGTTCACACTTAGAAAACCAGCGATGATATCATCCAAGAGGTCAAAAGGATAAACTAAACGTTAGCATATGAGAAAAGCAGTGATTCACCATCTCTGGATCCAGACCCGACTTTGGGTGTTTGGAGAATGGAAACCAGTATTTTAGTTGCACAGATGTTTTCAATGGAAATCGACTGATGATAGAAAATTCCAACGTAACTTACTGACGCTCGACCAGACCTACTGAATGGATAGGTTTGATATAATGATTTGCTGGCGTGAGCCATTTTTGGTCCAGTCGCGACACCTGCTCATAGGATGTTAATTTACAAACGGCCTGCCCCTACTTCAGTGTGTTTGAGACGTCAATACAGGCGGAAACTGTCAATGTTCTTATTGTGTTTCGTTCTTGCCACTACCGGTAATAATCTCTCGACATTCTTAGAAAATGCAAATTACGTAATGGTGGTTATTATTACTCCAGGATTCGAAATGTTATATTATAATCGAGTTCTTAACGAAACGTTCCAAAAACCTTTACATGTATACCGAATTTCCAGGACAGGACTTCGCTCATATCGAAGAATAATGGTGTCTCATTTACAGCTTGTACAGTTAAAGGGGAGCCGTGACAAACTTTTCAACGATGCAAAGTGTATTATAAACTTACTTAACTACATACATCTTAAATTCATTGATAAACCATTGGACTATTGAACAGACAAGCAAATAGGTGTAAAACGGATGATGCTTAATGTTCCTTCAGCGTCTTTTTTGAACAAAAAAAGGAGCTTCACTAGCTTCCCTTGAAGTTTTTTTTATAAAAGTTTCATCGACACTGGTGGGGTGCGAGTGCTGTCAATGTGCAACAAACAATCATCTTCAAAAGGCACATTATTAGGTTTATTATGCGCGACTATTTTTTGTTCATTTTTACACAAGTAGGTTTGGCTGTTAGACAAAGTTTTCCGGAATCTTCGATCACGTATGGAAGGGAAGGAGAACCGCCGTGTTACGGATGAAGTCATTCGTTGTCAGCGCATGGTCATTCGTAGCTCAGTCGTCTGGTAACGTCTTGGGTATGTACCACGTGGTCGGCCGAGCAAATCGACTTCTTATGAGATTTGTGACGGCTACAGACTGGTTGTGGACCTGGTCGTAACCAATGGATTGCGAAGTGTTAAAACTAAATAATGGCAAGACGGATCAGCCGAGTCACCTCAGTTGGCTATAGGCAAATTCTTCCTAAGCACATGTTGAAATCGGAGACAAAGCACACCAGCTGTGACGTTGACCCCTAACGAACCGATGGAACTCGGTAGCTGACAGATAATGGACTTGACCTCTTTCTCATACACGGAGGCGAAGAAGTTCAAGGTCATGAGAGCCGAACAGAATGGTGGAGGGAAGGCCTAACGACACAACCCACCCACAAACGTTGACCTCAATGTTAAAGTGCATTTCTCCACCCAAACTTGCAAACGAACCGCGCTAAAGTTCATGCAGAACTTGCACCAGTTTCGTTGCCCAATGGGGCGAGAGGGCTTGCTCCGCTCGACAGCATGTTTATTTGGCAATCCGTACAATCGCTCAAGCTGCGACGGAGCCGAAGCAATGCACCAGCCTATTATTTCAGATTAGACGACATGCATCTCATAGTCGGACAATTGGAAAATGGACTGCAGTGCGCATGTAAGCACTCAAGTTCGAGCATCACTCACGAAAAGTGGTTCAATATCGTGACAAACAGCTATGCATTTCTTGACACAACGTTACAGTAGAAATTTGAAACAGTGTCGTCCCGAAGAAATTCGAAGAACATTACAATCGTCACGTGAGATGAACTCTTAAGCACCATTTCCTAAATAATGTTTGATTTGGAGAGTGTGGGCACCAGATATACTCTTGGAGTTGATGAAATGAGAGTTGTTCAGTAAAACACGACTAACTTGGCTGACTCATAAATGCGATTTAGTGTTGCTCACATTCTTTGTTGATGACATTTGTAGTGTGCAAATCATGTAACCAAATATAGACTGTGTACACACTTCCTAACAACAAAATTACCGTTGGAATCAAGGAGAAGAAACAAATATCATTTCTGGATGTCAGACTAACCAGACGTGAAGGTGGATCTCTCTCTTTCTCTCTCGAAGTATTCACCTAAAGAAGGCATGAACTAGCCAGCTATTGCACTATGAAAGCCTTGCGTCAATCGTATACAAACGCGGGCTGCTGCGAACATTATGTCATCAAACTCATTAAGGTTGTTCAGATGATTTCTGAGAAGTTGGATTTTATTCAATAGAGTCTTATCCAAAATGAATATCCGATTCATTTTATCTACAAGTGCTCTAAGCCACTCAACGCCCGACCAGTCTTCACATTGACACTGCGGAAATCTGTGTTCTTATCACGCTCTTACAACAGAGGAAGACGTGGCGCTCTTTATTGGACAAAAAATGTGAACAGTACTAAATCATCATCATCATAATCATCATCATAGACAGCAATACATCAGTGGTTAACACTAATGCTTAACTGCCACACAACCATGAAGAAACAGCAAACCCTATATAGAAAGACCGAGAAGGAAAAAGAAGGGGACGGGAAGGGACCTAACTACTGAAAAAGACTACGTCCCTATTCAAACATTCAGCATCAAGGTGCCTACACCTTGCAAACAACACAACCGAGCTGCAAGTGAGAGTAAGGCGTCATCAGCGAGACAGCTTCCTTACGGCTTTCACTGCCCCGTACTAAATCGAAGTTATGGGTCAACCAAGCTCATTGTGCTTCACCGAACTTGCACTTCATCCACTCCGAGAAAGGATCCGGTGCCCAAGCTCGCCAAACCAAATATCATTTATGAGTTGCTTGTAACTGCGGTTTGCAGCACGTTAGCCGCACAGTTGAGGGCACTGCACACTTCGATCCCGGAGCAACTCTCTAAGTGGCTTCTGAACGCCAAAAGTGGAACTACAGAGTTTGATTATAAAAAATTTACAGAAATCTGGCAACCAAGTAGATCCCATTAAAGCATTCCGTGTTATTTGTCAGATAATGAACAAACATGCTTTAGCTTTTTTCCAATTGCTTACTATACACATTATGAGACCAGCGTTATGCTTTCGGGAGCAGATGGTGGTGAACCTATCGCTACCTTAATAATGCATTACACAAACTGAATGTTCTTCCTATTCTCTTTTTTAGCATTATTTTTGGTTTCTACTTCACATCTACATCCGGATGCGTTATCAATGACATGTCTTGATCATGATTGATCACTTTGAAAAATTTCCCCGTAGGCTCCCGCACTTCCGAATGTTTGCACATAATTTCGCATATATAGCCGAAAAGGGAGAACAAAATGGTGCTTAAGCATTCATTTTACACGACGATCACTGCGTTACTCAGACGTTAAAGTAAACCGCCATTTAACTGTAGACAACTGTTTTTTTACTTTAAACAACTTGAAAAAGTGAATGCATCCGGTGAGAAGACTGTACATTGTCGAAAATCTCCAAACTCAACTTCTGAACAGGAAACGGGTAGAGAATGCAAATGCTAACTCGATGAGATCCTTCTCACCGTTCTGCCAGATTAGCATGGTAAACTCAATGTGTAGATATCAAATGATCTTCTATGCAAGACCCAAATATTGGACTGTGGCCGCAGTTTGTAGGGTGTTAGCGTGTGAACCGGATGGCAGATGCCCCTTCACACACAGTCTGTTATTACAATAATCGAACTTCGATCCGTCAGTTCAGATCACATACAACATGCCATATACAGTGCCTCGCAACTCAATTCATTTTTGCTTTCTTGAGAAGGTAGGAAGCGCATATTGGACGCCTACTTCGAACTCTAATGCAACTTAAACGTTACTGCAATGTGCGGACAGTAACCAGGTTTTCCCAGAGTACGAACGGAAGTAAATGAGTTTCAGTGCGTTGTCCTCAGATTGGATAGTTTTCATCGACAACATTTGCGGGTAAATTGGAAACTGTCGTAACCTTGAAACATGTCATCCACGAACTTACTGTACTCCTGTCAACATCCAGTTTCATTCGTCCGATTTCGTCATCCTCCTGGATACTACGACTTGCAAAAGTGGACTGAATTTGGGCGTCCTCGCCAAGGTCCAAGTTCATATCGTACCGAAATGCAGACATGCCTTCAACTTGCTAAGCAAGAGTGCCGTAAGTGTAGCAGAGTGCGCTCACGTGCCTGACCATGTAGGCAAACTCAAAGAGCGATAAGTTGCACCTTCGCGTTTGGTATGTGGTGGCTGATAGGAGGGATTTTTGGCCGAATGTCTACAAGGTACCCAGGAGTTTACAGACAGTGCGCGGTTTTCGCAACTAACCAACTGTCATCACAAGTCGTCACAGCGTGTCAATAAAGAAAGACAAAAATGACCGCGACCAAACCGCACGGCAATGTACCGCTTGCGTCATCCAAACAAGTTTGCGAAACAAATCGAATACTCATTGGAAAGACTTCATCGTGAAGGGAGCACTTACAGTTATCTTCTCCCACACGTTGTTGTGGCTCGTGAGAGATACCATCACAAATTCAGCGCCAGCTAGTTTCAGATGGCAGTTACGGCTGATATTGCCTCGTTGTGATCTAGCCAATGATGTCCATCGCTGCCACCTGGTTTCGTGTAGCTAAACCATCCAGCGGCAGTAACGGTTATTCTTTGGTCAGCTACAGATAAAAGCTTATGAACAAACTATGGAGAAGGCTTCAGACAGCCCCCAAACAGAAGTGACTGAACATCGGTTTACCTGGTTTTCACGTAAAAACTAAAATTGATGGCTGCCTCGTGCTAATACTAGTTCCAGAAACACTTCGCTTCAAACGTTGCAGTTCTTTCGATAAGCCGTAGGCCTCAAATACACAGCAACGGACTAGAAGGACCTACCCACAGGGATATTGATCGAAAAGGAGGCTTCGCGCAACAATGAATTTTGCCGGCTTGCTGGTTCACCGGGCATCATGTGAAAAGTGGACTGTTGCACCAATGATTTGTCACGTGGTGCACCGGACCTCTTTGGGGGCCCACCAGGGTGGAGTGTTTGTCGACTTTAAACATGGAGGTCTTGGTAGCCGCACCATTTTCGGATTACACGCCAAATAGCTCGTGATATTAATATGCGATGTCTACATTGCCACCACAGTGGACAAATCAAGTTCTGTCTGTTTTCAGATTTCCGCCATTTAGATAGTCAGTAGCGGGAGTCCACGCACGTGGACATTCCATGTGTAATATAGGAGCTAGATCACCATCAATGCATACTCAGATGTAGCTCAAACCAGGCCGACAGCGTTGGTGAAGGTTAGATAAGCGTCAGTAGAGGAGGTGATGAGCGAACAATATCCGATTAACTCTACCGTGTGGCGTAAAAGCACATGAGATAAGGAAAGAGGGTGAAAGACACTGGATCGGTTAGCTACAACAGCCAGGATAGTAGCCTGCCACTTCACACAACTGTCGTCTGTAACGTTATCGGTGTTGGTGAGGCGGTTCTCTGACGGAAGGAGGCAAGATCGAGAAAAAAATGACGACAAAATATCCATAAGCGCACGTCAGTCGAGTAGCCTACATGTACCAGAAAGCGCGTCCACCGATCCATGACTCGATGATAGATAATTGGTTATATTGGTCTTCAACGGATGCAACCAGTGAAAGTGAGTTGCATCCAGTTTGTCAAGCCATGCCAGGATAAGCAAGTTCAACGGATACCCACATTTGCCTTACGAACGAATAAGTGACAGTACAATAGATGGGCAAACATCATCATCATCATCAACACAGACAGTAAAACATCAGTGGTTCACGCTGATGCTTAACTGCCACAGAACCATGAAGAAAAAGCAAACCCTGTATAGGAAGGGAGAACAAAAAACAAAAGGAGGGGAAGGGACCTGGTTGCTAAAAAATACAGCAATTCAAGCATGAAACATCAAGGTATCTACACCTTGCAAACAAACAACCGAGCCGTAAATGAGAGTAAGGTGTCATCAACAAGACCTCCTTACGACATTCATTGTCCCGCGTCATTAAATGCACTCATTTCACAGACGACTCGGCCAAACAACAACATTCATGCCACCGAGTTCGAATAGCCGCCACCTAGCCTAACTCTTTCGGCCACCGACTCTGGAAGTCGCGACGTCCCCAGCCCGTGAAGCTAACCCTACTCACAGTGGCCAACTCCTTTGTGAGTGATTTCACTTCTCTACGTCAAGACATCATCTGTTCACCTCGTATCTTGCTCCAATCGGCTGCAGCGTTGGCAGAGTGCTCGGTGTGAAAGCCGACTAACTGGCATCCATAATGCATGACCTAACCATCTAAGCCTGTGTAAATGTAAAGAATGAGCAGAAGAACTCGCTTGACAAACAGTGTCAAACATCCCCCTCCTAGCCTCCTCGTTACTTACTTCCTGGTGCCACCCGATACGAGTGGTCGAACGTAGACACCGGTGGTCCAACGCTTGAAGACAGTTCACGTCTACAACTCTGAGCGGTCAAGTTTCGCTGCAGTAAATTAATACAACCCTCATTGTCGTCCTACATACCCTTAAACCTTAGAGAAATGCCGCTCTGTCACTAGACGTGTCCCATATCAGTCAATACTGTCCTAGCCTTAGAGATACACGATTCTATTCCATTTTCTACACTCCCACTATCGCTGATGTAGCTCCCCAGGTATGAAAACCGGTCAACGATCTCCGTGTCTTCATTATCCAACATTAAATCTACGTAATCACAGCAATATTGCAAAACCACTTTGCATTATGAGGCTGCAAAGTGCACTCCCAAGTATTTAGTAGAACGAAAAATAGCATCTAGTATTGCTTGTGCTGCTTGAAAGTTGTCAGCAGCATAATCAAGCAGCATGTCGTCGGCATAATCAAGACCAGTCAGTCTTCCACCAGGTAGGAG
>QNGE01000921.1:69763-110622 GCA_008508345.1 Paragonimus westermani
AAAGAAGGGGACGGGAAGGGACCTAACTACTGAAAAAGACTACGTCCCTATTCAAACATTCAGCATCAAGGTGCCTACACCTTGCAAACAACACAACCGAGCTGCAAGTGAGAGTAAGGCGTCATCAGCGAGACAGCTTCCTTACGGCTTTCACTGCCCCGTACTAAATCGAAGTTATGGGTCAACCAAGCTCATTGTGCTTCACCGAACTTGCACTTCATCCACTCCGAGAAAGGATCCGGTGCCCAAGCTCGCCAAACCAAATATCATTTATGAGTTGCTTGTAACTGCGGTTTGCAGCACGTTAGCCGCACAGTTGAGGGCACTGCACACTTCGATCCCGGAGCAACTCTCTAAGTGGCTTCTGAACGCCAAAAGTGGAACTACAGAGTTTGATTATAAAAAATTTACAGAAATCTGGCAACCAAGTAGATCCCATTAAAGCATTCCGTGTTATTTGTCAGATAATGAACAAACATGCTTTAGCTTTTTTCCAATTGCTTACTATACACATTATGAGACCAGCGTTATGCTTTCGGGAGCAGATGGTGGTGAACCTATCGCTACCTTAATAATGCATTACACAAACTGAATGTTCTTCCTATTCTCTTTTTTAGCATTATTTTTGGTTTCTACTTCACATCTACATCCGGATGCGTTATCAATGACATGTCTTGATCATGATTGATCACTTTGAAAAATTTCCCCGTAGGCTCCCGCACTTCCGAATGTTTGCACATAATTTCGCATATATAGCCGAAAAGGGAGAACAAAATGGTGCTTAAGCATTCATTTTACACGACGATCACTGCGTTACTCAGACGTTAAAGTAAACCGCCATTTAACTGTAGACAACTGTTTTTTTACTTTAAACAACTTGAAAAAGTGAATGCATCCGGTGAGAAGACTGTACATTGTCGAAAATCTCCAAACTCAACTTCTGAACAGGAAACGGGTAGAGAATGCAAATGCTAACTCGATGAGATCCTTCTCACCGTTCTGCCAGATTAGCATGGTAAACTCAATGTGTAGATATCAAATGATCTTCTATGCAAGACCCAAATATTGGACTGTGGCCGCAGTTTGTAGGGTGTTAGCGTGTGAACCGGATGGCAGATGCCCCTTCACACACAGTCTGTTATTACAATAATCGAACTTCGATCCGTCAGTTCAGATCACATACAACATGCCATATACAGTGCCTCGCAACTCAATTCATTTTTGCTTTCTTGAGAAGGTAGGAAGCGCATATTGGACGCCTACTTCGAACTCTAATGCAACTTAAACGTTACTGCAATGTGCGGACAGTAACCAGGTTTTCCCAGAGTACGAACGGAAGTAAATGAGTTTCAGTGCGTTGTCCTCAGATTGGATAGTTTTCATCGACAACATTTGCGGGTAAATTGGAAACTGTCGTAACCTTGAAACATGTCATCCACGAACTTACTGTACTCCTGTCAACATCCAGTTTCATTCGTCCGATTTCGTCATCCTCCTGGATACTACGACTTGCAAAAGTGGACTGAATTTGGGCGTCCTCGCCAAGGTCCAAGTTCATATCGTACCGAAATGCAGACATGCCTTCAACTTGCTAAGCAAGAGTGCCGTAAGTGTAGCAGAGTGCGCTCACGTGCCTGACCATGTAGGCAAACTCAAAGAGCGATAAGTTGCACCTTCGCGTTTGGTATGTGGTGGCTGATAGGAGGGATTTTTGGCCGAATGTCTACAAGGTACCCAGGAGTTTACAGACAGTGCGCGGTTTTCGCAACTAACCAACTGTCATCACAAGTCGTCACAGCGTGTCAATAAAGAAAGACAAAAATGACCGCGACCAAACCGCACGGCAATGTACCGCTTGCGTCATCCAAACAAGTTTGCGAAACAAATCGAATACTCATTGGAAAGACTTCATCGTGAAGGGAGCACTTACAGTTATCTTCTCCCACACGTTGTTGTGGCTCGTGAGAGATACCATCACAAATTCAGCGCCAGCTAGTTTCAGATGGCAGTTACGGCTGATATTGCCTCGTTGTGATCTAGCCAATGATGTCCATCGCTGCCACCTGGTTTCGTGTAGCTAAACCATCCAGCGGCAGTAACGGTTATTCTTTGGTCAGCTACAGATAAAAGCTTATGAACAAACTATGGAGAAGGCTTCAGACAGCCCCCAACCAGAAGTGACTGAACATCGGTTTACCTGGTTTTCACGTAAAAACTAAAATTGATGGCTGCCTCGTGCTAATACTAGTTCCAGAAACACTTCGCTTCAAACGTTGCAGTTCTTTCGATAAGCCGTAGGCCTCAAATACACAGCAACGGACTAGAAGGACCTACCCACAGGGATATTGATCGAAAAGGAGGCTTCGCGCAACAATGAATTTTGCCGGCTTGCTGGTTCACCGGGCATCATGTGAAAAGTGGACTGTTGCACCAATGATTTGTCACGTGGTGCACCGGACCTCTTTGGGGGCCCACCAGGGTGGAGTGTTTGTCGACTTTAAACATGGAGGTCTTGGTAGCCGCACCATTTTCGGATTACACGCCAAATAGCTCGTGATATTAATATGCGATGTCTACATTGCCACCACAGTGGACAAATCAAGTTCTGTCTGTTTTCAGATTTCCGCCATTTAGATAGTCAGTAGCGGGAGTCCACGCACGTGGACATTCCATGTGTAATATAGGAGCTAGATCACCATCAATGCATACTCAGATGTAGCTCAAACCAGGCCGACAGCGTTGGTGAAGGTTAGATAAGCGTCAGTAGAGGAGGTGATGAGCGAACAATATCCGATTAACTCTACCGTGTGGCGTAAAAGCACATGAGATAAGGAAAGAGGGTGAAAGACACTGGATCGGTTAGCTACAACAGCCAGGATAGTAGCCTGCCACTTCACACAACTGTCGTCTGTAACGTTATCGGTGTTGGTGAGGCGGTTCTCTGACGGAAGGAGGCAAGATCGAGAAAAAAATGACGACAAAATATCCATAAGCGCACGTCAGTCGAGTAGCCTACATGTACCAGAAAGCGCGTCCACCGATCCATGACTCGATGATAGATAATTGGTTATATTGGTCTTCAACGGATGCAACCAGTGAAAGTGAGTTGCATCCAGTTTGTCAAGCCATGCCAGGATAAGCAAGTTCAACGGATACCCACATTTGCCTTACGAACGAATAAGTGACAGTACAATAGATGGGCAAACATCATCATCATCATCAACACAGACAGTAAAACATCAGTGGTTCACGCTGATGCTTAACTGCCACAGAACCATGAAGAAAAAGCAAACCCTGTATAGGAAGGGAGAACAAAAAACAAAAGGAGGGGAAGGGACCTGGTTGCTAAAAAATACAGCAATTCAAGCATGAAACATCAAGGTATCTACACCTTGCAAACAAACAACCGAGCCGTAAATGAGAGTAAGGTGTCATCAACAAGACCTCCTTACGACATTCATTGTCCCGCGTCATTAAATGCACTCATTTCACAGACGACTCGGCCAAACAACAACATTCATGCCACCGAGTTCGAATAGCCGCCACCTAGCCTAACTCTTTCGGCCACCGACTCTGGAAGTCGCGACGTCCCCAGCCCGTGAAGCTAACCCTACTCACAGTGGCCAACTCCTTTGTGAGTGATTTCACTTCTCTACGTCAAGACATCATCTGTTCACCTCGTATCTTGCTCCAATCGGCTGCAGCGTTGGCAGAGTGCTCGGTGTGAAAGCCGACTAACTGGCATCCATAATGCATGACCTAACCATCTAAGCCTGTGTAAATGTAAAGAATGAGCAGAAGAACTCGCTTGACAAACAGTGTCAAACATCCCCCTCCTAGCCTCCTCGTTACTTACTTCCTGGTGCCACCCGATACGAGTGGTCGAACGTAGACACCGGTGGTCCAACGCTTGAAGACAGTTCACGTCTACAACTCTGAGCGGTCAAGTTTCGCTGCAGTAAATTAATACAACCCTCATTGTCGTCCTACATACCCTTAAACCTTAGAGAAATGCCGCTCTGTCACTAGACGTGTCCCATATCAGTCAATACTGTCCTAGCCTTAGAGATACACGATTCTATTCCATTTTCTACACTCCCACTATCGCTGATGTAGCTCCCCAGGTATGAAAACCGGTCAACGATCTCCGTGTCTTCATTATCCAACATTAAATCTACGTAATCACAGCAATATTGCAAAACCACTTTGCATTATGAGGCTGCAAAGTGCACTCCCAAGTATTTAGTAGAACGAAAAATAGCATCTAGTATTGCTTGTGCTGCTTGAAAGTTGTCAGCAGCATAATCAAGCAGCATGTCGTCGGCATAATCAAGACCAGTCAGTCTTCCACCAGGTAGGAGGTCCACGCTGGCATCTTGTGAGTGTCGGAGACAGTCCTCCATTATTTCGTCTGTGACAAAATTAAACAAAAACGGTGAAGGTGGACAGCTTTGAGATACGCCGCTGCTGGTGTTGAAACTGTCCGACAGTTCACCGTAAACCCTAATCTGAGCTGAAATATGGGAATAAAGCACCGATAGTATGTTCACATACTTGGTCGGTACACCTCTGTGTTCAAGCGTAGACCGATCCACCGAAAAATATGGCGGTACACATGATGCTGTTCCAGAATTCGGTGAAGATTAAAATTTGATTTATGCATCCCCACCCAGAACGAAACCCTGCCTGTTCTTGATGGGTAAACGCCTTCAGAGGTTAACGAATGCTGTTGGTCGATTCTTGGAAAGTTCACTTTCACACACGAACCACAACGGACGACGTTCAACTTTGACTGAAACCAACTCTGCAATCGTACGCTCCAACAAGAACCACATAAAGAACACTGAGGGATGGATCCTGCTCGAATCGTCTACAAAAGAGGAAAGAACAACTGACCTTCAGCGCCGACTAACGTAGGCAGACTTGTGCTGCATAAGCATCTAGGCAGGGACAAAAACAATTTCAGTTTGAATGACCCGGATGTATGCAGATAGTTGAACTATGACCTTCAAAAGGATAAAACGAATTTCTACAGGAAAACTGATTCCTTGTGATACATTTCCTTGGATGAGTATGCGTACATCAACTACCCTAGATTACAACTACGTCCATCAGTCAACAGCGGAAAGGCTTACTGCCATTTATCACGCCACCTGTGCGAAGGACCGAGGTCCTCAAGCAAAGCAATGTCCCAAAATGCATATCCACTATCACATGAATGTGATTTCTTCGCGGAATACACGCGCTGGACTGATTAGTCAGTATGACAACAGAAAGTGAAATTATCAGCAAAATATTTGAGAGCCTTGTACGGTTTTGTTGTGGGGTGTATATATACGTATGAGCACTGCTTTGTCAAAGGACAGACACTGTTACATCGAAAATGTGCAAAAACGCATGGACGCAGAAAAGATAATGGTGTGTACAAGTATTGATGACCGGCCAAATATGGCTGCACGTCGCTACATACCAGTTATCTATCGCGCACGGTTCCCTAACCGCCCAGGATAATCTGTTCGAATTACTAAGCGAGTTTCTAGAACCCGAGAACTAACCAATAGAGAAAACTAGACGAACAAAACTCCCAGATAGAAACAGCTTTCAGATTCAATTACATTATTTAACTGTTCGCATACGCTAAATTTGACCTCCTCTCTTGTCAGAGCTCAACGGTGTTTGTAACTCTCGTTCGGTTGAACTAGTTGACATTTTGCACTTAAAACGGTTGTATCGACCTGCATCGCTGTTTGTTAAGCTACTGCTATGCCCTGTGTGCGGAATATTGGTCGTCGGTCGACCCGTGGAGGACCTACATAACTTTCCTATTTTATAACTGTCCACTGTATAAAACCATTACTAAACGGTTGTCGACGGTTTATCACTACATGTTTTTTTCGACCCCAGTGTCGACTTGTTTTTCTGTCTCATCATCATCATCATAGACAGCAACACATTAGTAGTTCACACTCATGCTTAACTGCTACAGTGCTGCTAAGCAAAGTGAGACTTCTCTATTACCCCGAGAGCTGCAGCCTGTGTGAAAGTGTGACAGTAGGTAGCATGAACACAACACTAAGGAGCGCAGCTGAAGACGTGTGTGTGTGATAGCTTGTTCCAGCTTGGTCCGCAGTCCGGGTCTACCTAACATAACTTGAGGTTGTAGTTTAACTCTTGTCCGGACAAAGTCATGAACTACAGACGAATAGAGGAAATGGCGAAACTTGAGTCTAGCGCTCCTTCTCGAGGTGGGAAGGTTCTCCTGAATACGAAATAAAAGTGGGCTGTTGTTCAACTGGCAGGATACTTAACAAGGATTTTTGCGGTAGTAGACAGGCTGTGGAAAAAGTGAAATTACGTTCTATTCCGATCGTTCAAAACAACCGCAAAAATTATCTGAATATGAACAGGACTTGAGGAAGATCTGCACGTAACCTCTCCCTGGACTGTTTGTTCTCCCTAGGAAATATTGACCCACGTGTTAGCAGCTATCTTGTGATCAATAAGAGTAACTGCGTTACTACTGCACAGTAGTTGTGAATGAACAAAGCTGTGTCCATACACCATGTCAGAAAAAGCCTGAAACTTACACTGTGGCTCTTAGCTGGATGTGCATTCGGAATTAGAGCATTTTCACAGCTGCTACGGAAGCATCCTGCCGACAAGATGTCATCTGGACTGATCATGTGTAGAGTTTGAATATCTGACTAGTGAAGTTAGGGTACACAATCTAATGAACACAAGGGCTCAAAATATTGCACTTTTTCGGATACACCGCCAAAACAAAGGAACTAGATTATTCAGATATAGTAAAAGTGGCCACCTAACTGACTAAAAACACACTAGCTACTAGTCTCAAACGAACCAGGCAAGAGAACCTTAGACAGACCCCATGGGAACTGTGGGAAAGTCATTCCATAAAACCATGCTTACTTCAGTTCACAAGGTCACCAGGCCGCATTGATTGATTGTGTGGAGGTATTAACGCATCGTGACCTTGAGGCATAGGAATTTGGTCGATGCATACAGTTACGCAGGGAACAGAGCCCGCGACCGCCTACATACAGGCATGCAAGTGTATGTGTGGCTAAATGCATGTACAGTCGCATTCGTACACACTCACAGGTACACACATCCCACATACACATACCAACAAGATGAACGTCCCATGGGGGCAAAAGGGCAAATTGGAGCGCGAAAACAGGGCCCATTTCCAGACCAAATCAGGTCACTAGCACAGTATGCCTTGTACGTGTGCGTGCATACGAAGAAATGTGTGTGTTGGAAAGATAAGGTTACGGCAAATTGACCGATACATGTAAATGAAGACTTACAACAGATTAGGTCGATACGCCGATGCACCAGAAATGCGGGTGGATGTACCATTTGAAAAAGGTAATTATTCAGAATTGACAACCGTTCAGGGATGCTCTGAATGTCAAGGCCAGCAGAGTATGGACAGGGAAAAACCATCCAGTAGCCCAGTGGCCGTTAGTGATCCACAAAGAAGCCTCAACAATGCTGGTCCCTACCACTAGAGATCCCGAATTATAATCCTCTCCGCCTCGTATTAATGAGGACACAAAGCTCGAAAATAGTCCCCAATAGCCGCTTCGGCCGGTAGATTAGTCCAACAGAAGAGGATGCGACAAGACGTAGCCTATTGTCCGTAAACAAAAATTTACAAACCGCATACTCAGTCGATGAACAGAAAAGCAGGTACATCTGTAGACAAACAGATGCTTCTACCGTAATTTGGTATCCCCCAACTTCTTCTCTGGTAACCGCTTAGTTAACCAGATGCCATAGCTGTTTTCGTCATTTCGCATCTTCTTCAGTTAGTATTTTCCCGTCAACGTTTAGAATACATTTTATCCAACTTCCGTTCTTTCCTGTACACAGTACGCCAACGGCTTACTAGGAGTGGTAGCGCTCGGCCATCATCGTTACCACACAAAGTCAACAGTGCGCCGAAGCTCAGAGGACACGCTCTGACCTTTCCTAATATGGATCTGCGCACGCATCACAACGCGCTACTGTGTGAGATAAGCCGTTGTAGGTGTACGTGGTGGAGGTAGCGTGCCAGTCGGATTAAAAGTTGAGGACAACTTCAATGATCGATCGTTTACATTTGTTATCCGTGTTTACCACTCTGTTCGTGAATCACGAAGGGGAATATTTTACCCCATATGTAGAATATTCAACCCCTTTCTAAGTTTTCTGAAGTATGTGCACGAAATCGGTAGTGTACTTCCGGCGTATTTCGATAATTAAACACATACTAGTGATGGTTCCACACCTTACGCACAAGTTCTATTTATGGCGAGTGAACATGCGAAAATTCATTTACGAGACTGATGTGTTTTGAGAAGGAAGACCGGTATATCTTCCTCCCGGCAGGACGTAGTATGCCATATCGTAAAAGCATTGGCTTCGGATCAGTCGATGATTACGCAATTCCATTTACATTAATTAAGTAGCGGAAAATGTCATTTAGGCTTCTGCTCTCTGCTGAGCATTCCCATGTCCGATCATCAATTCACCATACGACACGATTCGATCGCTACTAGGTCTTGAAAAAAAGCTAGAGCTGGCTTCTACTAACAGGTACAGAATACCAAAGGGTAGCCTGTTCACCCTAGCTAAGGCTAATTTGAATAGCCGTGACTGCATTTATCAGACTTCGAGTTATTTGCTTTTAAAAGAAAATAAATCAGTGGACGAAACAATGCAGACCCCAAAATCAGAACAAATTTCACTTCAAACCTGCTTCGATATAAGAAGATGGTAATCAACTGCATGACCTGTGTGAACTGCGATCTTCAATGTGGGAATGGAAAACACTGTCCGAACATAAGCAGCAGTCAGCAATGGCGTTATCCACATCGGTCTTTGCAGGAAGCCATCCCCGTCACAAAGTTCATCATCAAGTTTGAACGTTTTTCAACACCCACAATTGAAGGTCAGGATCAAACCCAGCACGGCGGCTAAGTATGAAGTTGCGTAGCAATGAATCGACTGAGACACAGTCCCTGCCCCAAGGTAAATCATGTGTATCTATGGATGCGACGGACAGTAATGTCGAACGGGAAAGTCTAAGTGACAAGCCATCGGAGTGAGGTGAACAGATAATTTACAACACAAGGGCATAATTTGCGAAAATTTCACGTACTGATCCGAACGGCACCGAAAGAAACTTCACATATATGGCAAGCATGCTCTGGTACCGATAACCGACTCCGGCACAATCTGTTGTTCAAGATAAGAGCGAATTTATCGTTCTCTGTGTGTCCGAAGAAGCGACTTCGTAACCAATCAAACAATGCAGTACATACACCGGTGAGTCAGGGATCATCATCATAGACAACAATACCCCAGTGGTTCATACTAATGCTTAACTGCCAGTAACTGGCAGTAAACGGGACACGTTGTCCTGGTTCGACTGAACGCAAACGGAATTGTTTCAAACGAAATCAACCAAAACCCAGACACTGGAGGCCCATTTCAGCTATCAGACCTATTATACGATTTGACAAAAGTGGTCCTTCACCTCTATGAGCCGCTTACATGACCGCCGTTGAGATCGCAACTTGCTGACATCACACACAAATACTGCGATATCGGACATGCATTCGATATCGCCTTCCGTGCCATTATAGTAGATCACCCCCATCCTCGATAAGTATATACTTTGTTTTCATCGTCTGGCATTGGGTCACTGGACAGTGCGCCATTGCGCCATACCAAACGTGTATTTTTGTGATCGATCAGATGGGTTGCGTTAGCTGGCAGTTTTGCTGAGCGGCTGCAGGAGTAGATCACGTCGAGTGGCAACGAGAACTGAAAAGCCACTAAAATGCACCGGCCGAGTAAATCTAGACATTGGTTTGTCAATGTTCTAAGGGTTTCCTAAATCATCATCATCATCGACAGCAATACATCAGTGGTTCACACTAATGCTTAACTGCCACACAACCATGAAGAAACAGCAAAACCTATATAGGATGAGAAGGGAAAAACAAGGGGGCGAGTAGGGACTCAACTACTGAAAATAATTACGTCTATATTCAAACATTCAGCATCAAGGTGCCTACACCTTGCAAACAAACAACCGAGCTGCAAGTGAGAGTAAGGTGTCATCAGCGATACAGCTTCCTTACGGCTTTCACTGCACCGCGTCATTAAATGCACTCACTTCACTGACAACTCGGACAAACGACATCCACGCCACTGAGCTCGATTAGCTGCCGTCTCACCTAGTGTCTACAACCACCGACTCTGTGAGTCGCGAGGGCCCCAGCCCGGGAGACGAACTCGATCTACAGTGGCCAACCCTTTGGTGAATGACTTCATTTCCCTACGCCAGGTCATTATCTGACCACCTCGCACCTTACACCAGTCGGTCGCAGTGTCAGCGAACAGTGCTCGGTGTGGAAGACGACTAGCTGGCATCCTTAATACGTGACCTAACCATCTAAGCCTGTGCAAACGGAGACTGGACAAAAGAACTCATTTGGCAATCACTACCAAACACTCGCTTCCTAACCTCCTCGTTACTTACACGTTGGTGCCACCCGATACCAGCGACTGAACGCAGACATCGGTGGTCAAATACTTGATATATACTTGATATATATATATATATATATAATGTACAAATCTATATGTACATCCACGCACATGCATGTGTTTATTATACATACATACGTTGTGTCTACATACTATTATACAATCACCGTTGTACTAATGGGTAGGTACTTCGAATGATGTCGTGGCCGCCTTTACTGGTCAGGCTGGAGTAGATAATGAAAGAATGGATTGTTATCACCGGTAGACTTTGTGCCGTCCGCCTAGCAGATTCTACCAAGAACAGCTCTAGGCGTGAAACTTTCAGAAATCTTTTCGTTGTGTCTACTCATGCTCCAACTGACCATTGTAGTGACGTCGGTATCAAGGACGCTTTTTACTCGTGTCTGGCCGCTCTCCTACAATCGACACGTGGCTCTGATATAATCGTTCTCGTCTGAGATATGGACGCACACGTCGGCCGCCTTAGTGAGTCAGTCCTGTTTGGGTGGCAGGTTTGAGACATCATCACATCGCTCAGATAACCACGGCCAGCTGCTGCAACTATGTGCTGAGCATGAGCTATCTTTAGTCAGCACTAGTTTTAGAAGTCGTGCGCGTCATTGTTACACCTGGCGCCCTCCTTCTCCGATTCAGGCCTGGTCTCAGATAGACCACATAAGTGTTAGTTACAGGTGGCGGGGTTCCATTCAAGACTGCTGCTCTTGTTGGAGCGCATACTTGATACGTTATCGTTTCGTTCTTAATTTGGCTGGGCAACGACTGGCTGTTGTGAAACTGGCCTTATCATCAGTAAAGCATACGTACCAAACCAGCCTAGAAAGCGGTCTTATTAGTCCTCACCCCGAAGATCCTCTTAGCTGCCGAACCCAAGTCTCATACACAATTTATGGAACAGGTACTGTAGCATGCGGCACAGGGGCACATGGGTTGAACGAACACTGAACCTCATTGAACCTCACTGAACCCTGGAGTTGTTAGAAGCCGGACGGAACGTTCCTCCTGGCAGTTCACATAAGTTTAGGAGAGATATCCGTAGGAAACTGACATTTAGCTCGAATACTGATCGTGTGGCTTGATTAGTGGAGAATGTTAAGAAAATAGAAACCGATTTTGGTCCAGAGAACACCGGCACACCCTACAAGCTTATCTGTGTTACTCGTCCCAAGCGACCGTCTGTCAGTGAACAAGATGGCACACTCATCTATAATAAGCCCAGAGAGTTAGAGCGGTAGGCGGAACATTGGTCTTCAAGTTAGCTAACCCCTTGCCTCCACTGCTTTGCCGTCACAAACTTGTGATATTGCACACAGGTCGGTAGAGTTGGGACCATACACTGAGACTGAGATCCGCAGTTGCATTTCCGCTAATAAACGTAACGGAGTTGCTGGCCCAAATGATCTCATGCCGGCGCATTTTAAACAAGGTAGGGAAGCTTTAGTAGAGGCCTTGACGCAGTTACTTCAACTTGTGTGGACAAGAGAATCCATCCCTCTGTGCTGGGGTCACTCGATAACATTTGACATATTCAAGATAGTTGTCCGGGGCTCTTGCGAAAACCGAAATGCTTAGGCGAGATGGTGGCTGATCGGGCTAATCAGTGGCGTGAATTTTACCGTTGTTTGGCCGATTAATCTGTGAAGTAAATGCATTCAATAACGCGAGACAGAAAAAATGGTGACGAAGCTTTCTTGCTGAGGACGCTTTAATTTTACTTATAGCTCGTTTGTTTGTGTGATGTAAGCATCTTGATGTTGAATGTCTGAATACGGTCGTACCTATTTTTAGCAGTCAGGTCCTCTCTCCTCTCCTGTTTTCTACTCCCTGACCGGGACTTGTTTTCCTCTTCACACGTGTGTGGCAGATAGGTGTCAATGAGAACCGCTGCTGTCTACGATGACGATTATGAGGGACTAGGCACATCGTACCGTTGCTAAAGGTCGTAGCATTAACAACCACCCTGTTGGTGTATTAAATAATCAAATAAAAATATCAGGTGACTGGAATCGTTGTGGTCACAACGTTTTTTATTCATGTACAAGAACAAGATAGTGGGCAATGTGCCCGTAAATAATGGCGCATGTTCGGTTCCTGGAGCGCGTTTGCGATTAGGAAATTGGAAGTGACTGGCCACATGCCAACTTAATGTTTATGCATACGTGAAAATGGTCATGGATGAAAAAAGATAAAGTTCAGAGGAAACCATAGGTCACCAATTATCCAAGTCTTCTAATGTATGTCAGAGCACCGACTAGGTCAAATAATCGAACGACCCGTGCGTTAATAAATAGATCGACATGCATATGTGCAGACGCATGGCCGGTGTGCGAGCGTATGGTGTATGCGCTGCACGTACGTGACGGAAGTTTGATTGATCGTCGGCTCATCGATCGATTATACCACGTCTGACCTAATGACCTTGAGCGTACGGCGAATTTCACAACCGTTGCAGTGCGTCGCGGTTTAACAGCACACGCACGAAACACCGTACCATTCGCTCAGCAGCCCGTTCGACAGCCCGACTGACAAACGCAGTCCATACACGCACACACAAATACACCAATATGCATCATGCGATGCGAACTGAATGAGAGAACACGACCATGAGAGGGTACGAAGAGTAGAATGGACCGAGAGAGTGTGTGAGCGAGAAGGCATCTGGTTGGCCTTTTGACCGAACAGACAGTTGAGGACACGCACGCATATACATACCGTGAGGCTGTACGTACAAATCGCACCAGTTGGCAATATGCGCCGATCAATTTGTTGACCTGAATTTGTATAAGTAGTGGTGCTTGCTGCAATGGTCACAGGAACATTTCTGGCAGAAATAACGTATTAATTACTGTATCATAGGGCTGTGCAGCAGCAGGGATTAGTGCATATGAGGTCAAGGTCCTACCCAATACGGATACTACCTGAAACGCAAAAATGAGAAATCTGAGAGAACACGTACGAGCGCGCTCGTGTGTCAAAGGGCGCAACCGCCTTCAAGTATTCGGCCACCGATGTCCGCCGGCAATCGCACGCAGCGACTGACACCCAAGGGTAAACTGAAGGATTGAACGGATTTAATCGTTCGGTTTCACGGGGAATATAGACTCAGATGACTGAGTCATGTGTTGGGAGTGGTAACCGATTGTTTGCCACATAACGCACTGGTACCCAAGCCAACTGGCACAACATGCGAGATGGGAAAGTTGATTTTAAGCAGAGAAGAGAAGACAGTTGAGATTATGCTAGTCAAACGAGATTAATGCACATGAGGTCAGAGTCTTAGCCAATAAGTGCACCACGTGAGAAGTGTAACGGTGAATAATCAGCTCACACAAATCGGCGGAGTTGAGAGAGATAATCATGAGGGAATGTCATCAGCTGGAGCACACGGAGTGTCACTGAACTTGCGAAATACCGAAGCATAGAGCTTGATGTTACGAAATGAGACGACGCTGTCAATTACTTATTGGCGTGACAACAGTTACAAGCCCTGGAGGACAGTACCTACTAGAATCCATAGTTAACGCGACCAATTCCAATAAGGGAGATTAAGGAGCCACGGTCAAAAAACGGGATGAGTCCCTCACCATTAACTTCTTGACAACTAGGAGATCATAGTAATGACGGAACCTTCCACAAGACGCACCGAGGCAGCCCTTATACCCGATCAGAGTTTAAGCGCTAAAGGCGGACTATGGAACACAACGAACCATACTGATTGATCGAGGCCCCTGTTCCGAAAGCAAACCGCTCCGGTTGGCTAACGAGAAACTCGCAGTTGTGCGGGAGGCTACCGATATGTTGGCTCAACAGGCGAGCACAATGGCCGGTAGGACTGGGTGCAACAGGACCTGGATCTAGGAGGTTTCTCAAAATCCGGAGGGTATCGCATGCAATAGTGGGACGTCGCGGTCCAGTGTGCTTGATCAAGAGTGTGAAACTTCAACACCGAGCTCACGGAGGTAAATCAAGTAGACGGCACGACTCATCAGCCAGAAAAGGATGCAAGCCGAGCCTACCGGCATCGCCATTGCCGATACGTAAGTCATTAGGAGAATGAAGACAGTCTGATTGACTTTTGCTGTGGCTGGAACGCGGTGAAGACAAACAATTAAACTATCCCACTCGTGAGTAGTCAGGATGACCTACGTAGTGAAATCCGGAAGTAGCCTGGGGGAAATAGAACAAACGTTGGAGAGAAATCTGCAAAGAAATGGCGTTCTTTACACCTTGTCGTTTTCATCGCCCTACATTTATCAATATGTGTAAATGAGTACTTATGTTCGTTGGAGAGCATGTTGTTGAAGAGTATGCCATCTGTGTCGATTCAACGGACAGACCACTCTGGATCACTCGCGTTCTTTGACGATAACAGTAGTACTACGGGCAACAGTGACACACACAATCGATAGAACCAGTCTTGTGGAGTTGAGCCAATTGTTATTCAATGTGCCCAATTGTACATTTAACAAAACAACAGAAACCACCACTGAATTAGAACCAGTATGGCGTCATAGCGAACACCGCACGCTTCCCGACTAGTCTCAATGACGGACCAAAACCAAAACCCCACTATAGAGTGGTTCAGAGACATGACACCCAGGGTTAATTATGATGATTAAGCACATGTCAAAGCATTAGGTGTTCGCAACTAAGACGAGGACACATCTCGGTTGATTTAGCCTTAGTTATCCCAGTACTGGTGGTCTCAAAGGCACTAATACTAGTACTGCGTGGTATGGAACGAACATTCTGACTACAGTCACATTTGTATCGAGGGTGAATGGGAATACAGGGATGACCATGTTCGGCTTGGGATTGACCAACGCAACACGCATTTTTCTAGGCTTACATACACACACCGTACCACGAAAAGTGCATCCAGCACTCCGGTCAGGCCGCGCGAATGGCCTAAACTTTAACCATCCACTCGGCTGAATGAGTCCGATCTTATGATCGCTCGCCCATCCCCCGTTCTATTTTCTCTGTCCGGTTGTCGCATCGCTCACACCCACGCTATACAGACGTAGCAACCAACACTCAGTGGGGGCAAGCGAAACAGACAGCCAAGGGTTCAAGTTGCCTTGACCCATTTGTCGGACAGCGGGGACTGAAAGGGGTCAGCCAGCCGTCGTCCGGTCGGTCAGTCAGTCACACCCCAGAATGGCCACCGCACCCGCGGCGTGGGTAATGAACGGCCTTCAGACCGATTTGGCATAGCCTAGTTACAGACAACGGAGATGCCGAAATAATCGTTACCGCCGTTTGGACCCAAAACCGAACCAAAGCTGTGCATGTGTAGCGAAAGGGACCGGATGGTACTCACATCAATTGCGATCATGACAACAGTAGTATTCACACATGAGTATACCTGGGATCTCGCAAAAGTCACACCTCGTTAAATATGGTCACCATTGGTAGAAAATCCGCCTGAATGTGCATGATAGCCTGACCGATCTGTCGAATGGAACATCCGAGCGCTAGCTGGTTGGGTAACTAAACCAAGACTTGTGATTCCAGGAGTTGCGTCTTGGACCCAAGACTTGCATACCGAAAGCTGACAATAAGTCACACCAATGTACTGCCATCAGATGTGTGATAAATTGCACTATCTGGACATTTATGTAGAATGCCTATCAAGGAACGGCGGAAATTCGCCAAACCCAGCCAAAAGAAATAGTGGGCTTCTGGGCATGGAGATAGTGATTTTAAACAACGCCCTAATCAACTTTTAATGTCTGAGGTAATCAAATCGCATAGAAAACTTGAGTCTAAACGATTCAACGATAGGTTCGATAAATTGCAGTTCGCTTGCAGTCGTTTTAAACCACAAGAGAAGACAGTAGTGAAACTCCTAGCCATGGGAAATATCCCAAAATCAGTGTCAACATTGGAAATGCTACTCCGCTTATAATAATTTCCACCAAAATAGTGATCTAGTGTCACCAGTGCACATGGTGAGTAGGCGAGGTCAGTCGATTTGAGCAGGGGACTACAAAATACTCTTGACAAAGGTACAGATTCGGTTGAGCAGCCTGTCTTAACACTAGGTGCAGATGAATTAAAAAGTGGTCGCACTCTTTATTCATGTGTTAGTGACCATTAGTCTAAACCCCAACTGGTTTGACAATTGTGTGTGCGTGTGTGGGCGAGCCGGGTGGAACAGATGGCAGGGAAACAAAGCAACCGAAGACGCGGCAGCAGCAGAGACGAGTATGTAGGATGGAAACCGAATGCCCTACTAACCGGACAAATCTCGGACAAACACGCGGTCGACCGCCACGCGCAGACCAGCTGAACTGACCTAGACACTATGTGGAAGCGGTGTGTGCGTATGTTTACGTACATGTGATAGACGAACGGACAGGCAGATACGGGGTAGAACAGACATGCATCTAGGTGTTGCCAGGTTGAGTTGCACTGAGAACGGAACGCACCAAGGGTGGATGGATAGACGGAATGATAGACAGGGTACCGGGTCAGACAGAGTCTAGTGACCTTTTGTACAAGACTGATGTGGGAGAATGTTTTCCCACCTCACTCCTCTTAGGCTGTTGGTCAGGTCGTCCCAGTCTAATCAATGGTTGCTATGCTGAGCTCACAACGGTGGCCAACTGCTGTTTCTATTTTGGTGCTTTAGCGAGTGGCTGTTAGACTGTTCCGTGTAGTGTAATTCCCATCGCCCAGATCGATAATGGACAAGAATAAGAGACTAACCAAAACAGCAACATATAATTGAGTCCCGTCCCAATGAACGCAGAAACAGGAAACTGAGCATGCAAACTTAACCCGTCCAAACCAGGATTACTCCGCGAGAAATCACAACTCATTGTCCCCATGGAGTGAAATGACGCGGTTGAGAAGTTATTGCCCTGATCGACCAGCAGCTTTGTCGAGTTCAACACGGTCATTAAATAATAATGTAAACAATCTTAAGGGGTCAGTTTTAGCTTGGGATGGGTGTGCATTCGCATTTGAATGAACCACCAGAATCAAATGTGCCTATCGATAAGTCCATAAGAGATCAGCTGTTCAACAGCCGATCAGCTGAAAACATGTGGGAGTGTAAGGCAGATTGGAACCTTCAATTTGTTCACAAAATGAAATTGACATTAAGATAGGGAACCGATTTATCCAGAAGCAAAAATGGTTGGCAGTTAAGTCGAATATTATAGTTGATTTGGATTGTAACCTTTCTTGTACGATGGCATTAAAGTATATAAATGTTGATGGTCACCTGCAATAACGCACAGACTGTCACAATGAGCAGCAGAACTAGGCAAGTGCATTCCAAGCAGGTAGGAGTTTAGGCCCACTCCCGAAACCGATCAGGTGAAATGCATTCTGACAATAAAAGCGCCCTTGCTCGTGTTAAGTATTGAGTTCATGACTAAAGGTACTCTTTCTATACTTGTTAATCACCACACTGGAAATTGTGAGAACACATCATATCTGATTTGAGTGCACACCAGCCTCGTAGTAACCAATCGAGGATCACTAATAATGTAGACCCATCAAATGGAGCCCCTCCCTTGCAGACGCCAACTTCCACTGATCTCGTGGGGGATTCTAAGAGAATTTAGAACACAGATATGACCAAAGTTTTGTACCTAATTCGGTCTGACTCCCACTTGTATAAGTCAAGGAATCGAATGCCATAATTTTTCCCTTGAGAACTGGTATCCAAGTGACACGAGACAGCTCATCTGATAAGTCCATAGAAATCAACCGTGGTGCCACGTCACTGATGTCATCATCTAACCGGTGCTACGCGAACAAATATCACTTCCGTCGTTCTGTTGTATTTCAAACCAGAGATCATTGGTGAGCTGCAGACAACAGTTGATTCCATTCCAGTGACTTGTCTGTAAACCATAGTTATGCGGTGCTTTGATTTTACTTTACTTATTTAACATGGTCAGTAATTAAAACCTGAAAAATCATAGCACGAGGAGCATGGGACAACCTCTCGTTCTCTCGAAGGCAACAAAATACACAGTGAAACTGCACAAACACGTTAGAATTAGTGTGTGAAGTGCAATGAAAGGAGTGCGTTGTGCAAGAACCCTTGTCTAACTAATAAAGTATGCTCGCAAGATTTGTGTTGTATATTGGCGATACACGGCCTGCGGCGTACTGCCCTTCATAGGAGACCACATCTGGTCGGTCCTATCAACGGCCTCTCTAGATATTCACCTCTATCTGTCCTGATGTCCACTGACAGTGTATTGATTTGGAACTGTCCAGTTCAGCAAAAGGACAAACAACTCTTACAAAAGAACCAGAGAAAACGAGCTTCTGTTGGCTAGACAAGACAGAATAACAAAGGTTACGCAAATTCCACAGCAGCCTATCAATTCACCTATGGTTAGCACGTCCAAGCTCAGTCAACTGATTTGAGAGCTGTGCATAAGGTCACGTATAGTGGGCGAATGGATGCCCTAGTTGTCGGAAAAGCAGTAGATTGCCTTCGCCTTTCCCTCGTCTTACCACCCTCGTCCAGTGCTCTCTACAATGTAACACCGACTGTCCGACCGTCCAACCGGCAGACAAGCCAGCCAGGCAGGTCTTCAAAATAGTGGACCAACATACATACATATACGCAAGCATGGATACATTCGACGACTAGCTTGTGGCTAGTCAAATTTCGAGACATGTCCGGGCTGTGAATGGAGGACATAAATAGGGTGGGGTCGCAGAGGTCAACCCAGGACGAAACGGAGTTTAAGAACGCACTGACAGACCGAGCGACAGAAAGAGTGCGTCCAACGTTTGGTTGTCGAGGTGACGGCAGAGCAATCGGACATACAGGGACGATAGGGACAGTCAAGTGAAAGCGTAGGCGGTGGGTCACGCCGACCAGATCCGGCTTCTGCAACGAAGCGGTCTTCCTTTCAATCATTAACCTAAATCGTCCGGTCACATGGGCAAATAGGGTGTCCTGTTTAGGCCAACTCTTCTCTATCTAATCACCTTGTTCCTTTGCTGGCAGACACAGTGACCCAGATTGGATGGCCTGCACAAAATGGGATGGATACTGTTCATCTACACACGCACGCACACGTGTACACACAATCACATGCATTTCTGAAGGTTGGACGAAAAAAATGAACTCACGAAAGGGAGCGATAAGAACGAGGTCAACCCTTCAAGGTCACGGGGGAAATGGACTCAAAAACAGTAAATTTGTGTACGTGTGTGTCACTGTGTGTGTATGACAAGGAAAGGTGCAAGGAATGGGAGGAAAGCTGACAATATAACAGAGGCATGGAGCCCGATGAGCACAGATAAGCTGAGAGCAGCTTTTGTGCAGTTCGAGAAAAAGTTGCTTAGCAGTCTCACAACAAACAAACCAAGCAGTTAAACGATACCTACGTTCGCAGCCGGTTGAGGAAGATTTACACAGTGTACTAAAATCGCAGCAATTACACCATCTAAGTGATTTTAAGCCATATGTGAAATATGAAACGCTAGCTATCCCGGACTAGTAAAGCCCCTGAACCAATAGCCATCTTGAAATTCGATGTCCACTTTGTTAAAAACAAACAAACACACATGCACTTGTAAAATTTCAAACACTAAGCAGTGTATCACATCGATTTTTTTTAAACGGCACAACTCTTGGCGGGGGAGGGGTAATGGACATGACCGACCGTACTTTAGAGGTAGACACACACACTGCTAGCGTTCATGAACTATGGTCTGATAAAGGTGAACTTTCATGTCAAAGCAAGAACTCCGATCGATCAGCATGTTGGCTCTAATGGATGGATGTAGCTCAAACTAAAGATGACTCGGTCCGCTCCTGATTATTATCCATGGGAAAACCTGCAGATGCGTCATATAACCTCGTCCACCATGACGATGTACCTCGTCTCACTGGATAGACACTTATCAACAGGCATTCTAAGGATACCATTATTACTGAACTAAATCTTGTTTCCACCGATCAGATTTCAATGTGATCTTGTTATCAGTAGACCAATGAATATCTCTATTACGGCCTTTCGAAAAGGACAGCACTTGAACAGCTTGGTGACAGAGCTGCACACGTGATAAACACACATGATAAACGGATTTGAACATTAGCAAGAGTGAATTAATTGGTTCCGAAGAACTCAATCGTCACTAAATGACGCCCATTAGACATTTGAATAAGTAACACTTGAATAAGTAAGTAAACAGTCCAGTTCTAATTTCATGCGACGATTAGCCTCAACTGAAATATCAATCAACCAATTCAATCACAATCAAGACAGCAGAATGATATTTAGTGGGTTCGGCTGGTACACCGAAGGAATCTCAAAAACTGGAGTACGACACAGTACAAGTCTCCTTGTCCGTTCTGACGCTCGGAACCAGGGAACACGACATGGTCCCGTTGGACATTATCGCGAGTTATCGATACACAGACAACTCTGAAATATGACAACCATAACCTGTGAGTTTCGTTTCTCATGTCAGTTACCGTGAAAACGGACGGCAGGCTCAGACCAAAAAGGGCTCAGAGGTGATTGATGACGAGGCACACAACAATACTGCATAGGTGAGCATCTACCAATCTACACCTGACTGGAACTAAACTAGTTTGAAACGAAAAGCAATTCATTAGTACATTAGGTATGGTGATACGGTAGAAGACAGAATAGGATGTTCAGATCAAAGGCTATTACGTTGACAAACATACACACATGTACATTCTCGTGGATGCGGGTCAGACCAAACCCAAAATGTTTAAGGTCTCGAGGCACAACTCTCTTCTTCGAGGTTCCTGAGTGTGCAAGTGTACTTGAAACGCAGTTAGATTAATGATCAACGGCCAAAGAAACTGTCCAACATTGACTGGAGAATGTCTACCTTATGACAGTAACTGCTTGCAAAGCAAGCACAATTGCCACAAGTTTATGCACAGGAGACAGATGGGAGAGTAATGTGGTGGTCGGAAATTCTAACACTGAGAATAATGTGCAAAAAATACCACTAGACGAGGAATGGAGAATCGTAGTCAGCTACACACCTGGTCCTGTTAGCAGCCGTATGAAAGCCTGAAACCTTGCTCCAATGCAAATCCCCTTGTCGCAGATGTCTTTTCCGTTCGTCTATGGTAGATGATCACTTATTTCTGATTTGCAATTTCGTCTTCTAGTCGTTTCACATAATGTTTAGCCAATGGTTACCAAACAGGCGAAGACTCAGTCACCAATCTCCAATTCAGCTCCCATTCGGACGCAAGCAACCCAGCCGCTAGGACTGTCTGGTCAAATAGTGACATCACTTCACAGGACTAGACAAGCTCACCAAGTGGTGCAGCATACTGGGAAGCGCATATTCACGTTCCGTACTGGAGAAACAACGCGTTACGTCTGGTATATAAACCCCCATCAATCAGCGAAAGACGCAAAGTGGATGGAATGCATTTGAATCCTAGTTTCATGTGACTAGAAATAAGAATCGACAGAAAGGTGATGACTACAAACTAAAAAACAACCGCAAAAAAATTCAAACACGACGGGAAAACCGGTAACTGTCAGAGTTTAAGACAATAATGGCGTTAACACTGTTTCAATAGCCCATAACGCACGTGACCTGACTAACCCATGCATGGTGATTCAATTATCAATCCTAACCACCGTTGTTCATAGCAAATAGCTGCTCACATCGATAACCCGTCAGACAAATTTTCCAAAAGTTCAATGAAATAAATACCCGTGACATGGTTGAGAAGTGCTGATGGCGGGGTTCTCGACTAGAACAAACGGAACGGGTACTGCTCCTTATAGAGCACTGCTTACAAGCAATCCTGGCTGAATGTTTGTGACGATGCGATAGTGTCCAGCGGGAGTACACGTGATATCCGACACCTACATAGGAGTGAGGGACGGAGTTCATTCATCACACCGAACTACTAAATACTCGGCTGATGCGCTCTAATACGGGTTTGATGACGTAATATGAACACTGTAATCATAAAGTATATTCTGAACACAAGAGGAGCTATATAATGCTAATTATATTCAATCTGTAAGCAGTATATCGTTCTACTCATTGTAAGCAAGACAAAAACGAGTCCAAGCAAAGTATGGCTCACTACTGTACAGCCTCTCGGTTGGATGCAAAAGTTGAGATAACTAGGTGATACTCAACTCCACAAACAACAACAAAAACCAACGCCCGACAGCCGTTCAGCATATGAGCGGACTAAGATGAAGCGACTCGCAAAAGCACCAGATCGAAGCTAGTTGAAGACAGTTTCAAATCGAAACAGTCATTTCAAGCAGTTGGAACTAACTTTGTCCTTTCCCCAAACAGACTAAGTGCGAAAACCAGAAGGAGGTTTGACCCATTGGAATCGTGTAAACAAAATCAAAGGCTAACCAAACAGGTGGTTTTGTCAGACCATGAAGACACAAGTTAAGTTGATTGCTGTTTGACTAAAATACTTCCACAATGTGCAATCTTTTTTCAGGCAACAATCCGTCCAAAACGCTGATCGGTGTGTGCATCGCGAGCTGCGCATTCGCTGTACTTGGCCTGAGTAACTGACCCTAATCCACCGAAATCAGGTTGAAATGATTTCACATGTTAGTCGATGGGAGGGGTATGCCTATTTTCAATTAGTACAAGGCGCAATAAACCCTGGTTTCGGTCCCACGTCTCCCATGGTACACACTTGCACGATTCCGACAATACAGATATAATGCATCGTTTTTCCGTAGAGCCAGGTAAGTTATGGACATGGCCTACAAGATCAGCTCACGCTTCCATGGTCTTGTCTTTTGGAGGATGGTCTCGCCGTGTACCCAAAGCGTGCATATAAAATGACTGACGATCGTGTTAGGAAGAGTGCCTCCAACTGAGATGAATCAAGGATATTTAGACAATCAGCCATCTGTTCCATCAATGGGAAATCATACCATCAACGATATCGTTAAAAGATAGTAGCGCAATCCAAAGACTGGATCAACACAGTGTCATCACAAACGAGGTAATAGACTGGAAACCGAACTTCCATTGACAGTCTGAACCGCAAGTTAAAGGTCAATCAAACAAGCGATCAAGCCAGCATCCAGTTTCAAAATGAAACACATAACGAACAATTGGACTGTCATGTTCACCTCGATGTGTCACACAACGATGCACCTGTTAGAATACTAAAGTGTATTCCAACGGTTGATGTCCGGTAATCAGAATGATTAAACAATCACTTCATCCTTTTTACGTCTAAAACTTGTGTACTCTATTCTGGGGTTGCCCGAGCCTCATGTCCTAGCGACGTTTTATGACGGAATAAGGTCAACGTTGCCCCTAAAGTTGGTGTAGATCGCTCAACAAGTACGCGTGCGAAAACGCACTAAATCCGAAAACCCCGGACTGGCCAAATAGACAAAGTGGCCTCAATTCAACCTGCGTAGCTCCACAGTCCGTGCCGTCTCATCTTGGCGATTGCGCGGAGCGGTGAATGAGCTAGACAGGGCCGTGTGACTGAAGCCCAGCGCTCGAACTGAGATCCGCCCTTGACTATCTACGAGGCACGTGATCAGCCTGGTTACATGTCTGAGTCACGCGATTTGAGCCGCGTGCTGTGCCAATCGGCACTGTAATGGCAACTTGGGCGGTCCACCAGGGTGGGTCCACGTAACTCAGGCTATATAGGAAGAACTACGAGTCAAACGCCATTAACAGACAAACATCACACAAACCTGAGGGCCTTTCCCACTGCTAGCACTATGCTGGCGACTGGGGTATAGGAAGTGCATACATGCGGTCAACCAACCATTGTCCCAACCACTCGCCAAGAGTTGAAGAAAAGACAGGTCTAAGTGATTTACTGTGCACATGATGCCCTCACGCTTTTGTTGATAGACTGGTAGGACGTATCACCAAGCCCCATTCCGATCACCCAGACTATCTCAAAGGTGCCCGTAATGGTGACCAAAGTAACGGAAAAGAAAAAACAATCTACATGTGGAGATTACGGTGTTTCAGAGGATCACTGCGAACACAGGAGAAATATGCAAACCCCGGTAGCCACAGACGACTGACGAATAGCATATGCCTTTGAAAGCCAGGATATACCTTGTCTCTCATACGCGCAATAAACGAGACAAGTACAGTATAAAGTTTTGTAGACGATCAATAGCACAGAGATCTACGTGTATAACATGCCAATGTACCTAGGCATTTATAAGAGGCCAAAGAGAAATGGACGGACGTTAGCTGAAAACGCAGTGTTGTCTCAGGGAAGGATTGGCCCCACAAGTGACAACGATGTGACTGACGTTGTTTGATCAGCCCATAACTGGCAAGTACAGTCAGCAAGCGAGGCACGTCCATCGTGGGAACCAAGCGGCCGAATCGTACCAAATTAACAAGAGGCGAGAAAGAGCATTGAAACAACATAATAACCTGTCCTATCGGCAATTGTTGGAAGCTCAGCCTGTGCATTACCAAAGCGAACTCGGAGCCATTGCACAGAAGGGGCTCTCGAAGAAAGAGCTAGTTTGGTTTCATTCTACAGCAGAATCTAGTTTAGTGTTGATTATGCTGACTCTCTGCAGATGTAGAGTATAATGTGTGATACTAGACGATTGCCAGTTGAGATCAGTGTGATACGGTTGCCTTGAAGAGTTGAGTAAATTAGGGGAAAAGCCACTGGAACAAACCTGATCGGGACGGAGCGCATAATGAACCTCGTGGATGAACTGAGAGCACTTATTGGTTGACAGTTGGATTTTCAACATACAACATTGTAACATCAGCCGGTGTGCTGAACAGGAAGTGGAAATGTCAAAAATTTAAATGTCGCAACCAGACCAGCTTATTATGTAATCTGTGCAACGGGACGTTCTTTAGATCCGCGAGGAAGCTGCGCATTGCGTAATGCCAGTACCGAGAACTCGATCGTAAATGTGACCAAGTTGCTGCACATAAAACATAAGCCCATTCGATTCTTTTAGCACTTGTTTTCTGCCACCTAGGTAGGTTGGTATTGGCCTGATAGTCATCGCTTATACGGAGCGCATAGTGTGGTCTACCAGGTGTGACAGAGAAGTGTTCATCCCCGGGGCCTTACTCTCACTTGCAGCTCGGTTGTGTTGTTTGCAAGGTGTAGGCACCTTGATGCTGAATGTTTGAATATGGACGTAGTTATTTTCAGTAGTCAGGTCTCTTCTCGTCCCCTTCTTTTTCCTTCTCTCTTTCTATATAGGGTTTGCTGTTTCTTCATGGTTGTGTGGCAGTTAAGCATTAGAGTGAACCACTGATGTATTGCTGTCTATGATGATGATGATGATCCCCGGGGTTCCAATCCACTAGCGTTATTACACCTGAGCGTAATACCTTCAAACGGTATTTTTTATGAGAGATGCGTCATTCCGATTCATATGTCAGGTAGTATAAGGTCCAATGTTCTTTATAACCCAGAAAAGAGTCCTTTGCTGTTTACCAGCACAGAAGAAATTGTGACAGAATAAAGCACGCAACAATCTATCAGGTATTTCCTATCTTCACATTTAGACTGTGACGTAGCCACGACAAAGTTATCCTTCCACATTAGTTTGTACCGTCAAAAACGGCTTGCACACGTTGTCGCCGTGATGATTACTTTTCCCAAAGTTCGTCTTCCACGCGGAACAGATGCACCTGTCATCTTTTTGGATAGGTACACTAAGAGTGAGGAAATTATCTGACGAACACCTGTCTGAGACATTTCTGCGGTGAGTAGTGGCTGATGCGTGCAAAAATTATTCACATTGGCTACTTGGCTATTCTTTCCCAAGTTTAAGACATAGGACATGACAGTATATAGTCTACCTGATCCTCTGTGAATAATTGTCTGATGGATCACTGACTAATTTCTGAGTCTGATTTCTGGAGTGCATTGGTCCACGATGTCTCTCAAAGTTTGCAACGGCAATTCAGTGGCAATCGCACCATGCGAATACGTACTGATCCCCATTAGTTTCAAAAACGAACATCTGTAAATAACAGAATCATATGGAACGCGGATTCAGCAAACAACTTGTTATAGTATGTGCTGTAAACGTAGGAAATGTGTACCGGAAAAACGCACGGTCAAGAAAAGCCAGTGTGCATTCGATGGTGCCCACAAATTAGCGGTTCAACAAGATCATGTGGCACCCGGGATAGTTGCTCCACCATAGAACGTAATAATTTCATACCAAGCAAACGCAATTGTGCTCCTCAATTACGTCAGTCTTCATTTGCAGGGTCTCCGGATCACGCCTGCATGGCTTATCTTATCACTTACGAGGTTGTTCTGAGATCAGCACCCCCTCAAATCACCGCTTTTAGATACCACGAGAGTGTGAACATATACAAGACTTATTTGACCAGAAAGGTCTGAAAGTGGAGATCGCCTGTTACTTATTCGATTCCACACGCTTTATAGAATGTTAGCATGTTGACGTTTCGCGGTAGGACATCCTGAGATTGGTCTACAGTATAACTGCCACTTCGTGATAGCCAAAAAGTCCCGATCATCACGTTTCCCGAAAATCTGGTTAAGAAGCATAAGATATCGCTGAATCGGTTTCTGCACTAATTGTGTGTGTCGAGGATGAAGGTAAGTTATCCAAACCACAGTTTTTAAAAAAGATGGATCATTGTTGGATGAAAGATCATTAGGCACCAAGTGACATTACTTGGAAGTGTGTTAATAGTCAGATAAAGTGTGTACGGTTTTTAGAGTGCACAACCAAAAAGGCGTTTGGTGTCACAGCTATTCACGCCATTACCTGAGTACTAAAAAAAAGTACACCCCTCGTAAATGAAACGATCTGTAGCTGAACTCCCTACAAGGCCCTAGTTATCATTCAGCTATTTCCACCTTAGATACCAGTCGGGAAGTTTCCCGAAGAAGGGCCTGGGCTTCTTTTAAAACCCTCCGGTGAGGTAGTTGAATAGTAAAAAGTCCTGGTGAATAGCTGGAAATGTTTCTGTAAAAGTTGGATGAAATGAAAGGCAAATAAAACATCATTTGGAAAGTAGGATTTCTTCTAGGTTGTTGATTCGGACTGACCAGAGGATGGTTGGCTAACCTCAACAGATCATCCAATAAGGCTAGTTTGACGTGGAATCAACACACTAATTTTGAGAAAAAGCAGAACTGGAATCTCAGCACTGGAATGTTTCGTGAGTTCCGGAGCAAAAAGATGTAACTAAGAAATTGAAAATTCCCGGGGACATCTGCCTTAAATCAGTAAAAATCAGTCAAAATATGACTAGATAATAGACTACGGTCCGAAATTTATGATTAGTTGAAGCAGATGGAGTAAGTATAGAAGATTATAGACGAATCAAGTTAGTGATCCATCAACATTCTAACTAATGGAATAAGCTCCTAGGAATAACGAACAATGCAAAAAAGCGGATATCGGGTACTGATCAGACGAAAATAAAACGTACGGAGACTATGATAAGTTGTTGAACAGATTGTTTAACAGGTTTGTGAGTGTACCTAGCCGACAGAGCGCTGAGATCAGTGTAAATATGAACTGCTCATCAACACCGTTCTGTAGGTTCCTCGTAATCATTCACTCGAGCCCTCCAGGGAAGTCCGTGAAGAAAAGATTAACGAAAGAAATTACAGAACGAATTAAATTCGTTGGCAATTTTAGCAGAAGGAAGAGGACCGTGAAAACGTTGATAAATGGTATTGGCAGATCCATGCATTCATCGCCATCACAAAGGTCGTGAGTATGACAAGAAGGTACTGTGGTTCGGACCGCCGCTCATCTCAACAGTGACGTGGAATATCTTAGAAGAAAAGTTACTGGAAAGATTAAAAATTAACAAAAGAAGATTGGGCTGAAGAACTGGAAATCGTAAGAATGCACGTACGCCACTGACTGCGGCGCACTACCAACTTGGATAGCGTTTCCAATCAGCAATTTGGGTGATTACGAGAACACCAGCCAGGCAAGTGACACCTGTCCACATTGCTAAATGGGAGAGTCAGTCTTCATATTTCGTGACCACGTTGTTGCTTGGCCATCGCATGGTTTCACCCAACAGTTGGTGGCCTCAGCACACAATGCCGGGTACGGTAAACGCTCAGCTGGCACGCGGAGTACGTGACTCAACTGTCTCAGGTTGTGGAACGTGATTAGTTGACCAATTGATCGCGCATCCCTGACGTTTCCGAATACGCGCCGGCGAACAGCCACATTGCTCACGCGATCACACCACTTGATGTGGGCTAATTGGCGGAGACAACAATGGTCAATTACAGCAAGTCTGTTGATATCTTCGTTGAAAACGGGCCACCTCTCCGAACCATAAAGCAAAACAGAATGCACACAAGTACTATATACCATTCCTTTCGGCGACAGTCGGACGTCTTTTCGGTATTAGCTATCCTCGCTGATATCAGCAACATTACAAGCAGTCACTTTGTGGAAATGTAAATATCAGGACTTCACAGTGTGACAGTGAAAGTGAACACGAAAGCGAAAATCTCACGCAAATTGAGCTCTTTAGGCCATAGATACCGAGATTAGTTATAAGGAATTGGCAGTTGTGTTTTTAAGGGACTAACCAATTGAGGCGTAGTTCATCAGACAAGATTGAATGGAATGACCTAGGGTTAGCGTGACTGGCCGCTGGTTGACCTTAACGGCTGGAAGGCTAACAGATGAGTACTCAGGTCAATGGCTCCAAGGACCAATGAGGATATTGTGTCAGACCATAGGGGTTTGGTGAAGAATACGCCCCCGAGGTGAAATAAAACCTGGCATCCACTTGTTCATTCTTCATATCCTAGGTACTAACATGGGCCCAATTCAGTGTACCGCCAGCTTGAAGTGAACACGACCACGTGGACTACAGCTGAATTGCTAAGACGAGAAACAACGTTATAAAAACCACCCTCCTGACTACATTTCAGTGGACGTTCAAAGAATCGATCACCGGTAGATTAGATACCGCATTCCTTTACCACAAAAAAACAAAATCAAGAAAACGATGGTGAACCGCAAACGATTCGCAAAGCGAACAGCTGTGCCGAAGAAAGTACGCTTGTCTGATCCGAGTCTGGTGATCTGATGTGAAGTGTTACATTTTGAGTAAGTACATTATTCCAGTGTACGACAGCATTCATACTATGGTGAGTTGTGCGAACGACTTCACCACCGCGCAAAAGGAGTCGTATGACCGTTTTTAGGGGGTGAAACTTGGAGTAATTCAGATAGGTCAGGTCGGCAAACTCCATTCATCTTGCTCTCCCAGAGACTGCAGATAATGCAACCTAGTTCAAGTAGCGTATGCGCACAGTAGCCTTGGGGATGCAGCAGTAAGGTCTGAAGATAAACAATAAGTCTAGACGGGCGAGTTAGAGTGCACACATAAACACCCGATCGATTAATTAAACGAAAATCACACACCTGCACACGAAACGGCATGCAACGAACTGCTGTAGTGAGATAAAGGCTAACAGGTCACAAACTTACCACATAACTTAATAAAGACGACTGGAGCAAGTAACACAGAAACTCATTCATATTCGTGTTAGATTGAGCAAGTAGGTTGTTAAAATCTTGCACGGCACTGGGCATGCTTGTAATGGTCGACAGTGATTGTGACTTTGGTTCGACTACCGTCCCATCATTTCCATGGTGAATGTCAGTTGTGGGAACTTGTTCGCTAGTTGACAGGCGAGTTGTAATAGGACGGAGATTAGAGCCAGCATCCACATTATCAGGACACGACTGAGAAATGAATGACGTTAGATTCGGTTCACCTGCGCTAGCCGAACTACTGGAAGGAGTTGAAGAAGCAGGTAGGGAACCCACACTACGTAGCAGTTGTAAAAGTTGAGCGTTCGATGTTTTACCAACCGGGGCCGGTGGACCGTTGGTGGATAAGGTAGATGCGATGTTGTTCAATAGACTCGTCAGACTCTGATTCGACACAGACTGAAGGGTTTGGGCGGCACCCAAAATCTGGAAGTTCGCTTGCGATTGTTGGTGTTGAGATTGTGATTGCAAAATCACAGGACTGTTGGAGGAGCCCAGTAGCAAGCCGATTGGGTTATGCTCGCTCTCCAACTTAGTTAGGAGACATGCTTGTGAGGGGAAAGTTGCGTATGTTTGCCCAAGACTGGTTGCACTTAGGGAATTCAACGAGAGTGCGGTGGAGTTGGTAGATTCCGATTCGGTTGTGCAAGTTTTTGGAAGAGGGTGAGTGGTAGGTAGTGAATGTGGTCTATTGATGAGTGTTGCAGATGATCCACTGTTGCTCGAGGCTGCCATACGCTTTTGAAAAGTTGAATCGAGTGGATCGAAAGATCAGCGATCGCCAAACGTTAAATAGTTTCCACTGTTAGGATAAATCACAGAGAAAAACGAGCCGTCAACCCTACAATTGCAGTGCTGATTTTGGATACTGGTCCAGAGCAACAGGACGGTCCGTCGATTCGTAGCGTGTGAAGCCTACAGTAAGAAACGGTAAAGTCAGTGTTATAAGGCTAATTGTTTTAATCAAATTTGATCATTAAAGCAACATGCACAGGATACTACGCAAAATAGCATAATGGTTTATGTACTCTGCAACTGATGCCGGTCTTCGTGAAGAATTTCGACTGTGTCCACTCTTCCGAACCACGTGGTGACTAAGTAGAACGTCAATTTTGTAGTTCCAATATATCTGAAGTGCTCAAATTAACTCTTCCCAATGAAGGTACTAGAACGATTTGGGTGAACAACTCCACTCTAACTAATACGTTTGAGTCGACCTTAGAGCAATTATAAATACTGGTAGGTAGATCGATTATATCCTAGTTACCAATTCGATGTTCAGCTGACAACCCCCTGTCACCTGAGTGTAAAATAACCCAGTGGTAATGACGCCAACTGCCCATAATATGATAACCGGTTCTAATTGACATCACCCAGAAAGTTCTTGCGCATGTTTTGGCAGTCTGACAATCGGCACATGACTCCGCTGTGTGGTAACAAACGCACTGAGGTGTAAACGCGGAAGACCTCACTTTTCCCACTCTTATGTCAAAATGAGAAACACAAAACTTACAAAGTAAAGAGAAGCAGCTAGTTAGGCCACTTGGGTCTAATAAGTAATGGAAACCTAAAACACACTAAATATGAAAAGGCTGGGCTTCGGATGGATTAAAGCCGGTGAAAGAAACAGCATGCCCAAAAGCGGTAAGCGGTCTATGAACCAAACTGCGCCGGGAGCTCAGGAATTTCGCATTTGGGGTGAATCATTCACCTGGCTCTGTCTCTTACGGAATCCGGCAAATGGATATTTCTCCGCGAACAAGAGAAGACGAGATGCATGGACCCTTGTCGGCCTTTTGGAGCAATTTCCGAATACCCCATATTGGCACTGGAAAACACTACAACGATACCAGAATAGCATCAAAACAGACTGCGCTAAATCCTCGTGGTAAATGAGTTTCGACAATAAGCGGATTCGACATCCGATATGGAACAATTCGTTAGGTAGATAGCCTTAAAAACTATCCTCCCAAATGCACGGTAGGCATTGCTACAAAGCGAACCGCAAGCTCTAGATTTTCCGTCATTCACATCTTGAAACCTAAGCAACAGGGCGCATGTTCAAATTCAGTTTCCGGTTCAACCGACATTTCGCACACATTGGTTGACTGGTCTATGTGAGATCAAAAACGGTTGTCAGACGTCAAGTTTGGAAGACTGAATGTCACAAAATCATGCTTACCCCTCCAGCACAGTCCAGTACTGATGGACAACGAAAATGAAACCGAAATTTTTCTTTCGGGTTTACCCCATATTATTACATACTAGACTAGATAACAAATAAGCTGGTAATGGTCACAGCCGCCACTGAACTGAAGGTGAGCACACCAATATGCACACTGAAAAAAGCCAGCAGAGTTTTCAATGGACAGTGAATTTTCTAGGCATCTCACCATCCACGGTACAGTGCCTCCGAGACGTGGAGCGAAAAATGAGATGGTGAGCATTGAGACACGAAGTGAACTTTTTCAGTGCACAGTTCTATCATCAGATGGATGGTACAGCCATGAGCAGCTCTCGGGGGCTAGCGCTGGCCGATATTCTCATGGCCCCCCACGAAGGCAGAACGCAAAATACCATCAACTCGACGTATCTGTACAAAAGATATGTGAACGACATATTTGTAATTTGTGGTTGAAGCTGCTAGATCGGAGTTACGTGTGGATATCTCAGAACCCAATATCCTAGCATGAAGTGTATGAGTGAACTTGCAGAGGACAATCAGCTGCCAGTTTTAAAAGTTCGGTGGGATGTGAAGATGACCCTCTCAGTGGAATGAGTGCATTTAATGACGCAGAGTAGTGAAAGTCGTAAGGAAGCTGTCTTGCTGATGACGCCTTACTCTCACTTGCAGCTCGGTTGTTTGTTTGCAAGGTGTAGGCACCTTGATGTTGAATGTTTGAATATAGTCGTTGCTATTTTTAGTAATTAGGTCCCTTTCCATGCCCTTTTCTCCTTCCTTCTTCCCATGCAGGGTTTGATTTTTTTTGTCTCCATGGTTGTGTCGAAGTTAAGGATCGGTGTGAACAACTGACGTATTGCTGTCTGTGAGGACGAGGATGATGATGGAGACCGCCAACTAGCAAACATCATACAAGACAGCGTTGTCTTTATTCAAGTTTGTATGGCGGCAATGTACGCGACCGAGGGCCCTGAGTTTAATTAGTGGAGAACATTTTAGAAATTAGTATTACCATTTAGACAATCAGCCTGTTACTAAGATGCTCCTTCGAATGAACACCTTGTGGTCCTGACCAAAGGGCGGATCACACCGCAGTTGTTAAGAGGGAAATCGAGTAATAGTGCTGGCCATGAAGTTGATAGAAAAAATGAGGGTCATCGAGTTTCAAAGGTTCAAACTTCAAGTTCCAGCCTTCAATATGAATATATATATATATATACAATATAATATATACACGCACTCACGGATAAAATGAAAATTACGTTGATGCTTGACAATATACATTTATTGAGGTCTGTCGGCATAAAATGTTACACAGCTGGTTTGAGAAGTGTGACTGCTCTACAGTCCACTTAAGACATAGCCCCGATACCAATTGGACGCACAACGGCCTTCTCGTTAACGTCATTCCAAACTTTGATAATTAAGAACTTTAGATTTGAGTCGTTGCGTTCAGTGGAGACGGTAAAGAAGTTGGTGATTGCTTCTTCAGCTTCCGTCTCTGATTTCCAAGAATGCAATTTTCGGTGAGTACTGCTACCTCTAATCGGTTGATACATTTAAAACTACCTGCGCGTAATCAGGCACTTGTTTGGGTGACTCTGAACGAACTCGCTGTCAGCTTAGATATAGCTACATTGACGGTCACTGATTAGCAAAGCCAGATACAAATAACCATTAATCGAGAGTTTGCCAAACATTAAGTAATGGTGAATTGTTCATATACTGACGGAACGGAAGCCAATCGTGCCACCTACCACCAATCTATCAGACGGTTTGAATTCACTTAGTGTGGTCAGCAGTCGAAATCATCAGAGAGCTATCTCATATTGACCAGTCGTCCTGAGAGCAATGCTTGAGATCGAGTGACTGAATTACTACCTTGGCTTTTATTCGCTCTGCTGGTTAGATGAACAGTCCACCTTTTGAATTTAGAACTCACTCCCTCAAGGAATGGAAGTATGCTAAATGGATTTTCACACTAGGCAATTACTTCAGATGAATAGTGCTCGGAGTTGAACTAGTGGAGAAACAGTTGATCGCAGTTCGTTCTGCGATCAAAATACTTTCAGTGCGTTCGTTCGAGGTGAAGCTGTGTTCCATTTCATCCGTAACTACTACCCCAGGGCCCGATACGCTGCTAAAGTTTCTTTGCCCAATGGATAATGTGCGTGCCGTCAGCTCGTTTGCGAGTGGTGGCTAGTCATGAGTGCGGACGAATCAGGTGTGCCAGTTAGTTTTACCAATTTGCACAACCGGACGTTGTAAACAGGACATTTGTTTGTGTCTGTACGACGATGGCCCTGACCTCCAATGAACTATGTGATTAATCTCATATCCTGTATCGCACGGACTCCAACAAGAAAAAACGACAAAGCCATCGCGTGTAGAACCGCGAAATGGTGCGCTTACCTCGTGAAGTAGATCCTAAGTGGACTAGGTGAGTGTCAGGGTAAGTCTAACCAGAACAGGAATTTGAAATACGAACATCATGCACAGCTGAATAATTCTTCACTTTTTCGTGACACTCAAGATTGCAATTTTACGTAAACGTAGCCGCATCCTCGTTAGCCTGGTCAGGTCGAAGGTACAGGTGAATACATGAGTTACTGATAAACTGTTGTCTGTCTTCGTTGCTTTGTCTTGTATTATAGTTCGTGGGTCGTGAACAATCGGTCGCAGTTGAGGGAATTCGATCGATTTGTTGGTTCCCCCCGAAACGACAGTGGGAAAACATACAAGCAAGCATTATCTCACAGTGAATTCGGATGAACATATTGGATGGCCAGACTAAGCGTAAATTCCTTCATTTAAATCAAACTATGATTAAGAGAACCCGGTTGCTTTCGCGTGAAATAACTGGTCACATATACTGTCAGTCTCCCAAATTTAAACCCGAGTAGTCGAAATAAAAAGGCCATTACCTTCGAATTTCATGACTGAACACTACACACACTATCCCAGCCTTTACATTCCCATAAACATTCCAGTTAGTATCATTCCAAAAGATTTACTATATTTGAGCGTTGCCTCTCTGATTGCTCGTCAAAAGCTCAGTCTTCCCACGAACGATAACTGAATCTCGGTCCACGTTCTTATGCGGCAACCGAGTTGAGCGTTACGTCACTGACATCACACTAGGCTTGACTAAACTATCTACGAAAACACGGCCATATCTGCTTAAATAATGCTCGGGTTATCCGACTGCCCCAAGAGGAGACACAGCAAGTGTCCTATCAACCTTAATCGATGCCCCCAGGATGAAGACTTCTCTCCAATCGGAAAACAGAAATTGTTAAACTGTTGAACAATATTTTGATTACTGGTGAATCGCAGAAGTAACTGTGTTGATCACTGCACCACTGACCTCACACCACCGACGACTGAATGGTTCAGCCAGATTCCCCTGAGAAAGGGCCGGAAAATATGAACTTGAAGATCGTCTTGAAATGTGAACAAAATCCAACGTATGCCAACAAATCCCGGTGTACAAAATGCGATCAGGTTGTATAATTCTTGGTTCGGATTGTGAACTACTTAGGTATTTACCCCTACAACCATCACAGTGCACTTCACCATCATGCCAATATGTTAGGTTTACGCCTCCACGGTTCCAATTTTCTCTTAGTCTCACGATTCAGGCACTCAACACCAATGAACAACCACACAACTAATCATCACGTGTACGGTGAATAAATTAATGCAGTTTTCGTATGACAACTCATTCTCTCAAACATTTCGCAATCCTTCACTGGATCCGTTCAACCAGATGGTTGATTGAAAGTCCTTATTTCGTTCGGCGGGATTATCAGAGAGGCTTTTCGGCTCGCCAAATCCAGCACCATTGGAAGTTGGGTGATTTACACCCCTAACTGTTCAATATGCTAACAGGGATGTTCGGAGCCAATAAACGTCTCAGCAAATGGAGGGACCGCATTTCAGGGGCCTCTCTGAAATCTCCAACTAGTCTTATTCAAGGTGAGGTTATCCACAGACACATCCCAGACCATAAAAATTATTCATTTGAAAGCCGACAGCTGACAGACGATATTGCGTAGGTCCGCGCACAGAAAAACCAGTATTTGTCGTTCCCAAAAGCCGTTCGCTCTCTCGTGAACATCGGCGGTCTATCCTGAACAGCCACTTCTAGAAAAATACCCTCATTCAGCAAACCTAGAATAACGTTCAGTCAGCCTTTTTAGACCTCTGTTCCACCAAACCGATGACTAAACAGTCCATCATTCCACGTTCTGTTGGCTTGTTGAACCAACTGTACCTTGATTTCCTCAATGTTCAAGTGCCGACACAGGTATCCAGATATTCATGGGCAAATTACCCACTCCCAGTGTAGTGCGGACTGAATTAGTTGCCAACAATACCAGTCTTAGAAACATAGGGACCACGGGAAACGCGGCTTAAAGCCGAGGTGACAAACCTAACCTGATCTGTAAAGAGGTCGTTTTTAACGACTCTACAGATATGAGTACGCAAGTTTCAAGCCGTCAGTTCTCGTGCTGTAATCTTCACGCTGAACGCTCCGTTTAAGACAACTACAGAACAGTATCACTCCGTGCAGCTACTGGTGCCACGGGGTTAAAATTGGACTAAATTGCCCCCAATGAACGAACACTGCACTACGTATGACGTCTGCAATCATCCCATATAGTGAGTCCAGATGAAGTGGCTGGACGGTAATCAGGCCACTCAATTCACTGTTCGGCTCATTTGGCGGTCGAACCTGCGTCCGGAACTGAGTATTGCTACCAAAAAATGAGTTAACCTGCGGTCACAATGACGTTGACGTACATGAAAGCACAAATGGAAACGAGACTGTTGACACTGACAGGTTGAAAAGTGGACCGCAGTAGGAAAATGTCTCAAGGAGCACAACGATAAATAACCAATCGGGTGAGAACGAAACCCACAGAGATCGGTAGCAATCTGCGCTTGCTGTATCACAACATTAATTGATAAAATTATTCTACATGCGCAATATCATTTTTTCAGCGGCCCAAACTATCGTCAAAACCAACGGCGGCATGATGCACAGCTGCTGATAAAGTTGACGTGCCTATCACACATCCGTCAGAATCCTTTTGCCGCCATTCGTGGTTCTTAGTATCGTTAGCATCTTTAAAGAGCGTGTCCCTTCATCAGAGGGCGTCTCTCTCAAAGAAAGCAATCACACAATTCTGCCTAGCGGATTTTTCAGCATTTTAATTGTTGTAGAAAAAACCGCACATGCATATAAATGAGTCCTTACGGCTTCCCCAACAGTATCACGTTTCTCAGCGCTCTAAACAAAACACTAAACCAAACGTTAATGTTGAGGGGGAAAAAGGCGCCTAATAACCGGTCTAAAACAGCAATGAAACAAGCTGTCCACCAGGAGTGTACGTGATTACGCAGTAACATGTAATATATATATAACGGAATCATTTCTTCGAAATCGTCTGAATGGTTCCGGCAAATCGGATAATATGCACTGCATGAGGAATCACGCCGACCGCATAACCCTACTGAAAATTAACGTAGGACTCATATGCTGCCGCCTAACACCATACATGCAAAATGCGGCCCGGAAAGCCTAAACGAATAAAAGATAGCTCTCAAAGCATCCGAATAGAAGTGCCACACAACCTCTGAAAAACGATTACCCATGGTTCACGCGAAACGCCCTGTGACTTACCCAAGCCAATCATATAAGCGCATCCATTGGCCTTGAAAACGGCTATAGTCCACAGGACGGAGGCTGCACAAAACGGATCCACTGGCCAGAGGTGAAATAATATCTATCCGACTGAACTGCGCGTGTTCACGGAGGGTTTGTGGGTTTTATGGGCAAAAATGTCTGGCCCGGCGGAAAACATCCAATGACCAAGGTTGGTCGTCTCACCGCGCGGGTCAAGCAGACTGTGTGACTGCCTCAAATGCAGGTCAGGTTTGGGTGACAGGCCTTCGATATATGAACATACACAAACTTACGTACACAAGAGCGCGCGCGCGCTCTTTGCCTTCCGCTCGCTGATATGTCGGGCCAGCCTAATGTGTGCGTCCGCACGCGTCTGAGCGACTGACAGACAGGGTGTCAGCGAGGCGGTACACGAGCCACGCGGCGTGTGAGGTAAAACAGTGGTCTGAACTCTGACTCCTATTTGCTCTCCGGTGGTGGTGGGAGGTAGGCCACAAAGGCATGACCATCCAGAACGGTGCAATGCGCGCACTACGCACATGCCAGCTAGCCAGGTTACGTGGTCCAGTTGTGAGAAGTTTGGCTAGACATGTGTGGCGCGAGTGCGTACGTGTGTGTTGCGTGTGCGTGTGCAAACGTATTGGATTGGGTTAACAGAGCGCAATGGACCCAATGGGCTGAGACGTAACCGGTATCCAGCTGAAATCACCTAACCTACCGTAGGGTTATTAAAATGTTGTCGCCCCCTCACCGCAGGCAAATAAAGTTCCGAAGTATTCTGAAAGTACGTTACTCAACGATGTAAGCTAAATGAAGCCGTACATGTACCATTCACCACGGAGGGGAAACTTTTAGACATCACTGTCGTACGCACTCACTTCCCTTATAACCACTAAGCTTCCGTCGGAGGAATGTTGTAACATGTATCTACCCGATATCCCTTAGAGAAGTACCCTATATCAGCACCAACAGATGTACATAAGCCGTAGATTTTCCAGCACACGTAGCAATGGGTGCCAGTCGCAGTTGTATTGAACGTCACCTGTCATCATCAGCAATGCCTCTGTGTCCCACCCTTCACACTAATACAGCCTCATTAGAGCAGGAAAAAGACGTGCTATGGTATGCTGATATTTCATTCACTCTTATCAGACGCGAACGCAGAAATGAAGAGTATATACATCAGACACCGAAGACACAGTGAGTGGAAATGCATACGATCATACCAGCCCTCGTGTGGTCAGGGCCAGGGCAACCCAACGGATTGTTTCAGCCACAATTGTGTATACACAACCAGCCAGTAAGCACGGATCGGACTAGAATCGCTGAAAACCAATCACCTCGGTTTCCGTTCGGCTACCAGTACCCCAGCGAACTAAGTGGAGTACCTTAGTGGCCCGTTTTCATGTAATTAATAGTCGAAAGCGTGGGATTTCGAGCAGCAGTTGTCTGGCCATTCTGGGATGGGTTCGGCCACTAACTGATAGAGTTGTCCATTCATTCTGCTCGCGCAAATGTCATCACAACAGTGAATAATCTGGGAGACCAAATACATGGGTCAACTGTCTTCACGATTCTAGAGGCTTGATGCAGCTCTGCTGGTGCAGTGCGCATTCGAACTCACCTGACCACAATGTGTGCACAAAACGGATGAGGCACCCCAGGAAATTGTCGTGGTATTGATATGTTTGTGTGCGTGTCCACTCACTGTCTGTTTCAACCTGTCTGTCGTACAGAGTCTGCAATTTTCCTGTCTACGAGTGAACGAAGTATTGACATAGTGGAAAGTATACCCGCTGCTCTAATGGAAAGGTTAAAGGTAACCAGACTGTTTTGCTAAATGAATCCATTTTTAGTGGTATAAACCTTTCTAACCTGGGTTTGTGAAATACCGCAAATGTCACCGTTCACCACAATGTGGAAATCGATTTCAATGTTTAACACACGTATACAACACGTGATCAACGTACCTGCTGCCTGTAATTATATTATTATATACACATTCTTCCGAAAAGGTTACAACGGGGTCACTAACGTCTGATGATTTTGCCTGGTGAGCGGTGAAATGTAAAAGTTCGTGTAGTAACAAAATCATGCATCTGAGAAGTTTTATATGGAGAAGTAATACCTTAATCCTTATGCTGATTTGGTCTACAATACAATGTTCCCCTAGAAATAGGCGCCTCCATTGAATAAAGATCCTAGAACCGCGGGTGCAGCTCTATGGGGGACATGAAATGGGCTGTGCTCTCCAAACCCAGTTTGACTACGCAGTGTCTTCCGGGGTGGATCATTTAAGTAAATCAATCCATTCATGAGCTATCTAACGCAGACTCGGGTTTATTCTACAGCTAGCTATCGGTTTTGCCAAACCAACTCTCAGTAAAACATTGTTGAAAAAATTGGACGATGCTCTTCAGATATGCTGTCTTGCGAATGTGAGTGTAGTGAACATCAAGAATCCTGTTTTGAAATCTGGACACTTATAGTTACTGACTCAAGTGACGCAGTGACAGTATGAAATGGTGGCCCATTTGCCCGCAAAAAAAGACAAAACACACTGAAACCTCCAAACAGTAGCAAGTTGAACAGCGTTTCATAAAATCTTTCTCTCTAACTTTGTCATAAGCCCAACTGAAACAGTGGCTACGACGTTGTTCTGTTGGTTCACGTTTCCTCAATATAAAAAAATCGCTATTAGAATTCTGAAACAATTGGTTCTCTCGAGCAGTTTGAACAAAGCAGATAGAACATGAAAACTGGTAGATGCAAGCATTTCGTATTGACTCATCAGTACCAAACTTACAATAACATGGGTGGGCTTTATTTAAAACAATCGATTTGAGGGGTGGAAAATCAATAAGCGAGT
>QNGE01000921.1:111234-170254 GCA_008508345.1 Paragonimus westermani
AGGGGACGGGAAGGGACCTAACTACTGAAAATGACTACGTCCTTATTCAAACATTCAGCATCAAGGTGCCTACACCTTGCAAACAACACAACCGAGCTGCAAGTGAGAGTAAGGCGTCATCAGCGAGACAGCTTCCTTACGGCTTTCACTGCCCCGCCTCATTAAATTCTATCTCCGTAGCTAATTGTTTCTCAATTTTTAGCATGCATAAGTCTGCTATGATGGGACCTAGTGGACTTCCCATGGCTTCCATGGGCATAACCACTCCATCAAATTTGACACGAAAGAGGATGTTTGGGTTCAAAGTAAACTGTTCTATTTACTGTTTACCTACAATGAAAGACACAACGGTTTTTTCTTTGGTCAGCATTGAGACGCTACCGGTTGTGAACGTTCGCTGACACCACGGTTTCCACCTCTAGCCCGACATTCGATGCATTCTACGTGCAGTGCTTATGGTAAGCAGTACTCCAGGATGACCTACAGGTGTTACTCGTCAGCTTGTTTGTTATACCGTGAGTGTTGCTATAACCTGAGATCCAGCACTGGAAAAAGGACTATGAGCACGAGTACGAGGTTCGTTTGATCCCGTATAACTTCCAGCAACCCTCTCGTACACCTAAGTCCGCTACCGATGGGTCTTCATGACTTGTTGGGTGTGGACCAACCTTGACGATTATCGTATCCCCAGTACACCTGTTCTGAATGTGCGTTTGAATATCCACCAGACCATGTGAAATCAACCTTATCGCTGAAAGTTCATACCACGAAGCAGGTCAGTGCCGTTTGGTTTATGATAGTTTCCACCTTCTCTAGTTTTCCAGCCAAACTTAGCGCGGAAACCAAGTCACTGGGTTGGTAAAGCGGAGATTTTTCTTGATATCAATGGGATGAATTTCTTTGACTACCTATTCCAAGACGGTTATGTCTAGACCTTTCAGGAACTTTCCCCCACAAAATCGCTTGAATCTGATTCGATGTTAGCAAACGAGTGAGTGAACTCTCCCCCTCCGAGAGTTGACTTTAGGTGCGAAATTTCTGACAGTATTTCGTTCTATGTAAAAGATGGTTAAAGTATGCAAAGCGGTGTTGAAATCTGGAAGGTTGGATGAACTAACAATCCGTAAGTCACTTCCTTGTAATTTCTTTGTAGATTCTAACAGTTCAGTTCCTATCATATTTCCGACTTTGTAACAGAAACCCGGAAAAGATATAAGAAGTCATGTTCGGTGATGTATTGCACAAATGGGTGACAGTACCAACGACACAAAAGTATGAGAAATTTACAGGTCTGTCAATATCTTCCTGAGTGGGTTTAACGGAACTACCTCAAGTGTAAACAGAAGAGTAATGTATAATTATCAACTCGATGAATTCGCTCTTAACTACGATTTCAGTTATACATAACAGAACCACTATTTTGAACATTTTGGCTGTTTTCGATAGACTGCACTATGATACTTCCATATCCATCCATTTCCCCATCTACCAGTTAAAAATCCTAATTCTATTGTACGGTTGACTTCAAATATATAAGACAATATTGATTGGATTAGAGGAAGATCTCGTATTGGATATTCAAAATATAAAGTATCTACTAGTCCAACTGTATTCAACTGTTCACTGTCGTTTTTGTGTGGACTGATCACGTAGAAACAGTCAGTGTGAGATCAGAATTGACAGTCTTCTGGTTATCTTGTGGGAAGCATTCTGAGTGGTATCCGGTACAAACACTTTATGCTATGAGCCACGTTCATCGTGGAAATGACCCGAATGATACTGTATTTTTTGCGATAGCATAACATTAATTGCTTTCTCATTTTGATCAGTATGTTAGTAAAGTTAGCGAATCCTGTCAAATGAGTACAGTTTACCCAGACTCAAAACGTTGACAAACAGAATCATCCCACACTCGTTGTATCGCATGCATTTTGGGCAAACTAAGCACAATGTATTTGGCAAAGGCACCGTATCTAATCGGAAAAAAATTGTCGGGGAGCAAAAACTGAGACAGTCTGGGAAGAACACAAGATCTTACAAAAAAACATATCGTTCACTTCAACCTTGATCTACCTCTGATGGCGTATCTGTATTCCCAGATGATCATTCTCTCTTGAGCCTTGGCCAGAAGATCGATGATGCTCATGGAGCTTAGTATTGAATCAAAATCTTTAACCAGCGAAAACACACTTTACACTGATCACCTGGCTGTCATTTCTGGCCTAACCTAGGTCAAGTGAAATAGGCACATAATCAATAAATGTGTCAGACTTATCGAATATTGTGTAGTAATATAAGCCTATCATTGAACGCATGCGTACGAATTTGACCCATATCGTACACAATGGTCTAAATGCACATATAATCAATACTAACAGGGGTCGAAAGCAGGTAATTTCGAAACATAAACAGCGTGAACAAATGGAATTGCCCGGTAGTGCAATGCATAATATCAGCTAGATATTTTAATGTGCAACCTCTCACTGCAGTGTATGTGATAGGAGCAATTGACCAAACACACAGAAGGATATATATATGTAAATATACATTACTGATTACCTTGGAAATTAGCTTTCGCCTATTTACTGTTTTGTCAGGTCACAGTGCCCACCCATTCTGCATAGGTCACATATCAAGTAGTTCAAACCTTCATCCACTCTTAGAAACCCCTCAGTTCAGTGGTGAGTAGTAGGGTTTTTTGTGTAGGCTGAACACAAGTTACAGCTGTCGCATTCGGAGAGACATTTCAGTCAGTCCTTCCGGAAAGGTGCACTAGACCCGGGTTGTGCTACTGCTGGAGCTCGCCAGTAGTGCATATCCTTGCCACAGTCGGGATAAAAATTCAAACGAAGCTTTCATCAGGCAACTGCGTTGGCCAATGCACCACTGACTTCATACCATGCTGGAATGAATTATGATACGGCCAGTCACATTTGCCTGCGGATATTGATCAGATAGCCCGATCGTCCCAACAGGGAACACAATAGCTGTCCTATTAACTCCAGCCGATGATCCCACGATTAGGAATTCTTTCCAAGTTGAAATCATAAAAATTATTAATTTGTTGAACGATACTTTGATTACCGGTGAGTTTTATGGGAATTTTAGTTCATGTGAAGTGAACACTATTTATAGTTGATCGCAACAATAACATTCTCGTAGACTTTTCAGCCCGCTCCTTCCGAAAGGATTCACAAGACTCGACTCTCGCTCTTGTTAAAACTAGTCCGTAGTGCATATCCTTGTGAATTATGTTGACTTTGTACTAAGCTACATATATAATTAATATACATACGATTAAGTGTAGAAGTCGAACATCGATTGATGGGTATTACTTGAGACGTTTCAAATCCACACCATATATATATATATATATATATATATATATCTGTTGGATGATGAAGCAACGGTCAATGTCAAGCTATTAACGCCTAAAAGTCAAGCAATGACATTCTACGACTATGTTTTTATCGAGTAGTATTGGTTAAGAATCGAATGTCAGCATTAAAGCGGATCCCGGTTAACAGAATATAGAAGGTCCAGATTGCTCTAGACATGGGTCATTTGGAATAGATATTGAGACTGTGACAGTTCCTCGACTGCATCTTACGAATAATCGTGTTCTGTTATGCTGTTTTGGACGAAGTGAAACAGACGAGTTATCATCAAACAGTCATGTTCATGTACATTTTTCTTGCTTTCTGTGTATCACAAGAATTTGAATAGCTTCTGGTTAGACAGATGCATTCACCAAATGAACAAACCACATGAGATTCTGGGCCTACTGATCACAAAAATTACATGGCTTTGCAGTGTCTTCTTCTTTCCATCCAAATACAATAGAATCAGTGTGTAACCGAAAGTTGCATCGATTGATGAGCCTGTCAGCAATGTATGGTTCACCCTACAGAAATATGTTTCGCGCTTCGATGCATACTCCCGAATGCACTCTGATTTGATTGTAAGGTACGTGAGAGTTCATGCTGACATACACAGTAACATTAGTAACATGGACTATCGACGTTTAAGAGAGTAGAGTAATGAAGAAGAAAAGACACATTGAGATGTTCGTGTTAGTGATAGTAAAGATTATAGAAAGTTGAAATATAATGAATTGAAATGAACCGCTTATACAGAAAATGGCTTATAGTTTTCGTGTTAATGATCAAGTCTAACAGAGCTCAGTTCAACAGACAGCACTATCGTATACCCCTATACACCTGTCCATTTGAACAGTCGGAATATCATCAATAATGTGTGCATATAATCTTCGACTCAAATCATTTAGTGACGACGCTTTCGCGACAAGTTCAACCAGAGCATACCAGCTTGGACATGTTCTAACAGCAAAAGAAGGTTGCTTCATTTCTGGTGATCATTCTGGTGTTCTTCTTCACCGGCTAACGTCGGAGACAATGATGCAGAGTGTACATAAAAATGTTATTCGCAGACCGATGTCACATTATGAGAGGCACGAAAAGATCGCTTCCGACATGTCCTTAGTACCTGGGGAGTTTATGCAGCTTAAACAAACTTCCAGAAGAAAAGAAGCGAATGAAACACTTAAACACTTTTTGCCAAATTATACACCACTCTTACATTCGGATGAATGTCTCATTAGTTGTGGTCAACAGGTCGACCATCTCCGATTGAAAAGATTTCAGTGTACCCCTGTGAGAAGGCTAAAAAAATATGGACAAACATGAACTCAAAAGACCCAACGAACTGTGGGTAGAATGTAGACCATCAAGACATCAAGATACCAAATCGCTTCGTATTTCGTTTAGTACTGATTACTTTGTTCACTCGTACGGGTTTCCAATGTCAATTGGAATGTGTCTGTCTGATTTGGTTCACAACGACCTCGGAAGCAAAGTGGTTTGGTAGAATTGCCGTGTCAATACAGGTTTGTATTGCAATCGGTATATGGTATCCACCTAGAATTGAACAGAAAACAGACAAGTGTGCAGTTGCGCATTTTCTCCTGTCGAATTCCCACCAATAGTGGCTTTTCCGTTGCATTGGTCCAATCAGTTTCAATTTGGTGTTGCAGTCAGATTGTTCACTTACACCAGGATTCCTTAGGTAAAATGTACTACTCGAAATTAAGGACTTTGAAATCGTACTCGAATTGAAACTTCCCGCGTAAGCAATAAGGAGAAGGTTACAGGCCGGTTACGGTAACCAGTTGTTAGTCATGTGACAAGAACCCGCATTTATGGATGTGCATCAGTATTCGGGAGATCACAATCTGTCATTGGTCGATCATAATGGCACATGCAAAGTCAAACTGTAAACCGATTGATGAAATCCAGAACGAGCAACTTGGCGAAGAACAGAAGGTATTATAGCTATTCGTCAAATCCTGATGTGGTGTCTTAAAGCCACTTTGGAAGTGGTCCCCTGTTGGATCACCTATTGTGTCGAGGCTTGGATAAGCTGTGAATTGGGCAGATTCTCACCTCATAGATACATATTTTTTGAACAGTGAACACAGATGAATAGTTTAAGGTATTTTTAATGAATGTATCCAATTGTTCAGGACAGTTTGTTTCATTACGACAGTATAGAGTTTCGCTTAATCACGCTGTTTCTTGGATGTGTCTCGGAGAAATGTATGCCAATTAGTCGTGCAAGTACTAAGCAGGACTAGTATACTAACAGCCCCGGATTATTCGTACTCACAGCTGTTTCGAGTTATGAATGACAGATCCAAACAAACAGACGACTTACAGTGAATAAGGTTTACAAATAACAATAGTTTTCTCGCTATAGAGGTACGTCCATGGTCTTGTAAAGTGGCTCCGTTGTAACTAGCCATGGACTTTAGACATTTTTCTTTCAGTTTTCCTAATCCTATCCTAATATTCATGGAAAATATTATGCATACTGAAGTATCCTTTGGATACGTTTCTCTTAAGAGTTACTATTTTCTAAAATATTATTTCCAATGAATTTTTTAGCGATAACCATCCTACAAGGTAGGTAGCCATCTGAATTTATACAGAAGTCTGTAAACTAGAAATATCCTTAAATTTTACGTTTCTCGTTTTGTACTTGTGTATGTTTCAAAAAGACAGAGGGCATAGTTGTAAGACGTGAAACTTCGAAATAACTCAAGTGGACTTTAAACAGATTATAGCCCCAAATTTTTAAAATGCTATTCAACAATATTATTAGTTGTAAAGTAAAGACAAATGATTCCATCGTTTTTTTTTTATAGAAAAATTGTAATCCCTGTCCAGTTCCAGTTTGATTTCCGTACACCTAATTAGTTTGACCGTTGAACGTTAACCTGGTCATTAGCAGTTCGGGGTGAAATACGGGCACTGGTTACCGCCTAGGATTTGACACGAACAGTTCTTGGTCCTCGTTTTTCTATTTCGGGTTATCGAACATCTGACTGATTATTAACCGACCAACTTGATTTGACTGACCTTTTCCGAATACCGGTTATTCTTTGAATTATAGAGTTTCACACGAGCCTGTACAGCGGTCACAGTTCTGTTTAACCGAATACCACGTCCCGGTGACTAAATCGCTGAGCCAAAATGAACGATGCAATCGATAACAATTTGCCATAAAAGCTTATAAGCTTTAGCTCCAGTTAGTCAGTATCAGGTTGGTTCACCAATGCTAAAGTTGATTAAAACATGAATTTTTTGCATACTGTTGTTAAACGTTACGATATATCCCAGTTTTTTGGCCATTTTGGTACCCTCAAATGTACTGATACCAGATACAGGAGCTTTACGAATTCCATGCTTCCGAGGGTTAGTCAGCCAAGGTGATTCCAAAGATGTTCTACCACACTGGGATCAGGTAAATTGTCAAGCTCGCGACAGGATTCGAACTGCCACACATGTTTGCATCAACGGACTGCAACACTAACCCACGAAACTACCAAGCCATTCTGGACGGCCAATAATAATGGCTCGAATCACTGACAGTGCGAAAGGGAAGGGCCAATTTTCACCTCTCATTTGATCAGGTAACAGCCCATAACTAAACAGAACCATCATTATCTAAAAATTTCTTGGAATTCCTAAGGTGAGAAACATAATGAGGACCCAGGTGGTGTCATCTTCATGAATTGTAAGCTGCTCACTCAATCTGTTTTACTTCAGATGGTGGTGAGATTGAACCTCATGTTGTCAGTGGGCTGTGTGACAAAACTGCACAAAGCATTACAAACAAGAAATATGGAGTAATGTAAACAAACATTCTCGTTCCTGTTGACTCTCTTTGGACAAGCAACTGGAGAGTACATTGTGTACATATTTAAGGAAAGTTTCGGTATATTCAATGACTGTTTCCAAACCTGAGAAGAGTACGGAAAGTTGAATTTACAATGTCCACGTCCCTCAAGTGCGTTTTAGAGCTTATCACAAAACACATGTTTCTGAAGATTGGTTAAATTAAAAAAAGCTGAACGTATTTCGTCGATCGCTTCTCCCGTACACAATTCACGGAACTTCTGAGGTTCTGATAATATTACACAGCACCTGAGCTCATAACCCGTGGACGTACACACAATTTTGATTATTTTCAGTGGTTAACATGAATGTCAACTGGGTACACCGCACTAATAGCGTACGCTATCCTATAGTAGTCCACTGTGTTAACAATCTCCCCTCCCGTAAATCCTAGAGCGACTACTTATAAAGTGGGTTAGTACGTTTTACCAACCTACTCATAACATTTGTAATAAAAACGAATGATTCTTCTTAAAAATGGACTGGTAGCGATATAAATTAGTGCATCTTCGAGTTAGCTAAGTCGAAGGCAACTTTTCAGATTCACCCAGAAGTATGCTGTTCACATGGCATCACTCTAAGCACACATTCGTGGCAGTTTTATGAATGCAGCATTGCACAACGATCGAAAGTAGCTTGGTGCACAATGTATAAAAAATACAATATATCAATACATTATATCATTTCTATGGAACCGTTTATTAAGATAGTAGTAAGTTAACATTGAAAGATGCTTCAATTACCCATTTGTTCTGATCACTGCGTAAATGTATACATAAGTGTGTCATAGTTATTGCAGTACAAAATACCATCGACTGGCCTATATTAACGTGTACCAACTAGAATGTACCTGAGAACGGAAAAGTTATGAACAAACTGGAACGATTTTTCAAAGTTTAACGATCCGAATTTCCGATCTCTCAAGAGAGTGCGTTGCAAACACTAACCAAAGGTGGTCTGTCCTGGAGCAGATTACAGTCCATTCGTCGACGGCATACAAGACGATGGAAGCGCATTTTTTTCATTATTAGAAAGAATATTGTGTATGTTTGTGTATAGCACCGTAGTCATGATTATCTTGCGGGCGATACAATGTTTGATGTCGTGTTTGTAAAGGGTTTAGTCTGTCTTCGATTAAATAAAGCTGTTTTCTGCGTACTGTCTTACCTATGATTGTTCAACAGGTTAGTTCGTAGGAGCACCCCTTACTGTACCAATAGGAATCATCTGGACAGTGCATGAAACTTGGCGACGATTTGTCCGCATGAACTACTGGCTTCACCGGGCAAACGAAATGAAGCTAAAACACACCACGCCTCCATTGTACCATATACTACGCTGACGTGCTAGGATCCATCGAAATTCATGCACACACCCACTGTTGATTGGAAAACGGACAGTGACTCTGGTAACTCATTTCGGCAAGGAGTATACCACGTTTAGGTGGATCCAATGAGGCTCCGCAAACACCACGGTAAAATGATCTCACCGGATGCCGGTTTACACACGTGCATGTGTTCGTACACATCTGCTGGAAAACTCCCACTTTGAACGCCAGACTTTTGGGAAAATTAGCATTACCAGGCATAAGCTGCACGTAAATTAATGATGTACAGGTCAAACGGTGTTCACAATTCAACCTACAATGTAAAAAGTAACAGTGGCAGGAGTGACTAGCGCTCGCGTAGAACCGATGCAACAATGGTACTAATTCGGATAGTTTGAAACAGAAACAGGTTAACCGCTTTGTGTAGAGTGGACTCCACATACAAAGGGATAGATTGATGATGTTGAACACCGCGCCCCACGCAACTAGTCTTCTTGTTTTACTGTCTGCGGATTGCAAATCAACGTCTAAGTTGGAGTATGCTATGTGTATTTTATTGAATGTTAATCATACAAGCGAGATTATCTTCACACCATACCACACTCGAACCCACTTGCAGTGAACCACCAAACTTAGCCAGATCCGTAGGACACGTTAAACACTCTTCTTCCGTCATTGACAACCGAGTGAAATCCAAAGACCTTTGAGTGTAAATTTCTAACAGTCTGATGTTTATTCATGCTACGCACCCAAGCTAATCAAGTGTCATTTGAATAGTCCTAGTTTCCTCATAAAAGTCGCGCTTGAAGTCTACCGTAAGAATACGAAACAGAAAGCCGATTGTTGACACAGTTGATGTTGTTGTCGTTTTGTTTTCTCCTCACGTTCCTCATCTTGCTGCTCCGATAAAAATGAACTTTACCGGAATCAGCTGGCTTGTTTTCGTGCCCGTTTGACCCTGGCTGATACACGTTTGTGCATTTGTATGCTAGTCCGTATGGAGACATGCACGAGTGTGTGTGAGCTCTTGCCCACGTTGTCTAGATTGTTCTCGCTCATAAGCAATCGAAGTAGGAGAGAACGTTTGGGTTTGAGTGCGTACTGGAAAAGAGAGTACGGATAGACGACTTAATGAACCGAAATAGTTCAAGGTCATCGCGATCTATCCTCTGTCGGTAAACAAAAAATAATTCTGGTTAGCTGCTAGACTAACACACTAACATCACTCCAAATAGTCAGTGCATCTAACACACTAGTGACATTAATCTTGTCGCCTCTTTTGCTGATTCGTGTGTGACCATATGGTTGCACTAGAAAGATTTGATTAAGTTGGAGTGTGCGTTTACTACGACACGGTGAACAAGTCATCGTTTCAAGTACAGCACCACTCATAGCTGATCGCAGTCTTGGCTTTCAGATAGTTTCCAACCCGCCTTTTTCGAAAAAAAAACTAGACTGGAGTTCCTCTCTTGTCAGAGCTCATTAGTAGTAAATACCCTTGCCAAGGTTGGGCTTAGAACTCCCATCGCGCTTTCATCAGACATGTGCGTTGACCACATGTGAATGACCTCATAGCAGGCGCGACCGAGCCATTATATTTGAAAGCTCAACCACAACTAGCTGTAAGTGGCAAGAGTTTGCACTATTAATAAGCCCTAACAAGAGAGAAGCTTTAGTCTAATGTTTCTTTTCAAAAGGACTGGCTGAAAAGTCTATCTGAATGTAACAGCTGCGAACAAATGTAAATGATGTTCAACTTGAGTTTACCTAAACCCCAGTCTACTCATCAGCATCTCACATCATGTCACTTCTCTGATTATTGGTCAGTCTTACCTTAAACCGTGAATAGGATCAACAGCGTCGCTAGCTTGGGGAAGTAAAGCAATCCTCGTCGTTGAAGTAAGATGCAAAACTCAGTATGTATGTCCGTTTGAGGCCCATGCAAGGTAAAATCGTGTTATGGGAAACGCACGATGTTAGAGTACTGGCTGTCTTCGACCGCAGCTGCCTCCAGATTTGAGCAGCTGAATGAACGGAGCCGAACTGCGCAGGTTAGGCATATGGTACTACCGTACGGGTGAAATCGAAATGCGTACGACGGAATTAGAAAATAGTCTGACCTACCAAGTAGTAAACTAGCTTACATGCAAATGTCAACCACTGTAGTAGCTCTGAATTAGAAGAGATATCAGGATAGCCAAATATCCGGTGGACAGCATTCGTCAGCACTGAACTCAATATCATCTGAGTAGAGTTGTTACAAACTGAGGAATCTGGGAATGCGTAGAGTTCATCGATAGCATACTTCCCCTATTCAGACACAACAGATAACCTGTAATGGCACTGCTATTTCGATCCCAACGTTCGTCCACGCAGATACGCTTTTCGATTTCCTTTATTCTATTGTTACACCAAACCTCAACGTGTCAGTTAGATGTGAATTTCTACTACGAGGTGTCGCATGGAGTATGTCCGGTAACTCAAGGTTAAGTGTACATGGCTATGGATAAAATGGACAGAATGAATAATCGTTTCAGAGGATGTTGTCGGATGTACTATCTGTCAAAGGGAAAAGAAACTTTACCTTAATGTTAAGCTAGAGAATTGAGGCAGTGAATATCTGCTGATTTGAAACGTACATAAATCAGGAAATTTTGGGACCGTGTGTGTGAAACAAACCTTATCTTCCCAAACGATCACTGACACTGGCCCTATTGATTGGCCTTATGATCATCCAGACTAGGCAGACGAGGTAACTGACTATATGTCAGTTAGTAGGGATCAGGATAACTTCCTCTGTTTTGTGATACTTTTAATTGTGCCCAGCATTGTGAACCAGTTCGTTGGAGCTCGACGTCACTGTTTAGGAGCCAGGGGATTCGGAAAGATTTGCTTTTTAGAATAGCGAACGTCGTTGTTAGGGTCCCACTCTTACTTAAACAATTTCGCTGGGTAGTTTTAGTCACAAAAGGTTAAGTGGTACGTGAATTCTGGTGTTGCTGTTGTTGCTATGGCACCGTAAAGTGATCGTTCGTTCACGTGGCGGTACAAACTGTGACCACCGGGTCTCGTTCACCCGTCACTTTCCGTCAAGCGACGACGTAAATTACTGACAAAATGTCATTTATTCCCGTGACCAACAGCGAAGTAAACGGAAAAGGCACATTAAAGCAAAGAAATGAAGTCGTAAGCAGCAGACATCTGGTGACTTCGTACTGCGTAAGCAAGTGGGCCGTGGTAAAAATAAGCTCCGGATACTGAAGGTACTTCCAAACTGAACGTATCAGTGTATATCCAAGGTCCAGAACGACATACGCTTGTTGAATTCAATAAATATGCGATGCCGTTCTAGACCTCATTGATGAGTTCATCTTACGGAGTGTCCAGCATTATTCGGACTGAGCAGACTCCAAGATATCACTGCATGGTGTTAATGCACTTTCGTTACAGTCTTTATGAAAGGGCTTAGGCAGTCGACATTTTGTCACACATCTCGTTTGGAATACCAGCGTTTTTGCTACGTACTGTAAACACAAAAAGTATGGAGTAAACATTACAGAAAACACTTTGAGGAACAGATACTATACAATACGTTAGCCAATGGATATCAGAGACCACAGGGTTCATGTGGCTCCAGTGAGAAAAAACAGGTGTCTAGCAAAGGTTTTATAGGCGATCAGTGTCGACAAACAAAGTCCGTGATTGGGGAACAGGAGCCACACTTGTCATGTCTGGTCATACAGTCTAATCGTCAGCTAAACACTTTTTGTCCAACAACGCAATTAATCACACGATTATTTGAGCATTCTCATCATTTTTCAGTTGCGTTCTAACCTATCTGACACTATATCGTGTTCAATGCTGAATCCCATTCAGCGTACACGAGCAAGAGATTAGATTTTAGTGACATTTTATACCACCTGACAAAAAAAACAGTGAGAACCCTCTAAAACTATTGGGCTCAACCCGGCGGAACATATCTTTCTAATGATTGTGTGAGCTAAACTTAGCTGACTAATTTGCTGCACCGAGGATATTGTGAACAGCTTCACTAGTGAGTAGCCTGGCATGATTCGAAGGCGCGGAAACTAAGGGGCAGTTCTGAACATGAGGATGGTAGGAAGCTGAAAGCTACGATTAACAACATGTGGTTGCGCCGTGCGGGGCGTGTCTACAAAGCGATTAGTCATGCATTTCTGCTGACGAATGTGATTATACGTCAAGAGGGCAAAACAGTGCCTGCTTTCGTGACATTGTATTTTCACATACGTCGTAAGTGACGTCCGGGAATAGGCAACTTTCAGGACAAGACGCCTTCCGCGATCACGACAAGGGTGCAAGTGTCTCCACCTTGTGATCATACTGGACAATCACGAATGGTTTTTAGCCTACTTGCGGACCTAGTAAATTAACCTTCCACTCCACCTTTAGTCTAGTATAGTTCTTCCCTCACTTTACTAATCACAAGGTGGATCATGGTCTTGAAGCCATACAGTCTGAGACAGGTGCTAAATCATCTAAAATTCTGCACAGCCACTTGCTTTCCAATTTCCAAAGTCCTCTTCAAATGAAAGATAGCATCATCACTGAACACGATTCAATCTTATAAATAGCAAGGAATTTTGGTTTATACAAGTTGAACGTCACTCACGGCTGATTACAGCTTCCACAACTTCAAAAACTTTTCGGTCAGTTATTTTTGAGAAACAGCTGTAATAAGAGCAGACATTTAGCATCATGTTTCTTTCTTGAAAGGGGTCTAACTTAAAATTCTACCGGAATGTAATAACTACAATCCGTCAAGAATGACGTCCAACTTTCACGACTCGGTCTACCTAGGCTTCAAAATTAACACTGATAACGGTAGGGACTTTTGATTCTTCATTGGGATCATGTAATTTTTGGTTAGTTTCAGATATGTGTACGCTGGCGATGGAAGACAACAAATTTTGTGTTTTGTTGTCAGGTATCACATAACCCTCGCCGGAAAAGACGAAGTCTAACTGGAGCTCATGAACGCAGACAAAGATGACACGGTGGATCACGTAGTATTGTGATATTCCTATTCGGTAACAGTTTTTGTAATTCATTTGTTACTTTCTTCCGAGTCGTTGGTATGCATCTCCAGTAACCTTCAAGTCTTGAATAATGAAGTATGCGAGCTGATTATCGGATGACTGAGTCCTTGTCGCCTAAACTCAGAGCCTGCTATCACGTTGTAAACTCGTGTAACCCGTGCAGGGTTCAGCAGGAGGTAATTGGACTGTCTGCTGTAGTCCACAGGATTAGGCAACCTGCTCTGCTACTGGTCCCCTTCGGGTACCCACTTGAATGAGTTTTTCGTAAGGGTTGGTTGATTCACGCACGGACGATTTTTATGCCAACCTTCAAGACTTACATCAAAATGGCTTACTGATTCAGCTTGGTGTTGCTCAGTGAAACAGCCGACCTGATTAGTTGAATGAATTAACCTTCACCTAGTGGGTGCAGTATTGTACGCTTAGCACCCTTGTTATTCCGCGTCTGGGTGCGAACAGAGGACGTGAACACTGGTTCATTGGGGCAGTGTGTACGGAAACTGCTATTGAACAGAGTGGGACTGTGGGATAGGTCCGCGAAACTGGTCGTCTAGGCTTGGTGTTCCAGTCGTGGTCACAAGTGACTTAATTTCTCTCCGGAAAATTATCATTTTTTCGGAAGCAGTCATGAACCACAGTTATACTTTAACAATAACTGGTAACCTGAACATACGTGGTTTAGTGTTTGTGAAGGGCAGTTCGTGCAGATTTGTGCTACCTAGCACTTCTCTATTACTAAGATTTCATCCTCTGCTCATTTCTGATAGAAATGGGTCATTTAAGTGTACGAACTCCGAAAACTGCCCTTTGCGGTGATCGCACGTTGTGCACTACCATTTTTCAAACGACAGCACGCCATGGCCCTGTGTCTATCGACCGGTAGGATACGATTACAACCAATCGAGAGTGTCTTGAGTGTCTTGCTGTCAACAATCCAGTTAGCAAACGGGTGAACCCTCCATGAATCAATCATATGGGGAACGCGCGGTGATTAGCATCTGACTGCCTCACATTCCCTAACCGCCTGCTTTACGCACTGCGACCTACAAAAGTATTTGTAACCTGAAACACAATGAAATAGTGATTGTGTCCACAACTCCCGGACTTCTAGTTCTAGTGCGTTCAGACTAGCATTGAGCTCGAGCTAGCCGATTACTTGTTATTACGTCCAGAAGTTCGATTATCACCCCCTTTCAAAGCACCGATGGGAATGGAATAAAACCATTGTACTGTTTACCGGAAAGTCACGTTGTATCTGAGGATGTTCACTAGGTCGTTCTCTGTTTCGCGAGAACAATAACTGACTCTGACCTTGAGGTTGATAGCGAATGCTTAACACAATACAACTCACGGACCCAACGGAGATAATTAAGTCGAGCATGAGAGTCCTGGAAACTGATGTCTACTAGCCCCAATCACACAGTCCACATCTTTTTTCTGACATCATCCGTAGATTTTGCACTAGACCGTACACATCACTTTTTAAAGTTCGAAACGGTCATCGTTTCAAGCCATCCTTTATAGTAGGTATTTGATTTTAGAGTGAAATGAGCACACAAAGACGGTGGAGGGTAGCCACTGTTGGCTAACGCACACACCGGCTTTTGTGAATAACGTATGATGACCTTTGTACGTCGGCACCGGAGCTAGCTACCCACATTTGGTGGGTGACCTAATGAAATTAACAATCGCGAGTATGCTTCCGACTAACTTTGTGTTCGTCGGTTATTCCAGGTCAAGGGTCATCCCGCCAACGGTAGGGACGAACTTTTCATCGCACGGTGGCTAGTGCCGTTGCCACTATTGCACCATCCACAGCAAGCGTCTAGTAGGTCATATTGAAACAAAAACCAAAGCCACTGAAACTGACTTATTTTAATGATAGCGTTGCTGGCGTTGTTGAGGCTCGCAGTGTGGGGGTTGCAACGACCACATCTGATGGCCCCGGTGTAACGAAGGCACGGATAGGATGACCTCATATAACGAGCAGCACCGTTTAGATCAGATGCGGACAAACTTTGTCCACGACCGTGATTTACAGCGAAAACCACCCTATGGTTCCAGCGTAATAATTAACATTTTAGTTGTGGTAAAACATCATCTAATCCTCATTCTAAAGCTGGGACTGGTGCCAAGGTGTACTCATCATTTAAGAGCGGCTGTCCAATCTTTTTTGAAAGAGCATCCACACACAGCTGGGGAACAGTGAACTTCGTGTAAGCGCTTCCATATTAGACGTTGAAGTCTTGAGTCCAGCGGGCACGGCTTAAATTCAGTATATCATCAAACGACCTTAGGCTACCTGATTCTTCATCCTTTAGGATATACTTCGAATTTCCTCTCACGCCACTCACAGGCAATGATATATACTGTGTAGGAACTGTAGAGGAGATTACCAGCAGCCGCCGGCAGTCTATACTTATTAGCCAACAGAAAACTCAATGCAGTGTGGAGACAGTATTTCAAAACTTGAAGGAATAAGTTTTCATCTGCGTGTCTGATCAGATCAGGTCGTGATATCGCTTGTACACCATGAGAGGTGGAGTCTCATTTGTCGGTACCATCGCATGCTCAGTAGCAGTAGCACTTTTTAGCAATATATTTACAATAATATATTATTTGTGTATAGTTTTGTGCGTATTCATATACATAATATTCATAAGTACATATTTACAACGATTAGAAAAATGAACCCATGAGTTTATAATTTAATGTTGTACAATCATGATAACGAAAGCGCCAATTCTGCTCCACACTCAGTTGCCCACTGAACCCTACAGAAGTGGATTCAGGAGTAACTGAAGTTTTAATAAACAAGGGATCAGTGAACAGCTGTACACCCTGGTACAAGCGTATAGAGGCTTACGAATGGACCGAGTTATAGTAGTATATAATGATTGCGAAACGTCAGGAGATACAGGACGATCGTCGGGCTGTAAGTATTTGTCAGCAAATTGTTTACGTGTTTCTATATGCATTTCAATGATAAGTACAGTAGACCGTGTACACTTGATGCTGTTAAATTGTGACAGAAAATTTGCGGACCCGGTTGGGAGATTTGTTTGAAAGACCGCAGAAAACTACGGAATAACTCTATGATCAGTGGAGGAGTGTGCAGGGGCTACTAACTATTGAAGGCAGGTAACAAGATATGAAATATAACTTCAAACAAACCACAGAAAGAGTCTTTGGATTTTTTGAGAACTTCAGTCATATGGAGGCACCGTTGCACATTTGTGATACTCAGAATTAGGGACTTCGAATAGCCCTAGAAATCGCAAGTAATAAGGCAAAGACTTGGTACCGGCGGCAGTAAGCAATTGTTATTAATGGACTGAGACGCCGAATTTATTGATGTACAACAGTATTAGAGAAATCACAGCCTGTAATTGGCTGATTTCATTAGCACATGCAACACCATAAACCGTATGTTAATTGGTGGAATACGGAACAGATGAATTGACGAATAACGGAAGGCACAACACTAAGACCGTTTGTCCAATCCTGATGTTGTATCAATAACGCGATATTTGGATTGGCCGTCTGTCAGATCTTCTATTGTGTCGGGGTTTGGATAATCGGTGAATCGAGATTTGCATCACAATATTGTAAAATCAAGTTACACTCATGTATTAACACTTCTTTGTAGGAAGAGAGAGAACCTGATTGTGCGAAATTTCATGTTTTGTTACGATAATTAGTGCCGAAAATCAACACAAAAATTCCGTTTTGCCGTATTCCTGGATTCGGTACGATCTTTTTTCCAGTCGTTCAATATACTTAAACAGTGTGGAAACAGAGTTGAATTGGAACTATCAATAGGAGATACCCCGAGAGTAATATAAACGGATTGATTAAAAGGCACAATCCGTCTGTGTAAAACGAAGGGAGTTGGCTGCTACGTGAGAGGGCGAAACGTTAATAAAACGCGTGTTATTCTGTTGATTTAATAATCATCCAGCAGACTGATGAAAGTTGTTTGGACACTTTTAGCCTGATGTAATATTATTCAGTTTACATTCGTATGCATTACTATAATTAGCGAAATGTGGATGGATAGTTTTACAGCTTTTATCTACAGTGCTGACAGAATACTGTGAACGAGACAAGCAACAGCACGCAACGTTGATGTCGAACATTGATAATCGTGCTGCTGAAGACAATTAGCGATCAATTAGATAGTCATTTTTGCATGCATGATTTCCTCAAACTCTTTCATCTTTGTAGTGGTGTAGACTATTGGGCACATTTTTTTAAAAAAAGATGCTAAGAACGGAAGGTGTCCGTACGATCTTCCAGCAGTCGGTAGTATTTGGTGGACAAAGTGATCACGTAAACAGCAGAGTCAAGTGTTAAGATTGTATTGCGCAATGTCAAAAATGTTAAAAATAATCCACTTGACCTAAAAACCTTAAGGCTTCTTCAATTTCCGAAGCTCAGTCCGGAATTCCTCGGCTTTACCTTCAACAGTTTATTGGATATTCCCACCATATATTTCTACACTGGCAGGATAGGTGTTAGGGCTTTCCGAGGAAATCGCAATTCAGTTCATCAATGTCAGAATCAGAAGTGTATTTTATGGAGTTGATACCACCATCCTTGATATCTCATAATGTGTCAGCATACACAGAGTTCATTCGGTTCACTTTGACTTTAATGGGTTTCGACAGATTCTTAACATTTACGAAGTTTTCAGATTTGTTAACATTTTCTTTATTTCGCCTCAGTTTTGGAAAAGCGAATCTACGAATACAAATCCCGCTAGTGACTCAGAGACGATAAACGTCAAAGTAACACACAGAGTAAATGTTAGTTGTATTCGTTATAAAATTGGGTTTGAATCAGGGACGAAATCGACACTTACAAATGCGACCACTACTTTGAGCAGCTGTTGTTTTGTTTGTATGGTTTGTGATCACGAAATTTCGTTAACACATGATGATTCGTCTTGTTGTAGTCTAACTGACATGCTTCATTAAGCGCGCAATCTCAACAATCTAGTAGCACACAGTAACAAAAGGGAAAACGTTCGAGTAGTAATGATAAAAACCACGTCTAGCGTAGCTTCCAACCTTGTTGGGAAACTTACAATGCTACCTACTTCAAGTGTTATTGGGTAGACGATAGCAGAACGATTGATGCCTGTACGAAATATGCGTCGATCTTGGACTAATATACTGGTCGTCCAAGTTATGACGAAATCAGTAAATTTATCTGGATCACAGATGACCTGCGTATATTCGCCGAATAGATGGTACAAAAGTTGGTGCAAACTAAGATAGCAGTTTACATTCTTGAGCAAAAGAACCATTAGGTAGTTCAGCTCAGGTCAGCGTGTGTAAAGTAGAATGATGAAACGATTTTTTCCTCAGAACACCGTCAAAATGATGCAGCCAAAAGGAATTACTACAAGAAGGTTCACGGCAACAGCTGCACTGCGACCAGCTTCAAAGTAGGATGAGTGAATGAAACAAATGTAAGGAGGTGACCGATTAACTTACCAATAGTCATGAATAGTCATATGGACAATCTTTAACGAGATTACCAGAGTACCAGTGATTTTCTCTATTCACTCAGCAGGGTAATGAATCAGTCGTTACACGCTCACAAAAACGTATCGAGGTTGAATGAATGCAATGCACTTTACATAGCAATTTGACTTGCCCAAGTTTAGACGATGTAAAAGACTTCGTCTATTTTTTTGGCTACTGTTGTACCATCATTGAGTCAACATACAAACCGACACCTGGAATTTCTGAAATAGTTTTTACGTCAGACTAACATGTAATCTAGACCATGCGTGAAAAATGATAGATGATCAATAGGTACTGTTGGAAAATGATCAACAAGAAATTTGTTAACCTCATCAAAATTATCCTGGAAAATAGCTAAGTTCGTTAACAGTGGACGAAGTTTTGATGTCAGAGTGTTTGATATTGACGAACACTGATAAAGACTAAGGAGCTGACAGTTTAGCAAACAAAGTATGCAGTTTGATGCCCTTCAGATGAATTGTGATTGTCTGACTTACAGTCATGGTTACAGACTCAGTAGAACAATGTAATAGTTTTTAGTGGTTAAGACTAACTTTTGCCAACTGGGCATCACTCACTTCGGTTCCCATTGAGTTGGACATTTCCACCAATTGAATTCCAATTAGAATGGTACCCTCACTTTCACTTCTACACCTATGACTACTCAACAAAAATAAGCGAGCACTCTAATGGTTGACAACTGTACCAGCCGTATTAAAAACTGTGGACAGTGGTCGCAACATTACTCACTACTACGACATTTATTGTTCAACATCGTGACTCTTGTTAATATATATTCTCGACCACATATTTAAGAAAGATAAGTCGCCTGTTTCAAGCCACTTCAACTATTACTCTGAGATTGTTGAAGGCAGGTGATGCGAGTTCCTTTATTTGAAGACAAAATATGGTTGAGAGCAAGTTTTTGTCTAGTTGCTAACTGTAAGGGCAAACTAACTTTCACCGAGTGCTTCTTAGATATCTTGTTTCGTAAATTTCGTTTAATTTCGTTGTGAAACACCGGAAGCTCAAAAAAGAGATATTTCAATTGAAATGTCAATCCCAATGTCAAACTGTGCTCTAACTAAGCACCGTTAGCCTCCATTATTTTCCATGGGGAACTGTTTTTCGCTTACCTTTTCTGCGTTGTACACATGCTTTGAAAAAAAAACGAGCAAAACCTAACACCTCATTGCAATTCGTAAAGGTTGCAAAAATCCGAGGACTTAATAGCTTCATTTCTAGCTTGAAACACAGGAACGATTAGGACTGATTTGTGTTTACGGCTAACTTCCGAAGCAGCTGATCAACCAACTTCTTACCGCATTCATGGCTGAGTACAGCATTTAGTGTATCTCATTTGGTGAATCGTACCACTAGCTGTTATTGACTTGTTATACTGAAGAACAAAACTGTTTAGCACAATGTTATCAATGCATTCAGACACGTATACCCTTGAGGAGTAAACAACATCCCCATCGGTTTTCGGTCATACTTCAGCAAAGGGAATTTTTTTTGAATAGGCAGTCCTTAGACTGACGTGTTAGATGTGTGCGCCCGAATACTTCAGTCAATTCCTCAATGAAGCCCGTTCATCGATCTTTAAGTATTCATCAAGCGGAAATTAATTATAATTCTGACCTCCAGCTATGTTCATATCTAATCGTCAATGTCATTTCACCTTAGTTTGAAACCTTGGATATCCGACATCATCGACTTTAAACAAAGTCACCATACTGCGCATAAAGGTACTTGGAATATTTCGCATTGTGCCAATGATAACCCTGTAAGTTCACCAATATGGAGTGAGCATTATGGGCGGAACTTTAAAGCCACTGTAAGTCCAAATAGACCTACAGGTGTTGTTTAATGGATAAGTTTCTTGAGTTACGGTCAGTAGTTTACCGACTGAGTCATCAGGTTGATGAAGCTGATGGGTGGACATGCGAACAACTACACGCTGTTGGGCTAACAATCAACCTTCAATTTCCGGAAGATCTAAGTGTACTTTCACTCTCCCTTCGATATTGACTAGATACGGACAGTCACCGTATCCATTTCCAACGAATAAGTGTGGGGACGAAATTTTTTGCACTACATTATCAAACCATAGGCAATATTTCCCCCAGATTTCATAGGGAATGAAGAGTTTGTATTCTCCCCCAATTTTCCCCCCAGATGGCCAGGAAATACTTCTCTCCCTCGATTCCCGCGAATTTAATGGTTCAGCGAACAACGTCATTTTGCATCATTTTCCTCAACTTACACTGTAGTCTTTCAATTCTCAGTCGATGAGTTACTTGCTTACTTCGAATTCGTAATAACCGTGAAAGGAGCGTGCGGCATCACACTCCGCTCGGGCTTTTCTGGGTGGTGTGGAGTAAAAGGTGGGTGGAACGGAAACTGGTCTTTAACATAAAGAATTACGAGTGATATATCTGACTACTTGATAACACCTCATTTTCAGCATCATCAACATTAAATTCGAGAAAATGTCGTTCCATGTAAATTCGCTGTCTAACTTAACAGAATATGTTTATTCCCATGAACAGTTTGTCGACTACGTCTATGCTGAATAGTTTTGAGCACTTCACTGACAACTGATCGAAGACATTTCACCCAAGTTTTCGGGGATGTAAAACTTTTTCGTCATATTCTGCCAGTTCGCTTCAGCTTATTAGGTACGAACCTACGGTTCAGTTCGCACTGAGTTATCTTGTATAGCCTGTTGGTTTGATTCGCTTACTCCACAGTATCACGTTGTACCTTCACCGCACACGTTCTGTTTGTTTGGCTACCGCCTCTCTCTATCAATGCCAAGTCTATATGACCCTAGACACAAACAAAATTGAGGGAAGTGAATGTGTTTGACATATTATTCAGTGGAAATTACCGTTAAGTATGCCAGCTTAGGGTGGTTACAATCAACACATTTAACACGTGTGACGATAATCAGGACATTTTATTCATAACTTGAACTGCGCACTCAATAAGCATGACTACTTACTGAGACTGTTCAGTTCCGGTGTTTGTGTTGGGCTTGACGTTTTGGATAGTGCAAGAAATTGCACAAAACTACAATGCTGTAGTACAACCAAAGAACGAGACGGTTGGGTGTGCTTCTGGTGGATAATTTGCCTATCTTGTTGAGCGAGATGATGGTAGATCAGTGTATTCGGAGAGAAAGAGGAGCAGATTGTCCTCTATATTACAATAAAAGAACTTTTACTCTTAGTAAAGATGACAACGCTTCTGTTGGTCGCTATCTTAAGGCGGGAACAATCGAGAACACACACACTACTACATTATTCGTGGTCTTCTCAATCGTCAAATATGAAACCAAACGAACCTGTTCGAGTTCCTGTAGGTCAGATGGTGCACTGAACTTCCATTCTACCAGATATATATATATATATATATATATATATATATATATATATATATATATATATGCGTCTGTTTGAATGTGTGTTAATCGGCTGTGTCACCAAGTTGCACCAGTGTTCAAATGTTCAATAGTGGCGTGCTCCACGTCAATGTGTTTAATCTTACTCGACTGATCTCCTTACACTTGAAAGTGTGTTGTGTAATTATTCACTACCGAATTGCCTATAAGAGTAAGACTTGCGTAACAGTGCGAATAGATCGGAGTAATATACTCCCTAATGAATACCAGACGCGGTGGTTGGACCATCGGTTAATTGCGTCAAGCTTTTAAATTCCGCCATTCAATTATCTCATAAAAATAACAGGTACACAACTGCACCAAACTCAACAACACTGATTCACATGCAAAGAACACAAGCCCTATGTCATGAACGCGCGCGCGCACACGCACACATGCGCATGAACGGGCCTAGCGAGCTGCGCGGCTATTGGAAAGCGTTGCGCTTGCTGAGTGTTCATTGCACACAGTCTATGCAGTTTTAGAAAATCCGCATGTGGTCTACAAAATCGAGAAAACTACTTAAGTCACAAACCGACTATTTTATCATAACCTTCAGTCCCGATGGGATTATATTTTAGAGTAAACTACGATCATTCCTACAGATCGGATGAACACAACTTTGATCTACTTTCTCCTGTGGCAGAGTGGACAATCGTGAAATGACCTCAAAAACTTAATCTTTTCTCAGTGTTCTAAGGCCCCTCGCTTGTGATAAAAGCAACTGGAAACTGATAGAAACGATCTTATATTCACCTATTTGTCTGGAGCGCAGACTGCTAAATGAGCGCTCATAGCCTTCAACTCATTTTTGACAAAAGTCTCCACCGGATATACTCATCACGGTCCGGTTAGACATAAGGCTTAAACTGACGGACTGTTGACTGGCAAAAGCTGACAAGTTTAACCTATTCGTCTATGCGCAAACTAAGTCAATGGTAAGTAATAAGACATTTTTTATGTGTGTTCTTCGTGAAGGTTTCAATCAGTTCAATGTAGTGATCAGTTGACTTTTATTTTATTCATCCCGATACTACAATCTTCACACTTGGCAAATGTTACGGCATGATGATTGATACTAAGCAACTGTTGCACAACAAACTACCAGAATAAGTCCTCGAGGGAACAACGCATTCAGTAATTGTGACTGACGCACGAACAATGACTGAACTGACCATTAGTGCGATTTCAGTGACCTTGCTATTTGGCGAGACAAACAACGTGGCGCATACGAATGAGCTGATCACGTGACAGCGACAGAACTCATGGTTGAATAATTGATTGATTGCGATCACATAACGTTTCTCTTCCACAACGCCAGGTCGGAGCTCGCGAAACCATTACAACCCTCTGCTTCTCGGTCCTTGAACAGAAGTTAGGTGATTGGCTGTGAATATGAGTGGAAAGACGTGATTATCCACTCAAATTTCGATTCCCGTAATCGTTACCAGTTTTGGGTTAACACATATTGCAAAGTACCGTCTTACGCGCCCCTCATGAAAATCAGTGAGCTAGTTGATGTGTTTTAAGTCTTGCCTTAATTAACTCACTGTTCGGCCGTTTCAGAAACTAGTGGAACAGGCCACGGATTGATTGGCTAGGCTGAAGGACATCCGAAAAATCACATAACCACAACCTTTTCCATACCGGTTTCAAGCAAAAACTATAGCACTGTGAAAGGAAGTTGGTGTTAAAAGTTCCTCCAAAGAATGGTTAGTTTGCTTGTGCGAATGAATAAGTTTAATTCTTACATTTCTCGTTTGTTTTCCCCAGCCTGAAGTACTGAAAGTGAATTTCGTTTGTGTCGTCCGAAAACGTTAGGTCAACTAGCTATCACATTACTGACTTGTTCTTCCCAAAAACAGATTGGGGTGAAACCCAGCCAGATTAACACAGACGAGGTAGAATTATTCTTAAATTGATATAAGTTTTTCACTACGAATAACTGTGTGGATTCCAGGAGGGCCTTAAATACAAGCATTTATTTCTATGTTCTTATTCTGTATGCACTCGTTTATGCACATCCTCTATGTGAGATCTGATACGTACTCGCGTCAAGCAAAAATAAGGGATTCCTGTAGTTCAGAAACCGTTACGATCGTGAGTTTAGTCTTCAAGGTCGATTTGTCGGGTTCGTCAGTGTAAATCGGTTCGTTGCTTAGAAATTCATTGACAATGTAAGAGAAGGTCTCCCAGTTTAGCATAAGGAGGTATGAACAGGGAACTGAGAGATACAAGGTTCTCAAACAGGGAACAAATGCCCCGTCCACTAACAGCCAGAGAGTGAGTGAATTTGCTGTTCTACCAGATGCAATTTTGGACGCGGTATCACATTTTCAACCATTCGATTTAGCCCTCAATCTCTTTCAAATTGATCGATCAGTAACGCCAATAGCACGACTGCAGTTTGTAGTAACTGTACTTTGGAACATTACTGGAATATCCGATGTCAATCTACCCTCAGTTGGCCCACGTAATATCAAACAGGTATACTTCAGTTGGAACGCCGGTCGCAAGACGACAGAGACCTGGTCGGCTGCACTGCGTATGGTGCAAACTACCGACGATAAGAATAAACTATAGTGTATCTTATCGCAGTGTCAGTGACCATGACGGTAGCTTGCTGTTTGGCTGAATAGTGCAGTTCAGCATATAGTTTTTACACGTGCACAATACAAGACTTCCCGGCTTACCCATCGTATCAATGAGGTCGCCTGGTAATTGAACAATCTTCTTCGAGTTGTGTTATGTGTGGTCATTTCGCAAGATCATGCGAGTGGTAAAAAGGGCACTTTATGCCAAATCATATACAGTCTCAGGCAAAGTAAATGAACAAGTCACCAGCAACGATAGAAGGCATATCACAGGATGTTAGCATTTCGTTTACTCTCTTCAATCACGAATGTATAGCATTAGAATGTGGGTAGCAACAACAATGGAAACAACCAACGCTTGGGTTCACGACTGAGGAGAGTAAGGGAAGTGTTAATATCTCGTGATATGTCTTCTATCGGTATTGGTGAACAGGATCAAGGAAATTTGGTGTTTTAAATGAACAGAATCCAGCAGTGTTGCTCAGACGACACCCTCATTGGATATGAAAATACACATATCATAACCTCAGCCCATTGCACTTTTATGTTCGTACACGTCCCGTTTACTGAGGGCCTAACAACAATATTCGGTCTTTGTCGGTCAGTCTGCAAATGGTGATGGGACTGCGTTGAGCCGGATGGACTAATAAGGGTCATGGATGGCGTCGACTGGAAATGGTCGCTGAGCCAACTGTTAACACGGTCATGCACTAATGGTGAGGTCTAACAAGAGCGTAACTCGAGTCTAGTGTTACTTTTTAAAAGGGCTAGCTGAAAAGTCTAGTTGAAGGCGGCGGTCACTTGAATCATTTGTGGGTGGTGTTCAGCTTAAAGTCAACCAGAGCCCCGACTATTCGTCAGTGAACGTAAGTCATTACAGGTCACTCAGACAATGGTTGCTGGGACGCTAACAGCGGCGACATACTACGTGACTTATTTAGTGGAGGGTATGTAGAAACAAGTACAACACGATTGAACACGGACACTACATTGCGTGCAATGTGTACGCGTGGTACTCGTGAACTGAAACTGGTTTATTCCCACCCGAGTTTCATCTGGACCCCGCGTCACCCACACCCATTAAAGTTTAGCATCTTTCCTGAAGGGTAATCTGACATGACAGCGACTTGTGGAAATAGCCATATTTTTTCAAAAGTGTTCGAATATGTCGGAAGCGCCGTGATCTACCCTAGTCTCGGACCAACCGAAGCAACCTAGGGGGCAAAAAGGGCGATATGGTCTAACGTCGGATCCGAGGTTGCTGAAACCGGACTAATCAAACGACTGTCGAACTTGTTCGCCATTAAAACGGTAAAATTCTCAAACTACTACAGTGTCATTTGATAGCTGTGCACTAATGCTTTCAAAAATGAGCATGTTGCTAGTTAAACAGACACAGCCGGGTAAGTGAAAATGTTGGACCAAACCGTATGCAATTTTCGAACTTACCGAACGTTGCTCAGACGTGTATCCAGTGATCGCATCACCGGTGTTCAGCCGGCACGTTACGATAAAAGAATTGGAAACAGATACAAATGCAATTTTCACACTTGAATAGGGATGGACCAGCTGACCTGATACTGTTGCTAGTGCTAGCCTTACGGACTAATAGCAGAGCATTATAACACACTGCATTTCGTGGAACAGCTGGAAAGCTAACTGAAACTCCATGGAAACAAGCGACATGTTTGGCAAACTGTGGCTGACTATCAGTTCTTCGCTTTGTTGACGAAACGCTCATAACGGGGTTGATGACCAGGCCAAAGTATAGTTTGCTGACCACTAACGAAATTACGAGTCACACGGACCTGCAAGACATGCCTTCTTCTCCTATAAAATTGTATTCAGTGATTCGGTGAATAATACGCCGGTGTGAGGCTGAAAGACCATGGTCCCAGAGCTGTTCACTTTTCATCTGGTGTAATGTAGACGCCAGTTTTCTCGAAAAACACTCCTAGGAAAACTGACATAGCGAGGGTTTTCATGATCATAATGTAATCGAAGCAACAGTAGAATTTATCTGAGAAAATTAACACAAGTTGCCTGTATTAATGATCGTTTTAGTTATGCACATGTAAGCCTAGCTGCACCTTAACTTTTAACCTGGAGAGAACAGTGACAATGACTGACGGTAGCATTCTCTTGTGGGTCACTACCTCGTGAGGGAAGAAATATTGTCTCACAAGTTGTCAAGGTCTCATTTTGTTCAACTTCTTCTCGTGACATCGCTGATTGAAGAATATCCCTGTAAGGCCTTCAGAGAGAAAAATGGGAGTTAAGTGAGGACGAAAGATTTTCAGTGGAAATTCGTACGTTGCTTCTCGAAAACCTAAAACTAATTCTGTGGCAGACATCTAAAAAACTCCAAGTCATCCGCATCTTTTTTAAAGCAGTATACACCACTGAGTTGGCATACGTAAATAAAGATTGAACATAGACCCCGTGGAGGGCTTCGAAAGCTCTCTTGCCTATACGGGGAATTAATCATGTTACTATGCTCAGCACAACGTAGTGCCGCTCAGCTGACTTTTCGTACTGTCAAGAGGAAGACAGTTTGAATGGAAGTCAAATTCTCAGACCTTTCTTGAGGTCCACCTTAGCAGCCACTAAGTGTTGTGAACACGTGCCGAGGATTGTAAAATATCCAAACCAGATTTAGTGTAAATGAAGTCACACAATGTCCGCGTCATATTTAATATGTTTTTAATGAATAGGCTGGGAAGAACACAAAGTTACGAACAAGATGTAATAGTCAACTTTTCAAACACCTCGGGTGCCCTTCTTCGGGAATGTTGTGGTCGATTATAACACTCCGGAGAAAGTTCAACACAGGTGGTTAAAATGTCCGGTATTACCAATTTTATACTTCCGGAGTCTCTCCCAAGAGACCTGTGGGCGCATTTGTAAACACTGGTGGGAAGTCACCACTCCTGTGGCCACTGCTTGAAAGCATCAGGATCAGTTTGAGAAATGCTGAGATCATGGGAGTTCCCAGTTTTAATGTCATCTGGACTACTGGAGATTACCACCGGAAGGCTGCTGGTACAAATTAGAAATGGTACCAATCAAAATGCTGAATCCTGAGGCATACCCGGTAAGTTGTGTGGAGAAGAAGAGGAGACAGAACCATTCCTTAAAAACGAGACTATCCAGTGGCGAATAATACACTGAGCTTAGTATGGACCCAGTTTATTTAGAAGGGAACTGTGAGAAACTCGGTCTAGTCCCCCAACGAAAGCAAAAGGAGTGGCGTATACCATAGGCTCGTGGTCCCTGGCCTTGCTTAAACTACAGTTAACTACAAGCATGCTAGTTACCAATGTTCGATCTGACAGGAACATAGGCTGAACTATATAGCTAAGGTGGTTAGCAGGAAAGTATTTAAACACCACACGTTCGAGAGGGCGTTCTACCATCTTGAACGAGATGCTCGTTAGACAAATCGATCGGCTGCTGACAGGCGAGTGACAACCAACTGGTTTATCAATGGGGATTGGTGTAACCTCTTTCCATTCAGCTGGAGCAGCGCCACCACAGTTAGTCACCTTAAAGAAGGCATGAGGTGGTTACGTGAGTGACTAGGATGCTTCTCTCAGTAATATGGGGTGGCAATAGTGTATGCCAATCGGTTTGAACGTGTTGGACTCAAAAAGTGGACCATGTAGTTACTTAACTAAAATTCTACTGGTAGAAGGAGACACTGAAACATATGTGGCAGTAGGCTGGATGCAGATTGTGTTGCTCTGAGGTAGAAAGCTGCGTAATTGTCTCTAAGTAGTTCAGTGGCTTCATTTGTTACCCACCGATGAAGGTTGCATTTTGCTGCGTCGTTCCGAGCATTGTAGGTTGTGTCTTACTGTGTTTTCGGTGGAGTTCTGACTTGCACTGAATGTGAGGACTGGTAACCACATTAGTGTCCTCAGACTTACCGGGGATCTGTTGAATCACTATTGGTTGTGCACGAAGGTCAGGAAGAAGGTGGTTACCCCTTGGTACAGGCCAGGATGAGGATTCTTGATGGACTTCTAGGTTATGCACAACACATCCACTTTGTGGATCATACCTTTGATCAGCTGGCATTTCGATCCAACCCAGCTAGTTTCCGTGGAAAATGCAGTCAGACGATTGTTTCGGCGATCAAGGTCGCTCGAATAAAGTTGAAAGTCGGTTATTTTTGATAGTGTCGCAGTATCTAATGATAGGAAAGGCCGAAGACCGCTGTGTCTGATGGGAGCCAAAATAGTTAGACGACAAACGTATTGACCCTCGTCATAGATTACGAGGTCCAACAAGGAAGACATGTCCTAAACTATATCCGGGGGTTACACTGACGTGCTGGTCCACCTTCTCGGTGTTACTGTCAATGATGTTTCTGTGACGAAGCTTTCTTCGGGAGCTCGTCTCATACCAGTCCAAATCTCCCTCACTAATCCAAAACAAGTAAGTATGAGTAAGTATGACTAAGTTTGAACTAAGAGGATGTCACCAGCAAACTTCGAGCCCGGAGATAGGTGATAGATAAATTCAAATCCCAATGAACCTCGACACCCGAGTTTGATCCGCAGTCAGATAGAATCGTACACATAAAGTGAAATGATTTCATTGTGCAAAAACTACAGGAAGGTTTGGGAGAAAGTTATCAGTCACACCTCCCATGTACTGCTTATCGAAGTTACTATAGAACACAAAGTAGTCGGGAATAGTGATGAGGGTATCACCGATTTCTGGCACCACCCACGACTAAGCTAGAGTGATCTCTGTCCGAAGAATGTCTGTCATCCGCCAGCCACTTAGGTTCTGGTAACCTGCTCATCATATTGAGGCAGTTGGTGTGAAAACAACTTAGAGCCATCTCATCGTGAGATAACCCCAGAACAGATATAACGGTGGATGGCAGAATAAATGAAAGTTTCCCTGGTGGGTTTGTTCGATAGGAGGAGCAATCGGTATGTGCCGGATGTTTGACCGCTTCATGCCTTTCCTGCCTCCGGAATGCTCAGTTGGTCAGCCCGAGGGTCTTCGCACCAGTACGAAGAGAATGGTTATGTGAGCGTTCGTTTGTAACGGCTATCGCGACAAACTGCCTACTGACGGCCTTTGCATAAGTACGAGGGTGTGGGCTGTGTAATTGCAAGTGAGGGCGCGTCAGAGAAGCTAGTTTGCTTTCTTTTAGTGTCGTATGTTTTATTCGCCTTTACCTTTTCTTTTATCCTGCTACCCTTGAACATTTCCTAAACTTGAGGAACTCTCTGAGGGTGCTGCGTTTTTATACTGCGATTTTTTTTTAGCAGGAATTCCAGCAAAAACTTGGTCATACCATCGGCTTGGACCGGAAATAACGGCTTCCATAACTGGTTGCGCCTGTACTGAGTTAAACCAGGTAGTAATCATACATAGAGGCCGCTCCAAGTGTCCCCCTGATGTCCACTAATCATATGAACTGCGTAATTTGTGGGCTGGGTAAGCCTTTTATGGGGATCCGAACCAGTGGTTGACTGCATTTAATATCTGCATATTCACAGATAAATAGTTTAAACGGAACAGCATCTTCAATGAATGTGACGTCGTCATCCGAGTTCGTCGATCAGCAGACGGTTGATAGTATATCTTGGACAGTGAGACCAGCAACCGCGTTGGGCTCGAAAATGGGAGCCATATTTAATGTGGACAATACAGAAAGTACTAGGTTGCCTGTGACTTTTGCTGACGGGAATATGCATAACAAGGATTTCCATGCCTTAACAGCTCCGTTCCGTGGTAGGCTTCAGAAGTTCGGAAGCGACCGCCTGAGTTCATCTGTTCCCGGGCTAACTTCTGCTAGTGTGACGGCTTTGGAGATGCTTGCTGTGGTTGTTGTGCTTCCACCCAACTGTCATGGTTACTATGCCTGTTACAATGGGACAGACTGTTAGTCAACATATAGGTGACTACATTTAGAGGGTCACTGTTTGGCCCAAATGTGAAAGCTGTTACCACTCCCCATACTGCTTGTTCCGATAGCAGCACACTGCTCATTGACACTGCTGACCGTTCGCTGTTTCAGAATGACTGCGGACAGGCTACTTTTCAGCTGATCAATTTGTACATCCATCTGGATGGAGATTTTGGACACAGCAGCAAGCAGATCGTTCTACTTTCTCTGGGTATATTAACACAGTGTAGATTGGACAGTAGAATAAGAAAGTTATACGCCATGCCATTGAATCTTAGCTCACTGAAGTTTATGTGACATCATTCGTGACACTTCTCACTTCCTATTCCCCCGAGCTATTTTAGCTGAACAGTCCAAACGAGCACAAACCGATTTCAGTCGAAATTATTGCTTGTAAAATAGGCGATACGGCCATTTAGCTGCAGACAGACAAGTAATACGGATAGGTGCACACAGTTCCATGTAACAGCACTAGAACAGTTCATCCCCTTCATGAACTTGAATAAGACAACAAATGAAAGACAAAACGTGACACAATATGGTTAACAGAATAAACATAAATGAACTATACATTGATATAAAAACGGTTGAGTACACTCAGTGGGTACTGTACAGAATCTAGATTTGGGGTTCAATACTCTATCACCGGGAAAACATTTGAAACGGAAGAGACTTAGTAGTGTATAGCGAGAAGCTCGTTTACTACCTGTGAATCCCCTTAGACTGTGGTCACATATGTGTAGGTGAGAATCCACGAAACTTAGATAGTGATGTGTTCCATTGACGGCACTTTTGTACGACGCATTAACCAACACATCAAGCAGATAATGCGGTATCAAACAAACCATTTTGTATAACCACACTATATTATTAGCAAACGCATGTCCGATTTCCAGGTGAATCAATGACTTCTGGATTGCTTCTCAAAAATGGTAGGTTACGGGTGAACACTATTGTCCAGTGAACTTACATTAATTCGGGCCTTGTTACTACGAGACAGTTTGTTCGATATTTATACGTGTCACTTTGAATATGCTTAGTCTGATGCGATGTCAGGACTTCAGACACGAAATGCTAACGCGTACTACCAGCTCAACTCTGCTCGAACTCTTCCTATGTCTATTCACAAGCACACCGGTTGTTGTGTCTGAGAAATAGATTACAGGGGGTCACAGAGATTGTGTTCATAGGGGCAGGAACCCTTGCGGTTGATTAGGTTTGTAGTTCTGTATCGGTCACATCGATCATCTCGATCCTCATCTGTACAGTACGTTCTGAATTCCGTACCCGTGGTCCCTAAAGGATACACCTTTTTTCAATCAGTCTCAAGGAGTTGCCTCAACAACATGATTATCTTTACCTGTACTCCAGCCTACGATCAAGTTTATCGATTAAAAGCAAGACAGCAATGGGCTACCTATTAAGTGGAAGACAGTGTGTTTTCCGTTTTAACAGCGTTCTCGTTTGAACCTGTCATCGTTATAACACAATCTGTTGCGATCGTCACTAAAGTCACTCTTCAAAGTCGGCAAAAAAGATATTCGCTGAACTGTGCGATCACCATAGTAACAATCACTGTAGTGATGACAATACCAAACGAAGATCCAAAATGACGTTCTAGGTGAGTTCATTACACATGCACCGCGTGCGAATCATGCTCTACAAAGCATCTGGAAGTCGGGGCTGGACAAAAAAGACGTCATCTCTGTCTACAATACTACTCTCAATTGGTGATTTGACCGTACAAACACTAGAACGATACTGATAGACGCCAGTATGGATGACGTACTCACCGGAATTAAGCGTTCATGCCAACTTTGAAAAGACTAGGATCAATGCACTCCATGAGAGTTAGCAGTATTGTATATAAAATGGTATTTCAATGGAAAACGAAATACTACACGTTCCAAATTAGGAGGATTTGCTAAATTTCCATAAACAAGTGTGAAACCTCATACAGAATATGCTGTTGATTGACCGATCACATTGAGACAGCACAAACAGTCAGTTTTGTCCCCGTTAACAGTCCCCTTTTGTCTGAACTTCCTAGAGCACTTAAAACAGCTGATTAGCTCTGCGGCTTAAACTGACAATCTTCTCGAGTACGATGCGTCTCCGTCGGAATGTGGTTGATCATGAGAGCACAGAATCAAAATGCCCAAATTTGATGAAGGAAGTAAGCAGTACGTATTCACAGATGGCATACTAAACTCAGTTATCTGTTTCGGACAGGTCTGCTGTTTCGTTCCACTGCCATTGTGATTTCAGTGTGCATTTAATGAATAGCCAACTATTCCAATTCCCAGATTTGCAACCATCCGCAGTCATCGGACAGCTCACAGAATCCAAAATGAGTCATGCAAACTGGCAACATGAATATCTGTATCTAGGCCTCAAAATTTAACCATCGGTCTTCATTAGGCTCAACAAGTTCTGTACAGACACGGGTATGTGGAGATCCGGGATCTCTGGTCAATGAATTTCAGAGGCTTCAACGGTCAAACGAAAGACTATCTGAGCATAGATACAACTAGCTAAAAGGCGTAGGGATGATTCATATAGTCTTGGAAACGAGCACATGAACAGTGTCACCTGTAAAGAGGATCAACCGCTTCTAAGGGCCACAACGGCAAGTTCATCCGCTGTCGATCTGAAGCTACAGAAACTGGAATGAACTTCAGCTTCTGTGCACTAATACGGTGCACGGATAACAGGGTTCAGGGTTCTTGAGTTTCATCGTATAGATCTCCTCGATCTCTTTTTCAGAATGACTTTCCAGAACAAACTGTTCTGTCATGACTGATGGTCACCTATGTCATTCACTTCCGCTCACATGAGCGTTGCAGAGTGTCGTCAGGACTCAGAGATACGGTTACCTAGTGTAGGCTAGGGAAAGCGAACTATACAGTCAGTGCAGAATAAAGTTATCACGACAATAAGACTGTACGATAAACCCATCCAAACCTGATGTCCTAGTTCACTGTTCCATCCACATTTATATGTCGTTCAGTACTTTATTTCTGTACTTTCTGGGGATATCTTACCGTATGTGCAAACAACAACCGTCTTCATAATTTTGCGTTGCTATCAGTTTGTTCTTCGTAATAAGTACAATTCTATTGAAGATAATTGTACCTATTTCAATGCCGACTGTTTTCAGTCTTCTGTTTCAGTCCCCCTTCGGATGGTAATCCTCCCTCACCTACTTCTTTTCTGTGTTCAATTTTCGGCATCAAAAGACCTTAGGTTCTGTCTTTTCACCATGCTTCGTGAAAGCTTCAAACAGTCATTGGTCCACTGGCTTTCTACGTTTATCCGTAACATACTAATAGCATGCTACCAGGGATTCTTGTTCAACACAGTGCACGTCTATAGTCGATCCATGAAACAATGCGTTAAGCAACTGATCACCTTAGCCTTCGGTGTGCAAGGGTGACTTTAGAGCACTGGGATTGTTATTCCTCTCCACGCGAGGATGTTGAACTGATGTTCAAAAGGGCGTTACCCACTATCATACAGTAAACACCGAAAAGTACACATTAGAGGATAAACTATTTTGATCACAACGGTCTACTACAGTGAAGGAGCTAGACAGAATTGATCTAGTGTCTGGTAGACCTAACATGGAATTTGGGTCATTTGGTGATGCTATCGGCCCAACTTGGTTCTGCGCCAATTGGTTGTACTAGAATGAACGAATGAGCTTGATAAATTAATTTTTCAACTCGGATTCTGGTGGCCAAAAATGCTCTATTCTTCCAAACTATTCCTTTATCGTAGAGGACCGCAAAAATCGTTTTTGTAAAACAGCTAATATGTGAATAAAATGTACATCCAACTGTTGCTTCTCGTGAAAAGTTGTCGACGGAGGTCACATGTTCTGCAATGGTTTGCTCGGTTGATTCGTTAGCTCATTATGTGGGGGGTGGGGTGGGGAGAAAAACGATAAACAGAAATTCAAGGGAGACGCAATTCAGTTTGTGGCCGTTGCACCTACAGATTGTCTGTCAAGGCTGGAAAATGTCTGCAGCTGAACAGTTGTGGTAGTCTGGAACTATCAAGTATTATTACCAGGGGGAATAAATGCTTTCAGCCAATAGGAAATTTCAACCGCTTCCCAGCAGTGATCATCTTGAGTACAATAAGCGCACTGTGAAAACTAAACTGGTTTGACTTACTTGGATGGTGCTCATGTGTGGCTGGGCTGCTAACCGATGGAAACAGGCTGAGACACAGGTGGTGACACAGGCTGGATTGCAGTTCCGCTAGTCATTTGGAAGTCACCGACGACCTTCTCATCAATACAACAGTGTACGTTGCGAGTGTCTCAAGTACTGGTGTAACAAATATTTGGACAGTCCATTATAAGCTTCCAAAGTTGAAACCCAACGAGACCGCTGAATCGGAAGAGTTCCTTCCAACTGCTTTCAAACAATACGGTGACGCACGACCTCAATTTATAGTAAATGTTTGACATCTCGTGCCATTCACTTTCAAACTGACACTGGCAGTCCGGTTTCATCTTTGTTTTGACTCATTAGATGGAGGTGGTCTGAAAGAAGTTTGACCTAGCGACTGTTCACACTCCGAAATGAAACTTTCAATCGTCCGACCCCTACTAGTCTTACGAGCATAGGCTGTGAGTTATTAGCACCCGGTTAGTGTGGAGTGACACAACCCACCTTTATTCGCCGCTTTACACTGACTGCTGCCAAAGGGACACAAAATAGTGATTACAATAGTTTGGAGCAGACCAACATCACTACGATACACTTAGACCGGTTTCATCCCTGTCTAGACCAATCAAGCTGGAATAGACCGAACGATATCGCTTTATTAATTATTACTATCAATTCATTATTTTTTGCTTACAAAGCTGACGGCTGCTGAAGGACTCCACGGATAGTTTCAAGTCCTAAACGAGTACCCCGAAGCTATGTTCAATAGCCTGTACCTCCACAATTACAAAAGTATTCGAGAAACGTGTGCTTATCTGAAAGATTAGCCAGCTGACCGTTACCATCCGCCTGCGTTCAGCATAAACAGTAGTAACACTGTCGTTACTGGTCTCGTTCCATCAATACTGACAGGGGGACACGAAACAAATTCGTCCTTGAACTACAGTAATGCCACAACATGCACCGATTCTTCCGCGCTATAACTGTTTTATGAAGATCAGGTGGCTCACTATCTGTACAGTTCGTATGAAGGCATCTTCCAACTGTCGTAAGTTTATTTCAAAATTCGCTTATGCTCGCGTTACTGATTATACGGTTCCCGTAATCTTCTCTGGTCTCAACTTCTTAGACACATCCGTCAAAGGTTTGACTCGCGTGCAGCAGAATTACATGCAACTGTACTAGCAACGTCATCGCGGAATCTTATTTGAAAAAGAGTAAACATTTAAGTGGCATACTCCTGATTGATTAGAGTCATCCTCTCTTTCTACAACTTTCCCAATCTTTAATCGCTCCTATGTGTCTGCATGCACTTGTACGGTTATTCAGGCATTCCTTACGTAGCTAACATTTCAAAGAATTTTGAACACGTTTCTGTGGAGCTCACTGATGATTGAGTGTACAGTGAAGTGAGTTTCTACCCCCACTTTGATTGTCCATCGTTAACTTCAATATACTGGGTCCCACTGTGACATATTCTCGCACGTTATTGCTGATCAAAGCTTTATGGCTCGCTATCAAAAAATTCATTGTTCGAACAGTATAAAGAGATCTCTTAATCCGACTTGACTTGTTATTGTGTGCTATAGCAGATTTTGATTCATATGGTCGTCTTAATGATTATACCTTTTGTGGTCGTTTGATAACTTGTTAAAAGTTTTGCATTAAATTCTTCTACCCCCAGGAGACACTTTCTGCATATTCTCAAAGATTTACTCACTTACTTGGAAAATCTTACTCTGATAATTCTGTACATAGAGCAAAAGACTTTGTAAGAGCGAGACCATTCTCAACAGCAATCAAGTGTGAATTGCGTCGCTCTGCTTATAAGCATATCCAAGTATCACTTGGTATTAAAATATGCTGTGAACTCTGAAATACAATGAAATGGTTTGACAGTGTTAACCATTTTATACAAAGAATTATCTCTGAGATCGAAGATGTGAGTTGTACCATTGTCTGCAGCTCTTCCAATAACAACTCGCTTATGATTATACATGAAGGGTTGATGTCACTCAAATCCGGCAAAGTAAACAAATTCTTTTTCCCCACTTCCTCTCCAACAAAATAACTCTGACGACTCACTTCTGTCCTACTTACCATCAGCCCCAATCTACCGTTGAGGTTTTAACCTGTTTTTTGTTTAATTTTGGCATCCCTGAGCATCACATGCAAAGCAATCCATTTGTTTTTCCCAAATTACAGCGATACTTTAAAATATATCGCTGGTAGGCTTACAAATTGTCTCTTAAGGCAGTCTGATATCAAGTCATCCCTTGTAATCTTGTTAGGAGAATGTTTCTCAGATTCCACACAGTTTACATGCCCAAATATTTAAGAATCTTCCCACTCACCAGAGCTTCCAGTAAAATCAAGTCACACTTCTTCCTCATCTTTGGTCCTTTCATATTCATCGGTCGTTTTATAGGGTTCTTTTCTGCTAAACTATGCGGGCGATATTGTCTTCGCAGTTTGTCAAACAGAGCCACTCATCTCCTTTGTCTTTTCTTGCTCTGAAATTCTTCAGCTGAGCAATGGTAATGTCCTGCGCTCCTTATTGGCACTGTCCCCAGACAACATGACCCTCCTACGGCCTCTGTACAAGAAATCCCGTTCACTACCTTGTTCATTGCCGTGAGAGAAACAGGGCAGATTTAGGGGACTAAACCCGGATTATTGAACACGGTGTTGGACAAGAAGAAAGAAAATTTTTAGTCCTAAGCCTTCCAGGAAAAGGCGCACGAATCATCTCGTCCGCCGTTGCCTCTACCATGAAGGACAATGACCTGAAGATCATCGACTCGATGGAGCAAATGGGGTACGGTGGGCACTGTGGGTAGCTGGGTCATATTCGAGGGGCGCGTGAACTGTGAGTTTGGTCAGTTGTCATCAGCACACGGAACAGGGTGCATAAACAACCTAGAAATTTATAGATCCCTTGACACAGTGGATCTATGTGGTTAAGCTCGCCTGAACCCCCTGGGAGATTTACGTCCTCATACAGAAGGCAGTGAACGCCATGGATGACTGGACACAATTCACAGGCTGTCTGAATTACTATGCTGGTCAACGGGCCTCAGTGGTTCGCAGAGGTCAAGCTTCGGCCCTCTGTCTTGCGAGTTAAGTTGACTCAAAAATTCTGGGTCGTGTCTTATGAGTCAAACTCTTTCTTCTCTCAGAATAACTAGAATGTATCCTGGTCATATAACGAATATTACTATATATTTCCCGGTTGTATCGTCTCATCACACACTAAAGCAGCGCGACAATTTCCTCTATTCATTCTCTATCTGTCGAACTAATTTTCACTTAGCGAGTCACGTTCACATTTGCCTTCTAACCCAGTAGAAACCTGCCTTGCACGTCGCTCAAGGAGGAAACCGTAGCCATTATGGTAGTTAGCCAACTACTACAGTGGTGTCGCGTTGCAAACGGCGCAAACTCCATTGACATTTCAAATTCTATTTAGACTACCCATCTTAACCGTTCTAAAACCTGCGCAACAAGTCACAATCCAACCTTTCCCACACAAAGAAGGCCCTCGCCGTTGTACCTACTACCTTTGGGGAACACGGTCAGAACTCTCATCAGCTGTTAACCCAAAATAGTTTGTATGTATCAAAGAGATAGAAGCAGATTGTGGTTAGACAGGCATACAGTAACAGTAAGCGTTATTGTCTACTCAGGACCAAGGCGGCAGTCGCTTTTTTGCATACAACGCCGATTGTTGAGGTCGGAGGGGCATAAGTTCTCCAAAGGTGAGTAAAGTCGGGTTCCGGTGGAGTGGTGATATATTGACCAGGCTGGACTGAGCCATCCTGGTAACCGGTAGTAGTGAGAATGTGGACTTCTGCTCAGTAAGTTCACCGGTTTAAACACACTCCGTCTACAGTTAGTTTAATCATTCCGGGGTGTGCTCGTCCATTCGCTGAGACTGTTACCTGTCTGCTTTGTTTGTGTAAACGCTACAGCAACGTGAGAGACTGCACACTTAGACTAACTGTGTTAGCGACTATGTAGAACTGGTCCTTTGGTAGCCTGAATCAAAACAACTGGGCAGCCCTGCAGATGCGAAATAAATGAATTTAGCTAGTGCATAGTACCGTTTACCAGACGATCCTGTGACGCTCATACAGCGTTTTGTCTTTCAGATACGTTTTCAGTTTTCCTGCCTTTTACTTTCTCTGTGCATACGTGTACACACCTGCAAGCCTAAAAGTACACTTTTTCTCGAAGGTCGTGAGCCATCTCTTTTCTGCTGCCTAATTTTTTGGAGTTGAAGGCCAAAGGATGTTGCCATTCATTCAAGTGTATTTCCGGAAACATCACTGTCCATTGCGAACTCGCCATCCCGCTGGAGCAGCAAGACTAATTGAATTCACCTTATTTGGTGTGGTGAAACTCTGAACATACGCACCGTCTCAAGCTATTGTGAGTCACTTTCCTTTAGTTTCGTCCTAAGTTACATAAATTAGTGTATTCAGTGTTGCGATCCGATATAACCCTTCTGAAGTGCAAAAACAGAAACATGTCCTATTTGTGACCTACTTGGCTCATTTCGCTGACTCATCTTGTTATGAGCCTTGACGTATGTCTCAGGATAGCCCTATATCAGTGGTGTTCTTAAGTCTCTTAGGTTGCGCTTGTAATTTGCCAGAGATGCAAATAAGCTTGGCCTTATGAAACAGTGACCTGACTAAATCACGTCTGTACATCATCAGGACAAAATTAAGGGAGTGTGTATATGTCGCCCCAAATAGCTTAACGTGGGACAGAACGGTGTAGCATACCATCCTCAGGCTTGCTGACAAGTACAGCACGAACAGCTAGACTGCCGTTGAATTCTGTTTCGTGATGAATGTTGGTAAGAAGGCCAACAAACAAATCGAGATTTTTCGTGTTAGTGAAACCCAGAATGCAGTCGATATGCCACATGAACACTACAGTTTTGGCAATACTATGTGGGACTTGCTGTTCAACCATTCCCAGAAAATATCAGCTAACGTTCAGCCTTGAGAACAATCCTTAGCCAAGCCATCCATCCGTTTGTGTACAAGTTCTTCACAATGGAATCTAATGTTTTCTGCACATACCAAAGTAAGATCTCTGAGGAGTTCAAGTAGAACACTGTGTTAATCCAAACCTACAAGACAGCCGTTTGCAGATCACGACAAGCTGCAGTTTCGGGTGCACTAGTTGGAACAGCGAGAGTACAGACAATCATGAGTGCATTGATTGTCCTGATACTGTTGCTCCAGCAACTGTCAGTCAGACGAACCTTACACAATTCGAACAACTGGAGAACAGCGTGTGATTGCTGCGGTACTGTTTCACAACGTCTAACCCATTGGTTCACGTGTTCCCATCCCTAGAAACAATTGTAGTTTGGAGTACACCACCTGTACTCACTGTCTGCAGTCATCCACCACCACTGTGTCATTTCCAGCCTTGGACTCGATTTAGTACGATACATTCTATCACTTTGGCTAAGTGGAACACTACAGCCACTTATATGGTAACTCCGGCTTGAGACAAAATCACCCGACATTCAGTCGTCTCACGAAGAAGACAGCTTTTAAAAAGGGAATCAAAATCAGTGGAACACAGGACTTGTGAAGTCAGTCAAGCATGTTCTACTCTCATTGTTGGCCCAGAGGAATCTTTTAGACACTGAGGATAGGGTCCAACTTGTTCACTAGCAATCAATTACGTCAAGATTGGTTTTGTTTCGTGCGTACACACTCGTCGACTGTCTCTAGTTGCCTGATATGTATAACTTGCATGTGTAAACACTTGATCCCAGTAACCACCAGTGAAGTGTTGGACAAATGTTTTGACTTTGGTAGGTCCCATCAACACTACTCACATGCCGGGTAATCATACCCAGAACCCCTAAGTAGGCATCAGGTGGCAGTCCAGGACTCGATTCACTGGAGCACAGGGTGGCGGTTGTCGGGGTTACAGTAAGGTATACGAATTATTTTTCTTAACTGTCCAGCCTCCTTTCTTCATAAGTTAGAGACCGACAAATCGGTCGACCTATTCACAAGTATGATACTGCCTCTCTTAGCGAATCTGTTAGTTCCACAGCCAACCGGTATTTCTTGAGCTTCTTGAAGCTAGCATTCAAGAGTAGACAGAAGTTAGTTCGTGAAATGACCAGTGGAGGACTTGGGAAAGGGTAAAAGAAGATTATGGGATCTGGTGGACACAACGGGCCTTGAAGATGCGACCAGACTGCTGTGACCAAGAATGTTCGAAAACTTCATAGTCTTAAGGTCCAAGAATCCGGAACTGGATGGGACAGTCTGCAAGGTAAAGAGTGAAGCCGCTATGAATTTGCAGTGATAAATACGATGCTGAACAGAACAGTTTGAACAACACTTCCATTAGCTATCGCCGCCGTTAAAGGCAGCTCCCCCTCGGTGCGCGCATATTGTCTTGTCAACCGGAACTCAGGACTCGCATGAAATAAGACTGTCGAAAGTCCACACGGTTCCGGGTCCGTGCACACTTTTTGAGTATGGAAGCCAAGCCCTAGTCATGGAGCTTTCGGTATGGCTCCAGAGACTGAGGTTAATAAATGACTGGACTAGATCAATTTTTTCTTGTTCCTAAAATAAATTTGCGTAATGCGTGCGCTAACCAAAGGGAAATCACACTGATTGTTTCTGCGTCAAAGCTACCTGCCTTTATTGTGCCTCGTAGGTTAAAGTTGACAAGGAAGCAACACATCTGAAAGGAACTGTTTGGATGTTGCCATGACTGTGGCCGCACTGGTTACATCTTCACACTTCAACCGCTACTGGAATACTGTCAAACACACGTAGAAGGACGACAATTGCTGCCTTCTTGTACATCAGATTGGCTTTCATTCAGCTGACAGAATTTCACTTTCAGACTATCTAACGCGAATGTCTGTTCCTGAAAATTATGTTACTACACTCGAGGTCGTCTGCTGTTAAACAACAGATCAAGTTAGGGCCTGTGACGATCTATCGCCAATCTTTTTATTCCAACCAAAGTTTAACAGAGATTTTCAGCTTAGTTGTTCTGATCTATTTTTACTGTAGCCGAGGTCATGGTCAGCGCTCTGGTCAGTTTGAATACATGGGTACAGAGCTCCTCTCAAGTTCAAGACTTCGAGACCTAGAATATACATTTCGTCCCAATCTGCGATATTCCACAAGAGCCCATAACAATCTGATTGTTAAAGGTTGCAGTTCGTAAGACAGGTATGACTTGTGCACCTGCCAAATAAAGTGTGGTGTTACAAGGCTGGTGTGAACCGGTAGCTGTCCTCATTCCTGATGATAAAAGCGTTAGGTGTAGTTGAACAATTCATTTACCCTGGGAGCTGTCATCATTAGTGGAGTGGATAGTGCGAACCACAATAATGTTTGCCATCTACCGTCACCAGTGATGTCAGTGTGGTCTCAGTGTTTCCCTATCTGAGGGCAACCGTATGGTCGGGACCGTGAGACTTGGCTTACCCGCGTGCAGGATTTTCACAGTGTCTGTTTTTGACTAGTGATGCTCCGGAAGCATTGGTGCGGTATGGTAGGAAAACCGCATTACTAATAGCAGGCTTCGCTTGTGGGGTTTTCGGGCAGGCAGACTATGTCAATCATTGGGCGTAATAGTATCGTTTCACAGGCTTCGTTATCTCGGATGCGTCTGATATATACCAGCTGGTCTTTTGCTGTGTAGTCCACTGGCTCTGTGTGTTAGGTCAAATCAGAAGCGTCACTCCGGTTGTGCGTGTATCATGTGGGTTCACAAATGAAAGCTTGGAAGTCAGAACCCTGTTTTACCAGGGTGATTCTTATTTACAGTCTGGGATTTGAACACAACAAACACCTTTGATTGAATACAGCCAAAAATTGCCGTCGGTTGTACTCGTGTTGCAAGTTTCCGTTTTCTACCAATTGTCTGCCGTCAACTTTTTGTAATCTTCCAGCTTTCAGGCTCATTTTTACCTTACATTTGTTATGTTACGAATGTCAGATGCTTGCAACTGGTCAATGTATTAAATACGAGGAGACCTTTACATAATATGTGCTTTTTGAACAAGCCGGTTGATCTAGCCCACACACCCCATCACTCAATAAATTCCATTTTTATGGTTGATTTTCTCCCCTTAAACGAAACACGTACTAGTGGTAAATCGAGGTTATCCTTTGTTCTCCGGTTGTATGGCGTGTAAAATAGCGTCGAACATACATACGTACATAGGCCTGTAAGGAGTTTCGCTTACTGACCGATAGATGCGGTGATCATGTTTGTTTTTTCGAACGCTTGTTCACAGACTCGTGCAGATGGCGTGACGCACCCATCCCAAATTCCCCACTGCTCCCACGTTCAATAATTACTGCACGAATCTCTGTGACATTCTTCACAAACGAGGTATGCAGTTGTCCGTATTTTTGCTATGCATCTGATTGCGGTTGGCGTTTGTCTGAGAATATCAGCTCACTTTGCATACCCACAAAAACAACTTTCGGTAAGTGACCATAACCACACTGGTGAAGCCATCTTTTGCAGTCCCAGACGTTTAGTAAGCCATAATGTGACCTTGTCTCCTCATGTTAGATTTTTATCTAAATTCAGAAAATTCGCCTTTCGTGTTTCATGTCTGATATCCTTTCAAGCCCTTATAATATAAGCTTCCGTTTAGTGAATTGGGTCGCATTTTGGTAATCTACTGTGGACTTTTGACCGAACATCAAGCTCTTGCTAGATAAACGTAGTACTTTGAGGGTAATAGTGTTTTGTGTCCCTACTCTGACAAATCTACCGATCTCCTCACTTTAAAGCACAGAAATAGTCTATTTTCAAAATATTGCTTGATGCAATTTGTTCATGTTTAACTAAATTTCCCGAATCTACGCAACTGAGCAGGTGACGGATAAGGTGGTTTACAAGACAGGAATCCAAAGTCTAATGTCTTTGGTGCGTAGTGGACGGTCATGCCACGCCTCTTATGTCTTCAGTCAGTCTTACTACAGAATTAAGAAAGTACAAAGGGCTGAACATTCAACCGTCTAAGGTAAATCAAGACATTTTCGTTGTTTTTGTGTTATCGTTTAGGTCGCTTACATGATCGATGGTGAGTATGGGTCATTTATCCAGTCAGCTTTTCTTAGTCGAACTTGCAGTTGACCTGCATGACTCAGTAAAATCTCATTGAGTACATCATGTTGGACTAAGAAAACGAAAGCCTTTGTTGAAAGACAGAAAGGTACACTTGTGGAGATTCCAGGATTAATGTTTCAATAATGACATCAGCTTTCCAAAAGCGGACTGCTGTTGATTCGGATCGTGCATGTCATGTCATCAATACATGTTCCATTCGGACAGAAATACCATTACGCACACCTGAACTTCCCATCAATGAGGATATTGTACACAATTGGTTGGACTTCTGTTGTTTGAACAATCCGTTGATAGGTCTGATACTAGGTCGTTCGTTGTGAGTACACATGACCACAGAAGACATTGCTCTCGGATTCTTAGAATGACGTAGCTAGAACCATCACAACCAGAGAATGGAAAATGTGAAATCTGTCTATAGATCCATGGTGCTGACGACACCGTTGTATGACAGCAGAACATGGACATTTGTTAGGACGACCCAAACTCTGGACAGTGCTCTGTTAATCATGACCATCCGGTTCGGACCAAACAGACATATATTGACCCAGTCGACGGGCAGGCAGCCTGACATGTGGAGCCGAAGCAAAGTGATTCACCTGGATCAACTCTTGATGTGGCCAACTGACTCGGACTGTATGTCATTACATAACAGGCATGTGGTTACCAAATTGATTTTCTTTCTGAACCGAGCTGGTATCGTCCACTTTAACTCGGCAGTCTCAACGGTTCTGATAGATTGGTGATCAGGGCTGGTCAGCTGAGACTCGAGTATACCGATTGAAGACGTAGAAGCAGACTTTGAATTAGCAATTCAAGCTTATCAAAATGTTTATGGAACTTGTAAAATGTCCGCACCAAATTTGGTACGAATGAAATTGAACAGCTTGAGCGTCGTGATTAAAATGATGAAGGCCACCCAAGGTGGTTGAAACGTAGATTATTACAACTTGCTCGTAACGTTCTGTTATTCTCAATCTGTTTATGGAACTTCTTTCTAGCGCCACAAGTAAACCGTTGTCTATCAGAAGTTCTCGATTGATTAAAACTACTTGCAACAGTATTTTCCAATTTTCTTCTACTTCAGGGGCTGATGTGTCTTTCAGACCGCCTTACAAGCAATAGGAACACTTATTCAACGTAGAATTTTCTGGTTACGGTGCTCTCTGAAAGATGTAGCTCCAGTGGGACACAAATTATGTGCTTTCTTTCGGAAAAAACGCTACAGATGCACGTTTAACTGGACGGACAAGATTTTAGGTGACCTCCCTTCCATATCTAAAATACGGTGCCAGCGTTCTGATCTGGTCAAAACGAGACGGACGATCTCGTCACCAGTACCGTTATCGTGAACCACGGATTTGGACGTTTCAGGCTATGCACACTCGCCGAGGGCCAATTCAAATTTCGTGCCTCAGTTGCGGACATCAGTTTGCCATAGTTACGGGCATCCGCAATGAACGCATCGTCGAGGCTGAACATGCCGCTGCGATGTTGCTGTGGTGGGTCACAGGTGAATACGAATGTCTCATCACTGGAAAAAACGAGGCTGCCATAGATGAACATTCTGGCCACTTAGCAAGATTAGTCAAGCCCTGTCACGGTACCGAAGTAGCATCCTCACACAACCACTACAACTTGCTCGGACGAGAAAAGGCCATATTCATACCGACTCTGTGATGCATGAACTTCTGTTTTTACCTGTCCTTCTGGAACTCGCTGTGGCAAGAAATGTAGCGGTGTCAGTCACGACGAAATGTTGTGTTCACTGAAAGCAGTACTGAGATGTCAATCCTCCTCCGTATGGATCAACCGGGCAACCTATGCTCAACTGTTCATTCAGTCGTGAAGTCTAAGGCCTACTTTCAAACAGGGAAGAGTCTCCCAGACAGTTTTTCATTTGACAACATTGGTTACCCAGCTAGTCTGTATCTGATACTGCCACCATCGTCAAAACACTGTCGACCTAATTTGAAAAACTACCTTCAACCTGACTACGCATGTTGTTGAGGCAGTCCGCGGTAGTCCAGTTCGGCTATGCCAGTGCTCCGTTGTCGTGTAACGTTCGAAGGCAACACCACAGGTAGTACGTGATACGTGTCTACTGCTACTCTCATAGTGCAGGGTACCGAATTGGTTTAAACAATTTGTCCCGGCAAATTCTTTGTCACATAGCTTGCAATCACGTGTGATTAACTTCGTTTAAGCTACAGTCAGACAGGCCGTGTGGACGGACTCCAGCGCCCGCTAGAAAAGATTAGTACCAAGACATGAACGAACAGTTCTACCCTTCCCCTCCACTAAAGGGACTCAACCTTCTGAATATATCGTTCTATCTCTGAAGAAGGAAGTCGGTGGGATATAAATTCGGGACAAATGTTAACCAACTGAGAGCTTTCAATCAAAGATAAATCAAAAACCCACTAACCTAGTTGATGGATAACGGGCTGGCTAGAGATTGGAGCCGAAACAAAATGAGTCATCTACGTTGACCTTTGAATTCCTGATCAGCTGGCCTGGATCGTACGCCAACTAAAATTGATCTCGTTCGTACCACCTCGTCATACAACAAACGTGTATATATCTGGTTCGCACGTCTTTCATTCGAGGCGAGAGTGAGGGGCAATTCTTATATTCTAGTTAATACAGTTGCTTCAAAAAGCGAGGCGTAGAAACAACTACGTGTACAGAACGTCAGGTAACTGCATCTCTTTGATCTACATTGTTTAATGCGCCGTCGAGATGTTCGACGACAGAATATGATCTCAAACACTGAATTATATTCCTCAATCGTTCTAAGGTGTAATCAACTTTGTTGACCAGGCCACGTGCGCAGGCTGATTAAGGAACAAATCCTCAAGCAGCTTTCTTGAGGAAAGCTAAACTGGTTTGAGCGGAACCCTGGTCAGCAGAGGGTGCTATACTGGGATACTATTCCTACAAATCATTCCGCCATAACATAGATCGTTCAGGATTAGATAACATATATATTCCATGCATTCTGGAGGAGTATGATCCAGACGAATATACGAAATTCCGCTGTATCAGACCTGCTCGTCTTGAGTTCAAACCCGCGATATGCAAACGAACTACCGGCGCCGCAAGTCACGGTAATTTGACTCAGTGACGCTGGGACTAGTGCGGCCTCTAATGTGTTGACTGTCACCGGATGGTAATTCATGCTTGCACTCACAGAGGACGTGCAACAGAAATTTGGTTGGGTGTGTTAAAAACAAGCATATTAACTTTGAAATGTGGATAATTCATTTGTATAACTTCTGTGTTCCGTTCAGAAAGATAGGTCGTGGTGGATGACCGTCTTTTCTCTCTCTCTCTCTCTCTCTCTCTCTCTCTCTCTCTCTCTCCGTTGCTGTTGTTTTGAGATTCGTGTTTTTTCGGCTCCGAGCATACATCACGCCTCGTCCCTAGTTTCCACTCGCTTTATCTATTTGTTCTTTCATTGTATATCTTAACACTGGGAAATCTCTCTGACTTTGAGTCCGAAAGACTTGAACATCACGTTCAATTTAGCTCGCCATCTGGCTAACAAGCACTGGGCTATAAAGGCATCCGGTCACACGATTTCTCGTATCATTCTTCAAAGAAGTGGGATATGTTTGGGGAACCAAAATCGATGCAGCTTAATCCATTGCAAGAATTTTTCCAGCACTGTCCAGATGGTGGTCAGTACAGTAACATTCATTACAGATGAACCAACTCTGAATTACCATGTACGACAGAAAAAGCACTGACCTTTTCGGGGCAAATTCCACTTATCGCAATGTTATTTTTTTGTTGTACGGTCGTGTATAATGCCTGAGATGCGATAATCAGTTATGCGAGACCTTGAGAGCAGTGATAATTAATTGGTCGAAAGATCATCGATATATATATATTACGTAAAGGTCACATAGCAAGTCAACCAAAAGAGTCATGTCTGATCCGTGTGTGCGGGGCGTTGTAAACCACCACAGTCACTTTTTCATCGCTACATTCTTGGTCGTGATATTAGCCCACTTGTTAAACTTCATATCTGAGCTTAACAGTAGATTACTATCAAGCACGATTCCTTCTTAAATTCGACAGTTTACGCGAGACTAAACTGTCATATTAAGTCGATATTTCTGACAAAGATATGTACAACTGAAGAGCTCTAACCAGGGGGAAATTCGAGCATAGTGTTTCAAAAGGAACTAGATGAAAGTCTACAGGAATGTGACAGCTGTGCCCATTTGTGGCTAATGTTCAAATCATTTCAACTAGAAACCCCTACTATTACTCATCAACAAGGAAAACACCGCTCAACCAGTTTAATGATTTTGGTGATTTCCACTTAGATAGAAGTCCTAACCTCAGGGTCATCGATTGAAGATAGCAAGACAATTACTGAGTTTCCTCTGGAGGTGATTAGGCAATCTGAGTACTGGTAACAAGGGACTGTGACTGACAGTTTGCACAGGACAATTCAGTCGTGCCTAATGTGAGATAAGTGGAGCAGTAGTTATCATGGCTATTTCACTAGAGAGTGGACCGAGGTTCAGGTGTCGGTCATGTCAAGGGTATGCCCAACTAACGAGTGCCAGTTTCGAGTGTGGCTAGCCGAAAATCCGTGAGAATGCAAAACCTGCAACGAGTTGTGAGTGATGTTCAACTTGTACATTAACCAAAACTCTCATATGATTTGCCAGTGTCTTTTTTATTTCATCTGCAAATGACAAACAGATTGGGAATAACACAACGTTTCGAGCAAGTTATAATACTCTACGTTTCAACCACCTCGGGTGGCCTTCCTCAGGAGTGTTGTAATCGATTACAACTTGCTCGAAACGTTGTGTTATTCCCAATCTGTTTATCAATAACATGTTAAACACGACGCCCAAACTATTCAACTTCATTCGTACTACATTTGGTGCGGATATCTTACATCTGCAAATGACCTTTACACAAGGGGCCAGAAATCCTTTCAACAAGGATCACACGTCAAAGATAAAAATGTTTGTCAGATAGTAACCTTTATTACGCGCGTTGTTACTTCATGGTTTGGTCACCTGAAAAATTCATCAGTCCATAATTTGGATTACTTTCTAATTTTAGATGACAAATAGTGTTACGACTTGCTTTTACAACATGATTGAAACTAATAAAATCAGGTCACAGTTTCGTATATTACGACCAAGATATTCGCAGAAGTTCCACTCGGATTTACACTCAATGAATCCGTTGGAAAAGGAAATATGCAAATTGATTCTATCATCATAACCTAGCCGAGATACCTTCGAAACGGGACTTGGCGTCATCTTTCCGACAGGACTGACGACTCAACCTAGTAAAGCAGGACAACAGATAAGTTCCCGCAATGTTACAATTTTCTTCAAAGGTGGCCATTCCGTACAGGGCTGTCAATTCAGTCCTACGCTCAAAATTGGTTACGATACAAGAATGGAATGTCCGTCGTCATCAACAATGAGGATGGTAGATAACTGTTCTTTGCTGTTCGAACTCCGAGCAATTTAACCTGTTTTGCGAACCTTCACACGGTAATAGATTTTCTGTACGACTTCATGTTAGCCAGGATGGGTCACCATCATACGATAAATAAACGTTATCGGGTTGCGTATTTGAAAGATCCAACTCCGGTCCATTAAGTGACGCAGAATGTAGATATGATTCAACGCTGCCGTGATTCGGTAAGGGTTGGGGAACGGAAATAGTGGGTCTTGTGGACGATGAGTACTGAAAATACTGCTGCAGCCAAGAGATAGTTTGTTGAGTTGTCCGCAACATCAGTCACACTGCTTTGAGTTTCGATTCGTTGTGACTTTTGATAGAACATCCGGGGTACCTCTTCCTACCTACAGTCGTGAGCATTTGTAGTTCTTGCTCAACCCAGTCGAAAGTTTAGATGTTTCACGTTCTGATGGCTAACTCAAAAACCACTGGTGAAAATCGATTAGTCACGGATGACGTAAAAGCTTCTGAAAGTTATCAAAGTAGCATACAAGATTTAGAAGAGAAATGCACACACAAAAAAGTCCATTTGGTCCAGTATTTCATCCACAACTGTACCCCATTCCTTTTTTCCCGGGACTTCAGTTGATCTTTTCACCAACTCTGAGCAGACTCAGAATTAACTTGATAAAGGTCACTCCATATTACTCAGGATTAGTATATTGATATTCGCGAAGGGGTCTTCTTTTTTTGACTATCACTTTTCAATCATTTCGTGTTCATTACCGATCTCTGGACTACATCAAGGCAACGACCTTGGAAAGCTACGGAAAACCTTTGATCAACCGGTTTCGACTCGCTAAGAAAATGTGGAAATACAATTAAAAACTCTTTAATCATCTTAAATAAATCAAGCCCATCTTAGTTCTTTCAGTACAGAAAAGCTTATCTGCGTGTGAAAGATGCGAACAAGTACGGGTTACGTTCAGTTTGAAATAACCCAAATCCACGAACTTCTACTGCTGATTCAAACCATGCTTAGTTGATTCAATCAAGACAGCAAGTTCAGCCTAGGCGATTGGATAGAACAGAGCGATTCCGTTCAGTCTCCTTTCGAAATGATCGGGCAAACTGGAAACTATTCATACAAGGTTGTGGTTGAACGCTTGGATTTGATCGTCCGGTCATGCCTTTTGTGAGGTTACTGGCGTTGTGGTTAACACGCTGGTCCCACAAATGTGAGGGTCAGAGTGCAGATTCCGATCCGGACAAGGATATGCACTACTGATGAGTTCTAATATGAACGAAACTCGAGTCTAGTGCTTCCGTTCGAAGTGGGCTATCCGAACGGCTTACATGAATCGGAAGGCTGTGATCAAGTGTGGATGATGTTCAACTCTGGAAAACCCCTTTGATCATCTTAATTAAAATAAGCTCATGTTAGTTCTTTCAGTACAGAAGTGCGTTTGATCATGTTTCAATACTTCTAGTACCTCGTTCGTTTTGATATTACTGAAATGAGTTCCATCACCCAACTAGTCAGTAAATGGAAAATCATCTGAGCACAACAAACAGTTCTCAGAACGATCGGGATCATGTCCGGCGAGCCACTCAGGCTAGGCAGGACTAGTTTAAAATTATCTAACTTCGTTGTAATCGCCAACTGATCAATGAATTCAATTCTATCCACCGTCACCATTAACATCAATAAAAGATTAATTTGTTCATTTCAAGCGCATAATTGATCAACCGCCCCCCCCATTGCAAGTGCATCATGCCTTCCTAATCGGGTAGTTGCCTGAACTGTCGGTATTCATGGTAAGTGCATCTATTCGACAACCTGGATGACCTGTTTTTTTTCTTCAATTAAAACTATCTCCTGCTGGTTTACAAAGATCAGTTTTTGTTGAATAACAGTAATCTGGTTATGATCTCCGAGATGTGTGAGTAGCTGACTGCTAATCCAACGTCACGATTGTGAAGTTCTGACTATAAGCTGATCTGACAAAATCCCATGGAAGGGATTATATTGTGCAACCTTCTGCAACACCGTTTGTGATGGGAAAGTAGATCTGATGGGGTTCAGAAAGCGTCTACTCATCTACATAAACAGTCTGTATAATGTTTCAATACTCATTGAACATATCTTTCCAGAGAAAACAGAACATTTTGATCGGTAGAATCAAACGTTCGGCTTATATCTGAGGCAGAAACCAAAAGTTGCAGTTGAAGCGATGATAAGTGGACATTTAATAATAGGTTTTTCCATAATCCTCGACATCTCACTTAGGCGCACCACAGTAGTGCTTGGTTAATCACTTGTTTCATGCTTAACCGTCATAGTTCTTGGTCTATTTAGCAAGTTGTCTTAAGACTTCGATCCGTAGTTTAGTCAGTTTCGACAAAAACACGTGTCGCATTTGGTAAGTGTGGGCTTGTTATTGTGATGACTTTCATTTTAGGACTATGCGCTGAAAAATGACGGAGTTCGAACCAGGCAGCTTATTTCACTATAAATGAACAATGCACAGGCCAAAAAGACCATACCCCATAAAAGATGACTCTCTCACAGTGAACTATCTTAAGAATGGATGCAGCTTCTACCAGAACTTGAGGACGTACTTCAAGAATTATGTTATGTTGCCATGACAAAAAGCGAACTAGAGGAGGAGCAGTCGACTCAAAGAGACTTGTTAGTGTGTTCTCGGCATTGCTGCGATCTGGACAAAAAGTTGAGTACATGATATTTGGTAGAACTGCCTATTTATTTAGTCCCCATCATTCGGTTACTCAAATCCCACACGATGACCACATTGAAGAAGAAAAACGACATGAAACAAACGAAAATAGAACAGTTCCAACAAGCGCGAACACTTCGGTAGAAGATTCATTTATAATAATGAGCAAGCTGAGAATAGTTGCACTGGGAAGAAGTGGCAAGATGTTACAAAAAAGCTATCGATCTCCGGCGTGGTTTGATTTTATATTCAAGGACCTCGGGCGGTTAGAAGCAGCATGTTAAAGGATGTGCAAAATGTCATGAATTGCCATGTCAGAAATTAACTCGTACAGTCGAACTCTGAGGCAAATAGTGGTCTCTATCACAACGTTCAGTCTCCTAGAGCGGCCGATTTTTGGGGTTCCGTGGAGAGGATCGCCACAGGGTTTGTCCATTGGATGGCGGAATTGATCCCCAGACAAGAACAGCTTCTTGAGACTATACACTTTCCGGCTAAAACTCAAATTGCTGTAGGTGATGGATCTCTGGACTGATTTTTTCTGTAGGTGTGAATGTCTGTCACTCCCGTCTATCCCATGCATAATTTTATTGGAACCATTCGACATCATTTTGCAACCCAGACTGGCCTGTCAACGATCTGATCATGCTTGCTGATGCTCAGCTAAACCACATTTTTTCCAAGAGATATGGTCAAACCTTTATTTTCTTTCCCTGTTGCACATTTTCTCATTTTCTACTGCACGATTGCAAAACAGACGTATATTTTGATAGACAGACACACATATGTACCGGATTGTTGTGACCCATCTTGGAGTTGACACTCTCGCTGTCTTCCCAGTCCCAGTTACCACTCCGAGCAGCTCAGGTCAAACTCGGATTTTCAATTATCTCGCGCCTCATATCGATCGGTCCTGCGTACGTCCGTGAACGCAGGTTGATCAGGGTCAGTCAGAGGAGGAGATGGTGGCATTGATGGGGAAGAATGCAACGTACCAAGGAGAACTCGCACGTGATCGATCGGGAGGGACTGAGCGAGTTTGTTGAGGTCGTTGAAGGTTTTGGGATAGTTGTTTTTAAAGCAACAAGAACGACAACAACGGCAAAACACTAACAACAACTAGTTGTCTGGGCGTAACAGTCCACTTACGAAACTCGGTCACAATACACGCCTCTCGTTAGGTGATATCTATTGACGTGACCCAATAATAACCGAGTTTACCTGAACACAAGCAGAACAAAGGACAAATTTGGCGAGATACCACACTGTGTTGTGCGAACCGAAAGTAAGTGAGTGAGACACTCAAAAGAACAAGTGGACAGGTTTAAAATTTGACTGCACAGGGATGGCTACACTGATGGCACTGATGACGTAAGTTTTACTCATACATTAAGGTGTATACCAGATAATGCAGTTATAGAACCGTGTAATATAAATGTTAGGGTTTAACTGTAGTAATATATTAGAGGCTGTTTACGCGCCACCACAACCCTCCGTCATTTCTGACAGCGCACCCACTCGTCCAGTACAAAAATGGGAAAATTCCCTGAGTCGATCAAGGCAACTTTCGACATCAGTTGTTTCATACCCTCGCCTCAAACGATTGCCTAAGCATCATTCTGAGTTTACGTCCAAATCCGGGGCTGTACGAAGCGAACGGTGAGATAGCACTCAAAAAATGCATCCATACAAAAGAATTCCGCAGCAAGCGTAGATCGTTTTCCCTCACGGTATGTCGTCTGACGGTCGCGTTACACAAATGGTGAGTTCGTTATACACAGGAAAATTGCTGACACAAAGAACGTCATGGGCAAGTGTCCAACAAACACGTTTTATTTTAACAGACTAGGTAGTGCAATCCTATAGAATGGCAAAATGAATAGACGCAGAATACGTTGACCTTTCACAGGAAGGCTTCTAGTAATCTCTATTTAAAACTTGAGTAACAGTTACCCAGCTGTTCAGGAGGATAGGTGTAGTCACCATCTCCGACACAACACTATCCAGAGTGGGAGCGGCACAATCCATGCCAACACTGAACTATAATATCCTGTACCTTTAAAAGAAGCAAAACACTAGATAGTGGGAAACTGGCACTATCAATCTGGTGAATATACATCAGACCGATTATGACTCATCATTGGCAGACACTAGCGCTGACAGACCAACTCACGGAGCTTGGCATCTAAGGGGCACGACCAACAACAAACGGAATCAGATCTGAGCTTCCGCTCGATGGTACAGTGAACCAGGAGGTAAGGGGGCAGTGGGGCATCTTGTCGAGCACTGTCGATAATCGAGAATAGGTCATAACGCATCCCACGCGCATTTAGTCGCCAGTGGTTTTCGGTAGGAGAGTTATCATACACGTGTGGTTGAATGTGAGGATCCCAACAGGGGTATTTTGAGCGGCTGCCGATTGTGCACCACTCGATACCGTCAGTGATGGATGCTACCCGTGCCATTCTCTTCCATGCACCAACATTACCACTGCTGTTCAACAGCCTAAGATTGGCTCAGGTCCTGTGAATACTTTGCTGATCTTCGTGAATTGCTTTGATTTTTATAGATAACACGTGCGCATATCATGAGGTCGTAAAAGCCCACTGAGAAGTACCGAAACAGTCACTTGCAAAACCGAATTCTAATGAACTCAACGAACATATGGAGAGGTTTGGTAATCTTCCGATTTTGGTCGGAACAAACTTGCGTATTAGCGAAAATATATAGACCCTGTTGAGTAACACACTTCAAACCGCTGTATGTTTGAACAGTTAACCAGAACTTGGAGTTAAGGATTAAGAGAGATATGACCTCACACCGCGTAAATTGGTTCAGATTGAGGGGTCAGCTACATAGCATCGGAAGGGTAGTTATTCCTCAATTCGGCGAAATACTTTGAAGTGACAATGGGGTTCGGTCAAAGCCAACAACCTGTGCGCTACAGATAACACTAAAATGTGAACCAGCCATCACTGAGAAAAATCTATTCAAAAAGCCAGAACTGACATGCAAAAATCGGTGACGAAGAGCATAGGAAAAACAAGTCAAATCAAACAGAGTTGCAAACGACGGTAAACCGGATTAGGATTCCGGTTCTTACACGCCCGTTTGCTTGTGATCGGTTACTAGGGTGCGTGTTTTGGTGAACAATTTTTTTAAACAGTTCGAGAAAAATGTTCTCTGGGGAAATTCGAAAGTCCAAAAAGAAAATGAATACCATATAATTGTGGATGAATATTGAACTGAGACATCTACTTTGGGCCATGCAAGTCGTACATTTCCACAGCGCTGTTGATTTCAGCACACCCTAATCACATGAATCTGTATTCATGATCCCTTGTCAAGACCGTGTCGCACTAACACGAGGATGGCAACCGTCCCATGCACTCCTCAGTTGCTTAGAGGCTAGTCACTTAAACGGACTACTCGGTTTTAAGTAACTGTTTTGATACTTGTGTATAGATTGTGATTGATTCGGTTAGAGTAAGCTCGTGAACTGTGCGAACTGAGGCGATCTGGACAGTACCATTCGGTGACATAGAGGGTAATCAGAAAAGCTTCTCAGAATTGCAGGAAACAGGTTCATTCGTATGGGACTACTGGTAATCGACACTCGGACGGCACAACCATAGTAAACCCTATCCAATCTTTTGGCGATATTTTCTCCGCCATCAAGCCGCAAACTGCTACTGTTGGCAAAAAAGAGCTGTTGACAGAACGTACAGTGAAGATTATTTGAATATCCTTGACAGAAAATGAGTTGGATGCCAAATAAGAGAACAAGGCAAAGACAAAATTATGCGATCAATTAGAGCTGCTGGTTTTCACAGGCTGATACTTCGAACCAGTGTCAACTGTCCGATACTTTGTACTCTGGATATACAATATAGCTTATTCGGTGTTGCAGTTGCTGGACCGTTTTATTTGTGTTCTGTGAGTGAACTGATTAATCAGTGACTTAACCTCATGTTACCTTCGTTTCATTTTGCGTCTGTACCGATTCCTTTAAACCAGAAATATGTGATTTCATTGGTTGTGTTAGAAGGAGCAGTTCGGTGCCTCACCATGTCTAGCAGAGTATCCTTTAAAAAAGTAACGATATCTTGTGATGTATTACGGATGAATTGAGACGTTATCTTCATGGAACTGTCCTTTCCAGATCCAGGAAGTGCACGGTAACAAAAAATGTTCTCGCATCTGACTATGTGACTTTGTTCCATGATTGCCATTCACTCGTGCCAATTCACTGATGCTACATTTGAAAATATCTCCTTACGACCAACGGTTGTCTATCATTGGTACATCACTTGATGCAGACATTTGGATTGGGAAGATTATGCTGACAGTTTAGCTTATCACTCACCACCGAAACAAACGAAATATCATTGACGAGTCTACGTAGCGTATGTTTCAGCCTCGATTAGACGAGACAGTATATGTCGTTGCCTCAGCTAAATAATTTCATCCGTTCCTTTATAGTTTGATCACAGACGATCATTCTGATCCGCTACCCAATTCCCGTGGAGGTATTCGGGTCAACTGTCTAGCTGTGTTCAGAAGCATCTCTACTCCTATTGAATTCTAATAACAGCGTTGGTCATTTGTCGGTCTGCGATAATGCTGTGTATTAGCTAGAGTGTAACTGTATGCCTAAACCCCTGAACGATTTTACTAATTTCCAGCATGCACATCTGCATCAGCTGGAATACCTGTTTGTTCTCTGTATCCAAATCGGCCAGTTCGCTTTTTCTGAGGTGACGCGGACAGTGCAACTACAACATTAAGTACTTGTCATACAGAGATTAGTCACACTGAGATTAGTTTATACCCAGATTGCTGGCAATGACACTCGTAGTTGCAATGTTGAGTGAGTGATGACACACTCGATTTTCAAATCATCCCATCTCTATGAGCCAGTTCAACAGATCGAATGTGTCATAACAAACTGATATAGCCGTGTACTATTGATGCGGCTATTTGTTATACTACTGTACATACTTCATTTTCTGTGAAAGTCATCCAAACGAAATTCAGTCGACAGTTTTCTGAGAGCATTTGCTGGTTCATTGTGAAAAATTATTGTTGTCGGTCCGATGATAAAAAAGAGGTGAATAAAAGAGGAACTGATCTATGATATTCCTCAAGACTGTATACCCTGTCATCAATGGAAATGGATTAAGTGGCAGTAGCCTAACTCAGGCTTACAAGGGTTAAGCACTCCTTCTTAAACAGCTGTCTGAGGCCCTCAAGTGGCAAAACTCACTGTTGAGGAAGGACTCGATTGCTTTTAAGAGATGCGATAAGTAATCCATTAACATGCAGACCGACACTACACGTCCTGCGACAATCTCATGTTTCGTACGTTATAACGACAGTTGGGCAACAGAGTTCAGTGACTTTGAGACCAACCTAGCTGTTCGTCCAGATCTCCTCGTCCGGATGGCTTTCCAGAATAAATTCGGTCTAATCATGACTGATAGCCAGTTCTTGAAGCATAGGTGCTGACACCCGACTCATCCCGTTGCAGGATTACGCGATAGGCCCACACAAGGCATAGGTCTTAGTCCAGTGCTTCAACAATAGGTGTAAACCATTAATTTCTTCTTTGGAATGTTAGCACATATTGATCAGAGGAGTATCGCTGTCTTTGACTTGGATGCTCTAAGACTATCGCAGCTTTAAGTGGATTGGGTGGAGAGAATAAATTACGTTGGGATGTGGTTTAAACTAGCTTATCGGTCCTTATCATTTTTGTATACTGAAGTGTATAGAACGGAAAGCCCCGCCCTAATATACTATTCCACACGTGCGACTGTCAGTCACTTAATCTCATGAAATCGTACAACATCAAGTTAAGAATATTTTGACGGTGTAGAAAATAGTTATCGAAGATTTGTGCATTTGAATGGTAGCCCGACCAGATGCCGAAGTTACAGTAATTTAAGGGTAAACGAGTTCAGTGCTGAACACTTGAATTTGACTCTAAACCCTTTCCGATGGTTTGTAATTAGGTGTGCCACACACTGTGAACCTCCATGCCTCACACACGGGAACATCTTTGTTTCATACTTAGACAAGAATTGTTTAATGACAGTGATCCGTTTTATTAAAGTTGGTTGGCGGCATCCGATTCGGATTAGCCTGTCATAGTGACCGAAGCCAATGGACGCCTGCGCTTAGCCATCACTGCAATTGGCTTGCGCTGCACCAATTGCAGTTCCATCCACACACCACATATTCAGTGTAAACCCGAAGGAATAAGACCGGGAGGTGTGACAGTGGGACCTTTGTGTCCAGCCGGCCAATGCTGGTTAGCCACTTGATTGGCTAATAA
>QNGE01000921.1:171489-194871 GCA_008508345.1 Paragonimus westermani
GGCTGGCTGGAAAGTCTATCTGAATGCGAACGCTGCGATCAAATGTGAGTGATGGTCAACTTGAAAATAAACCAAATCCCCGACTACTCATCAGAAATCTAGTATTCACACGGTCCCAGTCCCGATGAGCAGCTGTTGAGATGGAGCAAATACAGTAAAATGTGTGACGAAATGTCGTCACCCCGTTGACCGAACAGACAAACGTTTGCATTGGACGCATCCAGACATGTAGGTGCCTGATAGGGTTGTTTTGCCAACTTCGACACTGACGGTCCTGTAACACTGTTTTCTAGATGCAACTGGCTGTAAACGAAACGAAAGTATCGAAAGTGTGTACCAGCGTCGATGGCAAACTCACGATCATCAATGATTCCTTGGGGGACCTACTTCAGGTGGCTTGTTCTGATGTGCGAATAGTCTCAGTTCACCGTACAATCAAAACACACAGCAGTGATTGAAAACACTCGTTTCTTAAGTCCATTTCTTTGGGAACGAGGACAGAGGAGAAGATGATAAGCGGAAAAGGGAAACAGAATAAGGCAATAATTAATAGTGAAATATGGGAATAGATTGATTTGTCATTAATATCACCAGCACTAACATCCTGGACAGGTTAGTCTGTCCTAGTCAGTGAAATCTTAAACACCGGCGTAAGCTATACTATCACATCCGGATCTCAATCCCTATACATATTAATATTCAGTTAAATCAGTATCATGCCTATACGAACTGATTGTGGTTGGTAACAATTCACACAGAAAAGGTTGGTGAAAGTTGTGGCCAGGTGATAGACGAAACAATAATTGTCTGTACTTTTATGTTCCTTTTCAGAATTTGTAGGAATGCTGCTGATTAGAAGAGACTGACAAGGTCCATGCGTTCAGCGAACCGGTAAAAGTGATAAGGGAAGGGTGCAATGGATCGAGTGAAATTGTGCGGAAACGTCGGCAGTTGCGGAGATGAAACTGTGAAACTCACTGAACAGAAATGGAAAGATGGCAGAGTTCAACCACAACCCATTAAGCATGCAGCCAGTATGATTCAGCATGCAGCAAACAACAGCCAACCGAAGCCATTCTTGAGGGGCTGAGCGCGGTCTCAGTTTATGGGAATAATTCTAGCGGTGAAGCTGGTTACACACAATCCGTTTGGTTTTCTGAATGTCTATATTCAGCTTGCGCTTTAACACATCAGCTGTCTTGATGGACTCTGATGTAATATACCAGACTGGGTCTGCATGTATGACGTACAAGTGTTGTCTTCAGGTTTGGAAGTGGTGATTTTTTGCCAAGATATGATACAACGGATTTTGTGTTGAGTAGAAAATCCTAAATGATAAAGTACTCTCCCATGGCACGCCAGTGGTACATGAAGAATTGCCCCAGTTTATGCAACCTGTCTGAATGTGCTGGTGAGAAGACTGGTGATGTCTGCTTTTCCGCTCTTCTTCGTATTTTCTCAGTAGGTGTACGGTCTTTCACGAAGACACGAAGCAACGTGCAGCAGTAAAGAAATGATCCTAAATACTAAAAACAAGGTTGGATCAAAATGCCGCGTTACTATTGAACATAATATCAAAATGAATAATTAGACAACCTCAACAGTTTCGATCGACAGATCGTTTCCAGGACATGAATTACAATCCAGTACCGAACAGGCTAAAGGTGAACTATAATCGCTCACTATGTTTTCCATACCCAACAGAGTTCTTCCGAGCAGGTTCAAAAACAATGCGAAAGAGATGAGCTGCAAAAAGGTGATGCAAGCATCACTCAAACAACATACAATAACCGGCAACTGGCTATTCGCACAATTATCAAATTAACGCGACAAACCAAAAACATATGGGTCAAGATGCAATTAACGGTCAGAAACAGATGAGGTAGAATATGCAGAGATAAACACTTGAGAGGGATAGGGCTGGGTAGGATTTTCACATGATTGGACTTCAAAAATCAATACAGTATGGGTAATAACCTCGTCGGATAGGGACAGTGAGCTTAAGCACTTGGCTTAAGGTTTTGTTGCGTGGCGAGATGAACACCATAGAACATCTCTCAAAGCAAAACGTCCGAAGTAATCTAGCAAACACAGTTTGGAAACAAAGTGAGTTTGAATGATCATTCTCATCTCCCGTTGACGAGTGGTGCAACTCAGCTTTTTGCCACTGAGACAACACTGTCTAAAAACAGAGCATCAACTGGTTTGACTTCATCAGCCGCTTTGTCTATTAGTCTAGGGAAGCGATTAGGCAGGCAGCGTATGAAACTCCTATTCAGGATCTCCACTGGTGGCTGACTGACAGTGTTGATCTAACTAGATGCCCATGCAACTGATCATTAGTTAAGACCTCTAAGATTTTTCTGGCAACTGGTGGTAATGTGATCTACCACACTTTACACGAACCCTAAACCCGTTGCCTTTAAAAATTCATAGGATGGTGTGATCATTCTGAGCACTAGGAGGCTAACCCTCACCGAGACCAGTTACATAGTTGACGGTCTTCTTACACACAGCTCTAGTGCTGCCGGGCTAATTGGTACGGGATTTGAGAAATCCGAAGGCATTGTTAGCTTCCGAGAAACTTTGTGTGTGTGTGTGTGCTTGGATACGTGGAGAGTTGCGGGGTGTGTCGGAAGATGGGTTGATGTAAGCGTAATCCGTGACAAGTAATTCTTTTGTTGTGTGAACTTGTAAAAGCCTCGGAGCCAAAATCTTCTCAATGCGACCGTACACCGCTTAGTTCGTGTCCACCAGCCCGGACGCGACGGTATTTGGTCCTTGTGTTTCAAACCTCGAATTCCTTCAACATGTGTGAGGGCCTGGTGGCTTTTGGTTTGACCGTGATCGTGACCAATGACAGTTCCAAAATGTGAGTGGGATAATGTGTGTGTGTGTGTGTGTGTGTGTGTGTGTTTTTGTCCTGACCCTCTCTGCTACCTTGGCGTGGTGGTCAGGCTTGCGTGCTGTTTAGATCCTGAGGGCTGTGCTGACTGTGACTTCGGTCCCTGCGGGTTCAACCTTGTCAGATTGGCCGATGGGGAGCAGCCAGACAAAAAGCAGTTGCGCGGGTGTCTGTGAATTTCTATCCATTCCTTTCTTCGGCTTTGTTGGTGCATTGCATGATGAATGGTCTGCCTGGCTTTTTATAGTTGAGCGTGAAATTTGCTTTTCATCTCCATCTTCTCTAGGTTACACTAACATGCAATCCTATACTGCAACGCTTCTTGTATTACGCTTCAAAAATCTTTCTTCTCAGTGTAGATCTCGTCATTGCAGCCTCTCTCCGTTTAGTTTTCGAGAGACAGGGGTTTCCTTTCCTTATTAACCAATCAACTGGCTAACCAGCATTGGCCGGCTGGACACAAAGGCCCCACTGGCACACCTCCCAGTCTTATTCCTTCGGGTTTACACTGAATATGTGGTGTGTGGGTGGAACTGCAATTGGTGCAGCGCAAGCCAGTTGCAGTGATGGATAAGCGCAGGCGTCCTTTGGCTTCGGTCACTGTGACAGGCTAATCCGAATCGGATGCCGCCAACCGTATGTGTGTGTTTGTGAAAGTAATGTTCTGCTGCCACCTTCATTGTCATTGATGGGGCTGAATACGGAATCAGCAGATCTAACTGATACCTTGTCAGAAGAACAGTTATCGAAGTGCTTTATTAACATCCTTAATCCATGTGGTATTCCCAAGAACGTGGTGCTAATGTGAGATTGCCGGACAGTCTTTAGTACGGGTTAACAGGGTGTTATAAAACACCCTCATCTTAACATTAACCTTACTGGTCTGTTTCGGCTGGTATTGACATACGACGGTTCGTACTTGTTCGGTTACGAAGTAACCAGCACTCACTGCATGTCTGTTCGGTTATCCGCGGGATGGTGTGGAATGGATCACATTTTTGTATATATGAGGTCTAGTTTGCCTAATCGGAACATATTAGTCGATGACGCCTTCGACTGATACGCAGCGGTGATGCATAACAGTTCGGCGTAAACACGTCCACGACATCTGTGAATCCACGGCTTCTCGGATATTGACAGAGAACGTGACGAGAGTGGGTATTGCGGAACTCAAAGTGACCAAGATATTGGCGATTACTAAATCAAGCAAGCCGGATGTATGTTAAAGACAGGGCTACACAAACATGAAACATCAGACAGAAAATATTCCCATTTTTAACCTAATGAAGGACGTTCACTTATTACACTAGAAAGCAACAGCTTCTAGCTTAAATGAATTCCACATTGGTGACGGAATTATCCGAGGAAATGTTTTCCTCTTAAACAAGCTTACTGGGCAGAACCATGTTTACTTATTTGATTAAGAGGAACTCATTTAGTAAAACGTTCGATACACCGTAGGCAAATCAGTAGACAGCATACGTTGTGGATAAGGATTAGGATACGGACGTTCAATAGCTAGAGAAACCATCACAGTTAACAAAATCGGTTGGGTGCAAGTTGACCTCAAAATAGCACTCAGCTTCGTTGAAGTGAAATCTTGATGTGGCGGATGGATGCAATAATTTTCAGTACGTCAGACACTAACAGTCATTTACATGTTCACACGTACGGTTGACAAGGCCAGCATAATAACCTTCAGAATCTACAGCCTAAGTCAACACACGAGTGGAATCACTGACACATGATGTGGATTAATCTAGTGTCGTTAGTAAGGTCACACATATTATTAAAATCTCAAAATGATGGAATCGATTAGACAAACGTGCTGAACGAAGAAACCCTTCTGAATAAAATCAATGAGCATGTTCTGACCGGTTTTCGCGTTCGGTTCAGTGACCTGGCAAACGCTAACAATGAACACCAAGTAAAATGGCTCGATAGACTTACTACAGCGTTTTATATTTACGAAGTGTCGCGGCGAATGTTCATCGTGTCTCCTGTAAGTTGTCGGTAGGACAGTCGGCTACCTCAAACCGCAAAACTGTATTTGGACCGCTGAAACAGTCGTACTGTAAACGGACGAATCACAAGGGAAAGGAGTACCGATTCTCACACAGGGTCACATTTGAAGATGACGTTTAAACCTGGTCAATTTTTGGAGGTTCCCATTATTGACAACACACGCTCCGCTGCATAACGGGAAAAGTGAACAACCCAATGGCCTACTGCAGAAATTTAAGGGAGCCTGCACATACATGAGTGGTGGTTCGTGGAACAGAAGTTAGCATGTGATTTGTCAAATGGGTACTAGCCTATGAGTAAGTGATGACGATAAAAACATATTGGCAAATGCTCGTTGCTTTCATCTGGAAAGAATGTTCTAAATTAGTTAATCGAATCAAAATTATTGGCCAACTTGCGTTTATGGTAACATGGTTGTCCGTCTACTGCTTATTAGGGAAAATAATCGTTAGTGAAATTTTCCTAGTGTTGAATCACGAAGGTACACCGACAGTTGTCACTGTTTAAACATAATGCATGTGTGTATACCTAGCGCTGAGTACGGATGAAAACTTACGTGGAAGTCTCTCCTGTCCGAAGATTAAGTGAATAGCCACACCTAACCATATTACCAACTGTCCAAACTGACGTCACAGCACTGTGTTGCATACCCTACTGGAAAAAGCACGTATTAAACCTCTCCGATCATACGGTGTTCGCAACGGCATCGAAATGGGATACCCCAGAACCTCTGTATGATTGGGAGCCAGTTAAAATAAACATATGAACAAGCTTAGGGGGAAAATCATGATTAGCTGTCAGCCAAACTATAACAAAACTATGGTTCCAGATAGCTGAGTGCTGAAGGATTTGGACAGATCTGAAGCGTACAAAACCGACATTATCCAGTAGGCTGTAGATCACACAAGGATAGCGTTTTGGGGATGAGCAAGTGATCTTATGAATTCAAGGGTAAACACAAAGGCTGAGGAGTATGCCTGACTGAAAACAGTTAGGCTGAGGCCAGCTACCTTGTTCTGTCTTTACATGAATCAAATCCTAAGGAAGCAGATGGGAAAATTCAGGAAACTGGATAACTCATACAATCTGACTAGGATAACACAGTAGAAAAGCTGTCTTCCCATAGGGTGACAGTGCTTCGACTTCTGAGACAAAGATGTCCTAAGAACATCCAGTATCTCATTGTACAATTCATCATAGCATAATATTTTGCGTTATTACATATAACGATACAGTCGAGAGTAGAAATGCGCGTGTAGTGTTTACAAGTAAGCATCGTGAGCTATATTAAGTAGGAAGTTTTACGGCCAACTGTATGCATGACACGGTGTTTGCATTAAGGGTACACTGGATACTGTAGCCGGCCTTATCCGAATCATCTCATGAACACGAGACAAAAAAAATGCAAGTCCACCCATATTTGTTTGATGAGCTGTGGTGGCGCGTCAACTATAGAAACCATGAATCCCATATCAACTGTTACAGACATACAGAATCCAAATGAGCTTAAGTAATGTACCAGATGATTATTTCATGATCGTTGTATGGTCTGAATTGATAACTAACTTTGGTGTACTTCAAGAGGTTATCCTCTCACTTACTTCGTTTCCATCTCACACAGTTAAAATTTCCTCATCAGAAAGAACTGTACTTTTCAGGTATGCGAAAAATATTGTTTTTGATGTACTAAATTCTGAAACCTCCCACTCGAATTTTTTCGCAATACCTTTTGTTTGTCCACGTATATCACAAAATGAGCAGATATTTTACTCTCTCATGTTAATGGCAATCAGCATCAGCAATCTCTGAACCAACACTCACGGTTACATAGTTAAGGTACATGCATTCCCGAACACTTACTAATCCTATAATAAAGTGTCACCTTATGCCGTACTGATCCCCCCAATTTAATCATGGTCCATGAATACAAGAAGGCTCAGTTTTCATATCGTTCGTTTGGTTGCATTTTCCACCGCTCGTCCTTTCAATTGTAGACTCACTAATCATTTTGCTTTCAGTTATACGTCCTCCTGGCAGTTTACCTTGGCCGCTTAATGAAAGAAATCGCTCTCTTAAAAAGATCAACAAAGATTTGGTCTGTATGCAGTGTACGATCTTCCACGAAGAGGTTGAGCAACGCGTAGCGATAAACCAATGATCCCAAATATTCAAAACAAGATTGGATTGTAATGCCACGGTACTATTGAACAAACTATCAAACTGAATATTTAGACAACCTAAACAGTTTCGATCGACAGATCGTTTCCGGGGAATGGGTTACAATTTGCTGCTGAACAGGCTAAATATGAACTATAATCACATGATAATGCATTCACAACCAAAAGAGCTCTTCTGAGCAGTCAACAGGTTCAAAAGAATCAGGATGAGCCGAGCTCCAAGAAGGCGGTGCACGCACCACTCAAGTAAAGTACAATGACCGACAACTGGCTATTCGCACAACCACCAAATTGACGTGACAAAACAAAATCGTCTAGGTCAAGGTCCAATTAACGTCCAGAAACAGAGAAGGTTGAATGCAGAGGGGTGAATATTTAGGGGAATTGGGTTGGGTCGGATTTTCACATGATTGTAGTTAAAAAATTTGATACATGCAGTAGAATTACATGTGATTGTGTTACTGGAGTTGTCCTGGAATCCCATTCGAAAGCTTGCAGGCAATTTGTTAACAAAATCCTGAGGACTGATAACAATTATCTGTTCCTACGACTATTTAAATATTTACCCATCCCTATGGTAGGGTCCACTTCAAAGCTTCTGTACGCATTTCCCTAAACCTACAGTCCCTCCACAAACGCTTACTTAATCACAACTTAGACGGACCCTGAACTCAGTTCTTTGGATCTCGTCAAGCGTCTGAATATGGACTGATGTAGATTTTGTGTTACTCTATAGGCTCAGCGTTGAATTCACAGTGTTTTCATTTAATTTCATTCACCAGCTGTTCTAACACATTTTATTTGCCGGTGAGTAGTCTGACAGTTCGTTAATCTAACGATAAACATTACTCACAAATGATCATCCATACCGCTCTATCATAGACTTTCCAGTCAGGTCTTTTAGAGAAGAAGCACTATACTCAATTTTTGTTCTTGGTGGAGCTCGCTAATAGTGCACATCCTTGCCACAGCCAGGAGTGGAACTCCGGCATGCTTTCATGAGGCAACTATGTTAACAGCTGAGCTATTGACCTCATATTGGACACAATTGAATTATCGTGTACAAAGGCTCAACCACTTTCGTTCGCGAGTAATGATCAGGTTGGCCAACCGTCTGGATGAGGAGACACAGTTACTGTCTGTCATCTTCAACCGAAAGCTTTGTTGTTAAGACTTCTGGGACCAGTCGGAGTCACCGACTGCATTGAACTTGCTAGACGATATTTTATATTACCAATGAACAGTTGGGGATTCGTTTACTTTCAAACTGAAGTCACTAGATCATGTGGTCGCGCTCATTGGGGTTAGAGAAATGTGCGTGAGTTGATTTCTTTAGCTGTTGCGCTTCCTTTCGCAAATAGGTTGAAATCGATCAGCTGTCTCTTGGTTAGCTGGACACAGTAGATGAGTGCTTGGACTACAATCTACCGTTTATTCACTGGTCGTGGGTTTGTTTCTTGGTACACATGGTGCTGATGTGGCCCAACGAGTTAGAAACAGTTGTCCACCATTTTGTTGGTCGTCACTGGGATCAACTGTTTGTTTATTATGAATGGTATTTTAGTGTTTAACTTCTTGCAGACATGTACATCGAGTATCGCGATCAAAACGCACTATCTCTCTGACTCACGAAGGTTTGGTGTACTAGCACTATGTGAGTATGGATTAGGGATTTCAACCACCTGAACACATTTACGGTATTTCGCTAATTTAGTCGATTCACTTCTTGTTTGCATGGTAATTCGCTGACATTTACATGAAATAGTCTAAACTCGTGTTATGAAAATAAACACTGGGCTAACCACAAGTACTTGAGAATGGCAAAGCAAATGATACAGGGGATTTGAGACAAAAAGCATAGTTTAGCAGCTGGCTTATTATTGTTGAAATAGCCTTCCCGTCAAATAATCTAGAGATGCCAAGTCACGGATCACTGGTGATCGTTTCGCATATAGTTGACAGTAATGGTGCCATCATACAAACACTAGGGATCTGAATTGAATGAACGATTAAGTGTGGGTATAAAAGTGTCACAGATGTTTAATTTTTCCTCTGTATTTCACGAATTCCAGTGGCCGTCAGTGAAGTGGGTGACGGTTACTTCTACCGAGTTAGGCCCCACCAACATCATTTACATCAGGGAGTCGCACCCAGGACATTTGAATAAGTCCCAGAAGGATAGTCTCAACACTTATCCACTGAACCACAGATCACGATCACAGTAGAGACATGAGGCTGTATGAATTCTTTTGCTTTTGTTCGTGACCACAAGCAGGAACTACTTACAACACTCTCTTCTAAGCCCTTCTGGAGCCGTGGTAGCTGCTTGATAATCCACAGGCCAACTACCATCGGCTGAACGACTTCAGCCGATAAGAAGAAGGAAGTATAACAGTTGAGGAGACTAGTTTTTCTCCTTTTTAGTTCGACTTTACATAGGTGGTTCCACCATCTAACAAAGACAACACACACTATGACCTGATACCTGTTGATTTTCCTTAAATAGACTGGTTGGACTTGTTAGTTATTTCATACTTTGGTTGATGCGAATGAATATGTTAAGGGGCCGCATCACTCAGTAGCGAATTTTGGGTCAACTTATTGACACTTTGAGTTTGTTCGCAAACAAATTCATAATGAGTTTTCGAACACAAGGCACTTTCGCTTTTGGTTTCTGGTACACAAACTTTTTTTGCTTATTCATATGTAGTTTGCAGAAATACAAAGTGAGAAGTCGGTTGCGTGTCAAAAATGCGTCGAACATTTTTTCTAGGCAGTTCAAGGAAAATTGGAGCCGTACACAATGTCAGCTTTCTCGTGATAAATTAAGGATGTAAAGTTTTGACAATTTCAACTAGGAAGCTCTTCTGGTCTATCGTAAGTACCTGTAACTTTACTGACAACAAAACACCACCTATGAACAGGACCGAGTCCAATTAGCAGCCGATTGTGGTACAGTATGGCCCGACAAATCACGTCCAGCTCCGGCAAGGGGCGGACGATTGTCAAGGTTACTCAATCGGTACAGGTGTGCTGATCCGGTCTCCTCATCGACATATAGGAGGGCTTAGCTAATCCAGTACTTTATTACAACAGGAATTAACTATTGTGCGTTTGGGACATGGACTAGAAAGATCTAGATCACCATAATCAGAAACCACATTCCTTTATCTGTAAAGATCATTGTGCACATCTTGTTCTATCCCACACGATCACTACGTTGATGCCAACAGCTCAGTGTAGAACGACCTAGTTCAAGCTCATCGGAACGTCGTTCACGGTCTTAGCGGCTGTGCGGCAGATAGAGAGAGGACAGAGGGGTTACAACTAAAAAACTCTGAACGAAGATACGCGTTTGATAGGGTTGAGTCGACTGTTTCAGGTCAACCTGTTTCAGATTGAGCTACGTTACTTTGTTGGTCGCATGACCTCGGATGAGCACATGGTAGAGCCTCTCGTTACGTTTTCATTTACAAAGCGGGTCATATTCAGATAAAATTCACCCTGAAAGCGGCTAGAGAACATGGTCGCGTCTCGGCCCTACAACAACATGGCTGGTCGGCATGGCTACGCGGCCACTGACGCTTTGTTATAAGAGTTGCGTGTGTGAATGTATGTTCTCGTAAGAACGCGGTCAGACGCAACCCGGCTTAGCTCGACTAATTACAAGGTCATGCAAGCGTTAGAAATTTGGATCAAACCATGATGGCAATTTTAACACTGTCCCCATTCAGCCCTGAGTCGAAATGACCTCAATGTTAGTCCGACCAGTGCTGCGTACGTGCGTGCGTGCGTGCGTGCGTGCATGCACGTGTGTGCGCCACACGCAAAGCCTAAGACCTGCAGAATGCGCCGCACGCTTGACATACTTGACCTAACCAGTTTCGTTCGGATGTCATCCCTAAGACATACCTATGTTGCTGAGGCCGTGGCCTACGCCGTGTTGTATTGTGTGTGTATATGTGTGTGCATGAGTGGGTATGAAAATTGTCATCATGCTGGCTTGTTGCCTTCTACAGTCGATTGGATAATCTCCATTTTTCCATCTGATTCCCAGAGTAACCTCAACAATTTTAAGAACAGTCATAGGCAAACACGCAAGTGAAGGTCAAGCCACGGATACGAAGGAAATCAGTGAATCTGAGAGGAGGCCGTTACATACTGAATGACTGTTCATGTGGCTTGGAAGTGACAGACCCCTTGCATAACGGCCAAGACAGTAAATAGAATCTGTAACGTTTGAGATCAGTGGCAAAATGGGATAGTTTACTAGTTGTAGTGGCCTAAACGATTTCCGAGTTTAGGGCAGACGGAAACTAGAGGTTGGACAGTGGGAGGGCTAAACGGTAGGCGACTTTACTGTACACAGACGGGCATGTATATGGGTTAACCGTGTGTTTGAAGCTGTAGATACAGACGATCCCTGGGGTTTACTGGGAAACAAGACGAACGATTACTTAAAAACGCGTCCGCACAGTCTTTCCGGGAATCGATGGACTTGTTGTAAAACAGTGATTAATGGCAGTGACAGATGGGGTATATACAACTTATCACAGATGCGAAAAAATTCACAACACAACTCCGCAGAGGGTTAGCGGACCTTCCTAGTCAACTGGTTTGAGTTCCCCTGTTGACGGGTAAGATGTCGCCTAGTTGTCAACATTCTGTCTGCCCTGCCCTCGTTCTAGATTCACTGTATCTTTACATTCATATATCGGCTGAAGACAAGCTCAACCCATGACAGCGGAGAAGTTTGGTGTTGTTGGCCTTTCGGCACCGATCGACTAAGTGGTCCTGACTGTATACTTACCATTTATCCAGTCATGGTGTTTTTGCTGACCGTGTGATGGGTGGCTGACAGTCACTGGGCAGTCTGAACACAATTCAATGGAGTCTTGCATGTTAACTGAACGTGACTTATCCACGAGAAGGTGAACGGGATCTTAGGCCGGGGTGAGTGGTTTCATGATGACCTGGACCACAGGTCAAGGTTACGTGTGGACAACTATATGTCCAACTGGGAGAAGTGTACCAGCCATTTCTGATCGCGCTCCCAATGGCCCACGTTACAAGGAGTCATTGAAAACACAAACGGTTAACAATGTCGGGCCAGAATGATACCGTATTTCAAGATGATAATGCCTCGACATACCTGGGAAGCGTTTAATGAGCTCACAAGTTGTTTCTCAACATTCACTGTTTGCTTTGACCTGTTCGGCCATCTTAACCTCGCAGACTAACAAACGTTAACCTACTGACTGTGGTTCCAACAGAGAATAACATCGATGTTTGGCAGTAAGCGAGTGTGCCACTCTGCTCAACAGTTAACTGCACTGTTGGATGAAACCGTGGACAGAGCGATTCCTAACGCACAGTCCGCGCAAATCAGAAGCATGCGCTGTATACCTACACAGGAAACCAGTGGTTAGAATCAACTAGTAGCAGCTATTCTACTCCGAGTTGGCATGAAAAAGAACTCCACTCCTGCTCTTGTTTCGTTACACTTCTAGGCACACAGACTTCTCGGTGGCGATCGTCTATGCGATCTTTGCTGAATGGAACTCCTTCTTTGGTCAATCGATTTTCACATTAGGCTTCCTTGTCTGCTATAGTTTCGACGGTCTATACGTCACATCTTGAGCACGGCTCACAGTTACGCGACGAACCAGCAATGCAGTTGGTGTGAGTTCATTTTGAAAGAAGCAGTTTTAGTTGTAAAGTGGCTTGAACACTTGTGCAAGATTGCACCGATGAGCCGATGCACCATCTTCTTGAAACAGCCGTTTATCCTGGTCGCACACTATTGAAGTGCAGGTTGGTGAAAAAATCTTCTACCTGATTTCACTTAAGGTCCGATCTAGTGAGACCAACGCACTCCCCACCCTCAGTTGAGCACACAACTCGTGCGTGGACAGCAGCACGTTGATCATTGAGTCTCCATTACACCCTCTTCCATCAGACTTTCTCTGGCGAAATCGTGATTCACTAGCCCACCTTGCACCTTCAACTTGATCACAAAATTGTGGTATTTGACGGTCAGCTTGTCAGATTCGAGGAAACTACGTGGGGTCGACTGAAACGGTAATCAGATGAATAGGCTGTATTCAGCAAAGATCGTGTAAATGGTTGAAATCAACAAATAGACAATACTAAAAAATAATAAACCGCTTCACTCATTTTATGTAGGTGACTATCTGATCAATACACGTGTTAAAGTGTAGCTAGTTGCGGGTGTTAGCCATGATCTGTACATGTCAAGTTCGAAGCAACTAACCGAAACCAATTACCCTAGCAATTTTTGTCCAGCGGTGTAGACAACTACGAAGTTAGCAACGTAGGTTACTAGTGGCAACGAACATAGTGTTCCGCATCTTGTCTCATGAAGCCTGTCGCCTAACATTGAAAGATATATGTACAACAAACGCCATCACGATTTTTTTTTTCATTTATGGTTTCTCGACTTGAATGTAGTTCGTTTACTCTATTTTATCATTGGTGAGTTTTCCATCGACTACAGGGGAGCGTGGCTGGTCGTGCGTGCACTGTCATGGTATCTGGCTTCCGTTCAAAAGAGAACTGACAACCCCCACCACTGACCAGTGTTGGAAACATCTTGACGGAAAATGTCATAAGAACATGTCGACTCATTTGAGTACGTGACGGCAGACTAAGTAGCATCAAATCTTGAGGAGTCGGTGCATCACTGTTCGCCAAAAAATCAGACCAGCTCCGTATTAAGGAACAGGGCTAAAAACTCTATCTTTTTCTAGAGAAACCTAGGCAAGTTGAGTAGGTCATTGTATTCAGTGTTGTGCAGTGCGTTGAACAATGTTGTGATGGGCGTGTGGCTTATGTAAAATTCGGAGAGTCGAAGAACGAACAGCATTCGGTGAAGATTACCTAAGCCACGAAGGAAACGTAAATACGGACGCATTCAACAATTCGAGAGCAACGGTAATGTTGATTGAATTATTTTAAATACCCCCATGCACTTTTGTTCCGCAAAATAAAGGAAGATATATTGATCAATATTAGACAGTACTTAATAATTACAGTATAAGACGACAGTAATTGCTCAATAATGCTTCGCGAGAGCGTAAAAATAAGGTGACTCAGTCCGTAGACTAAACCTTCCAGAAGCCTATCGATGACTAGTCAACTCACTTTTGCACTCCATAGTTGTTGAGTATGCATACAACCTATAAAACATCGTTCAGTTGTTGGACAATGGAAATTAAAAAATAGTGGGCTCCGATCCTTATCTACCTACAATAAAATGTTTGGTGAAACTTGCCGACCATTCCGTGTTCTCATTTTGATTGGTTCGTGATTTGTTTTGAAGATTTTGAATACGGCACTGATTCTGTTCTAACTGGCAGTTATTGTTTGAGTAAGACCTTGTTGTAGAGTCCTTTTGTGATTCTTCATTGGCTGTCTGGTTCTCCGTCAACTCCACTTAGATCAATCCTTAGCTCTAATTATAACGGTAGGTTAAGTCTGAGTGGCCTTAGGCTTAGTAACCGGTCAGAGTGAAAGCTTCCACTTGGGTCAGTGAGTTGTTTCAATCGCTAGCACAGCAGCTGTACCCATCAACATACGATTGATGTTGGAACGCCAACTCGGTTTAAGGTGAGGGATTATTGTTCAACTACCAGCAGTGTTGCGGCGTTGAGACCCAAAATAGCGTACGAAAACTAACGCCAAGTGGTCGGAGGTCGTCTGATATAAACTGATAACCAATAATATCTGACCAAAGCTTTCACATCCAGAGAGATTTGCCCGCCAACAATTTTCGAAAAAAGTGTTACACTTTTCTAAGACCTCGTTAGCAGTGCACATCTGGGATATGAACAGCGAGAACTGTGTTTGTGAAGCTACCGTGTTAACCACAGTTCCACTGACTTCGCAACCAGTCCAGCCGAGTTCAATTTCAACCAGAAGTCACATTGTTTGTAACCAGTGTTCAGGTTGCCCAATCGTCCTCATATGAGATACAATAACTGTTCTGTTAGTTTAACTTTGTGAGACTGTGAACGGCTTATCGCTGATCTCTACGTTAACGACTAGCATTAACAAGAACGAATCTTGACTCTAGAAAAAGGGTTGGTTTGAAAATGCACCCGAATGAGCAGCTCCGTAGGGGCTTATTTTCAAGTGCCTTCCTGTCATGACGGCTATCACATAGAAACTTCCACCCTTGCTGTATCTGACCAGTTTCATGCTTTCGGTTCTTCCCGTAACCATCCCTGGGAAACCTTACACTATCTTGTGCAAAACAAGTTGAGCTAAGTTGTAAGGTATCCGCACCAAATCTAGTACGAATGAAGTCAAACAGTTTGGGCGCCGTGTTTAGCATGTTATTGATAAATGGATTGAGAATAACATAACGTTAGGAGCAAGTTGTAATACTCTACGTTTCAACCACCAATCGAATTTCGATTACAACACTTCTAAGAAAGATCACCCGAGTTGGTTGAAACGCAGAATATTACAAATTGCTTGTAACGTTGTATTATTCTCAATCCATTTATCAGGTTGAACTAGGCTTGATAAAATTGGCAGTTGGTCCGTGCACCAGCACAGCACTCCGACACGTAATGCACTGTGTCTTTGTAACACTGGTTCTGATGGTATTAAGATTTTAAAGGTTTTGGCACAACTTTGTCATGAATATGAACCGGATATTCAAAAGTCGATTGGTCTCCGTTCTTCTCCCCAAAATGTGAGTTCACACACGTCCTCGACTACGTTGGCGTGGCTATCACGGTTACAAAACCCATAATGGTAACATACCGATTTCCGGTTGGTTCCAAAGTTTGTCTCTTTGTTCCCTGTGTTATCGCACTTGATAAACGTGCCGGTAATCAAGACATCAACTGTACTCAACCGCGTGGTAGGTTCTATTCAAAAGGGCAACCATGTGTCTAGCGTTACTTCCTTTGAAAGCCTCGATTGTATGACTGCTGATCTCGGAATTGATGAAATGAAGCTATTTCATTTTATACACACACAATCCATGTTTAGTATTAGAATAATGAAACAACTATGCTGATGGTCCTTTAGGGATCTGCAGTCTTAATTGCTCGCTGATCTTTTCGAGTGGGATTAGAAAAACCGACTGAAAACCTTGACAACTTTGGCAACTAACTCCCCAGCACGCGTTCGGCTGCATCAGTTAATGTGACCTAGAAATGTCTACCTGACTGGATATAACAGAAGCGACCATTTTCGACTGAAAATGTATGTGATAACCTCAAATATCAGAAAACTGAAGCCTCTTGCACAAAGGGTAAGTCCTGTATCCGAGACCGGAAGCAGCATTAAGAAGTTGTGGACAAGAAAGTGTGTGGTTGCCCTCGTCTGAACCCACAATTGGAACTTCGATAATCAGGTTCGCTATAGCTCTATACACAGACAGTGCAACTTAGCAATCACTAGCGTGGCTCCATGGCTCACATCTTAGTCTACCAAATGACCTCAACCCAATCTTCACACTCTGGTCTGGTCAGGCCTACAGTGCGGTGAACCCACCGGCCTGTCAGGCAACAGCCACCGCTGTTGACTCAGGCGTCTGTTCTGTCTGGTTTGTGCGCGTTGGTGCGCGCTGTTAGGTCTGCGTACCCTGACCTTGGGGTGACCGACACTGCTGGTGTCAAGTTTAACCCAGCTACCGGACACTTTGTCTGTTCATCTGGCATGGTTGCAGGTAGGACGACAGGTATAGTTCACGTTCGTGTCTGGTCAAGGGGCTTTGTTGTTTGTCCGCATTTCTCGTTGACATGTCTGTTTTGTGCCACCACCAGATGCGAGCGCTTATGCTTTGCTGATTTGTTGAACCAACTGGGTTTAAGGAAGGGGTGGTTAGCCAGCGTTCAGAGCCCTCAGCCAGTGATTTGGCCATGGCCTGGCGGGGTTTCCGTGACCTTGACTGACGGGGCTGACTTCAGGGTCAAAATCACTCAAGTCCCAGACAGACGGGTCCATGCAGGATGTACGAGGTCTCGACCTGGGACAGCTGACGCTCAGGTCACCAGCGTGTCGGAGACAGCTGTACTTGCAACCGCACAAAAGTGTGTGCATATGGGGATCGGCACAGACTGTCATGCTGCCAGGCAGCTACGCACTCTAATTTCAGACGTGTTCACCGTTCACATACACTTCCCAAGTTCGGCGAGTTGTTTACCCGTAGCAGGGGTCGGCATAACGAGCAGGCACAGCTTCTGACAGTTGAATGCCAGAAGGCTGGTGACTAACCCACAGGTACTTCAGTGGTATCCTATTCTTTGTCGTTAGCATACACGACTTATGGGGCGGAAACTCATTTGGTTGTTTTGCAAACGTGTTTGGTGAAGTTGCGCAATCAATGGCCACCGGTAGGGAATGAAGGACAGTGATAGTGATTTTGACGTTGTCGAAATTGTTCCTGCGATGTGGGAAGTGAATTCAGTCTCGCCACTAACTGCAATTGTTTTGGATTTCGTTTCCCAACACTATTGCCGCAGAACTTATTACGTCGGTGTAGGCGTCCAGTATTACGTTACACTGTGTTATAAGTCCCCATTTTCGCCTCGTTGCACATTAGTCTATTCTTGATGCCAGTGCTCTCGTAGAAAGCAAACTTATGCTCCGTGTCTCTTAGGTATTTCGTGTACGATTGGGCTAAAGAGGCTCTGTAAATCTGCTTAGCTTCTGCACAGCAGTTTAGTGGATAAATCACTGGGTGCAGTCCCCCTAATAAAATGTCCGTATTAGAACAAAGGTTAGGAAATACAGTTACGAGGTCTAAGGGACAAGAATTAATATACTGAAGAACGAACGATTAACATATTCCAAAGCCTTGTACCGCTAAACCATGACAGTGCCGTTCCCTTCACATACGAGCAAGGAATCCTGAGAAGTACTGAACCAATCTATGTATACTGGCAACTTGTCGAACGACTGTGAACATAGACAGAAAGACAGGATGGAAACATGTTGCCTCCTCACAACTCAGACGCTAGTTGTAATTGTCTGTCGTATCCGATCCCGTGTCCAGTTCCAGATATAACTTGTCTTCGAGTCTCAACACTAGGAAACGAGTGTACTGGAGAATGATGTATTTCGATCTCAATTACCTCATATTCTAGCGTAAGTCTGTTGCTTCGCTACCGCGTAGACCTTTTCAGCTCACTTCGGACTACATAAATAAGGTTCTACAAATCGTATGGTACGGCAGCATACAGTTGATGACAATAGGTTGACTTCTCTTTTTGTTACTTCTTTTCTCAAGTTGGTTGAGCAGCTAAGCATTAATGATAACTGCTGTTATCAGTGATGAGGATGTCAAGAAAAAGCTGATCAGCCAATTTCTTACCCGCCTACAGGATAGGCTACGCTGACAAATAACTTCATAGGATATGTGTATACGGAGTACATTCTTCCTTTTGTCATTACAAGCGACAAATGTTGACAAGCTATAATCAGGTCTTTGAGACGTGACTACTGAAAGCATCGTCTATGTTTCCATCCACATTCAAGCCACTGCTCAGTCAGATAGTGTAGCGAGAAGGCGTCCAACAAAGCACAATCTTTATTGTCCAAATCGCTAGTCACANTGGTACTTACACAAACCGATGACAGACCCAGATACATAATCTTCCTTTCTAGAAAGAAATGTGAGTTTCATACCGGCGAATTATAATCACCAGTCTGTGTACAACACATTCAACTACTCATGGATCGTTGTGTTAAAGTGCTACTATTGCAAGTCATGTAAACTGTTCGTTGGGAGCAGCTCCAAATGACCGCAACTCTAAGGTGTCACCCATGATAAGGTTAACATATTGAAGAGTAATAGATAAAATCTAAAGAGCTTTTTGTTGTAAACCATATACGAATTTTTAGCTTTGTCCATTATAACTGTGTAAATGTTCAACCAGTGCATGTATGTGTGTACCTTTTCCATACCAAATTCGGATCAGCTGATCGATGCTAACTGAAATTAGAAACATAGGAATAAGAAAATCTTGGAACTTTTGTAGGTGTGGATATTTCAACTGTACTCGGAACTCTTTACTCAATACTATAAACAACAGGACAACTAAGTTGTCACTAGTGAATTGTGTGCGGACGATTTTGCAAACAGTGAGTTAAATATAGGAAGGACATGTGAAAAACAAATCCTTTGAACGAGGACCGCGTGTAAGGAATAGGAAGAGTAGGAAAGTGATTTGTTGGGAAATATGCAACAATCTGTGCAGTGTTTCGAGGAAAAAGTGATTTGAACTCGATCGTGTAAGCAGGAAATACTGCATCCATTCTGCACTTATAGGAATAGTGTGTATTTTCAGAGTCTAACACGGTAATCGTCAAACACTATGAGAGCGAAGTAACCAGTCAATCTTAACGCACTAACGAATGAAGAGCCTATGGAAAAGAAGGTGAGTGTTTTAGGCAGTGGAAAACAGCTCAGTGATGTGGAGTGATCGAATTAATCTAGAAAAAGTTTAGTTCCTAGGGTATATTGGATGGTGATTCACGTGTGTAGAGAAATAACATATCAGTAGGTTGTTTGTTGGTTGTCACCGAAAATGTGTAAATTTCTGTCTTGTCACTTTGCAACATTTAGATTTTAGGTTAGAGAGGATTATCATCACAACAGGTGGGTAAGAGTATCATGAAGTACACGGCTTCTTTCATTAACTGGATTTGTCCAGTCCAAAGGTAGATCATCAGGGCACAGAGAAGACACCTGAGACACAGGTAAATCTTGAACATACAGACAAAAAGAAGTGATCATTGGGAGTTTACAACATAGTACTCTCAAACAGGGAAGAAGCAAATCGCCTTCGGCCATTTAAACAGTAGGTGATGAATTAAATAACAATTACAGCTGATTACATTTTCCTCACTGTTCTACACTTTTTAATCAGTCCTTTCGGAATGATGCATTATACTAGAATTTAGCTATTGATAGAGCTAGTTTGTCGCACATAACTTAACTACGACCAGAAACAGAACTCTGACCACGCCTTCATGAGACAACCGTGTTGAACACTGCTCCAGTGAACTCAAATTAAGTAGGACTGAACTGTCATATGCGGACACTCAGCTACCTTCTCTCGTGAATTATGATTTGACCATCCCGACAAGAAACACGTTACCCATCCTGTTACGTCCAATCGATGATTCCACGACTACGACTTCTGTTCGAAGTAGACAAGAGCAAGATCCTCGTACTGAGGAAGAATGAGAACAAGGTTCCAATCGAGGGTGTGAACGTGCTACTCAGATCACCGAAACAGCATCGAACGGAATCGTATTGTTTATTGGACGGAAAGAAATGAGGGCGAACTTACTAGTCTACGTTACAGCATGTTGTCTTATAAACGAACTATGTGCTAAGTGACTATTTTTCTTTTCTACTCTACTTGATGTGCGCCGTTAGATATCACGGAATGAAGTAGTCTTTTGACTCCTAATTGTATGTAGGATTTATCTCGAGACACCAACTAGGTTCCGCGTGACAGCATGTTACGCAGGTCCATATCGAAATGTGGTGTTGAAGTACGAAAGAACCTAACGTCGTGGTGACCAATCAGTGTACAGAAGTATAGAATTGAGAGCGAACCAATTTTATCAAAAAGACTGCCTGGTGCGGAAGAATAGGCAACAGTAGTAACGACTGTTTGTCACGTTTCAGTGAGTGACAAGTTCGGGAAGACGAAACACGACTATCGGTCTTGGTTGATTTTTATGTGAAGGCACACTACCTCCGGGAGAAAATGCAGGTTACGTGAAACACAAACGATCATTCCGGGATTCAGAAGTTGGGCTGCGTCCTAGCGGTAGATTCGGAGTAATATCTCCAGACTGTTCTGCCACATTGCTGAAGAAGCCAAGCATAACAATAAACGGTATACAACGACCACTTTTCCTGTGTTTCCCTATCAACATAATAACCTGACAGGAGCACCTGAAACGTACTTTCATTTCAGTCAGGCACCTTTCCTAAAGTCACATTAACTCTAATGAAACTCTGGATCAATAATGTAGGACTAAATATAATGTGATTATGAATGCACCAGTTAACCACTGTAAGCGCTGATCTTCTCTACTTTGGTGAGGATACTTATTTGCTAGGTCGTTCCTTCGGGTTCCGGATCTTCGGTTTCATAATAGCATGGTATACGTAGTTCTACTGCAGTTTATAGATTCTTGTGAAGCATCCAGTTTCCCAGTATTTTAGCCGTCCCATGTGAGCTCGTTTGACAGGTTACCGCTTTGGAATTTCATTCAATATGGTGTTTGTTTCACACAGCGATCTACAATAAGTGGCTCATTGAGCTCATCGGACTGTGCGCTAAAGTTGAATCTCACCGATCGATATGAGACACGCTAGTTTCTAGACAAACTCTGGCACATGGGCAGCGTTTCACGTGACCATTTCAATGTCACCTTTGTGCGATCTATACGATATCGATTGAGGTTCAAATCTGCATTGTGCTGACCTACTGAGAGGGTATGTCCTACGGTACACGTGAAGAGGGATACATTCATTGACTGATCATTCTTGCCATTTCGTAAGTGATTCATAATTTATACGACTGTTCATTGTTCGATAGTAGAATCTTCATTGCGGTTCTGTGCATTCGCGTAAAGGACATTTACAAAATTCCAGTTGAGTGTCACCGTCGTGTTCGGAGAAACTACCTGAAATGTCTGAATTCTTGGTGGGTTAGTAACTAGGCCACCGCAGTTAATGGAACTGTTTACGTGATTGGGGTCCTGACGTAGCATCCGTGTTCAGTTGTTGGGTTGCCACAATCACAGTGATGCTACATTCAAGCCAATCTAACAGCATCAACAATGAAACCGACTAATGGAAGATAACAAGCTTCAGTGGAAAGGAAAACTCCAAGGCTCGTGAGAACACCGAAGATAAGTTACATAACTAGTTACTTGAAGATAGATGCCTCCAAGCACACCACAAGATTTGGAAGAAAATCATCCTCGCCTTCCGGAGGTGACAGAGGATTCGGAGGAACAAGTAACACGAATAGCTGTAATCTTGAGTTTGGTGTTTTTCCTCGGTCAAACACCACTGTTTTATCACGATTTCACATACCTGTACCTCAGTGAAGACAAACATGATACGCCCCATACGTACAGACACAGCATAGTCTTCTGATGTGAACGCCGCACAGCTTTTTCACTGCAACAACTGAATTTTCTTTTTGGTGACGTTTTAAGTTGGGACATCCCAAATTTTTTTTATAATTTACCCTATCCTTTTCAGTTGTAATGATCCGTCCTAAAATATTACCAGCGGGTTGGGGTTTCACAGCTCAGCTACTGCGGCCCATGCTATGTAACAGCAAACGCTTCCTGTCACTGGATTGAATTCAGCCGAGGTTCAGATTTGTTTCATTTGAGCATCTTCTGACCTTCATTATAGTGTTGCTTATCGTGAGTATGTCACATGTGATCGGAATCAGATCAGTAACACGAACACCCGCAGAACAACCAAGTGAACATTTGGTAGTCTGTTCCGCCAGCTCTTCTGGGTGGTCCACTGCGAAGGACCTAAAACGAATCATTCGTTGGTACACACAAGGACAACGGCGTCCAGTCCTAGTTCACATAATGCGTGAGCCAAGTCATTTTCTTGTTGCCCGGCTGCAGCCGGTAATTCAGTGCCAGTAGTACATTGAAGTGGTGGGTGTTAATCTCTGATTTCACCCGCACTTACCATCAGGATAGCAAGAAGACTGTTGCAAACAGGCCTAATGTCATTTGATTGTGCATGTGTTTCGGTGACATTACTCAACAAGCTGAAAGATAAAGTGAGCAAAATGGAGCCTATGAGGGGGATTGTTGTGAATCTGACCTCTACCAGCAAGGATACTCGCGTGTCTGTTTTTTTTCTGGGTGAACAACTGATGTTACTCAAAACAACTACAACCTAGTCAAGTGCGTACCCAGTTGGTCTAGTAAATATGAACAAATTTTGATTGACTACTGACACCAAATCATACCTTAGTGTGTACGCGCACTAAATTAATGATTTACAATCTATACTCAATGAATACCAAACTCGGAATGAGAATGCGAATAACTCTGGGTCGTGTTCGTCTCCCGGGCTGGGACCCTCGCGACTCACAGAGTCGGTGGTTGGAGACTCTAGGTGAGATGGCGGCTAATCGAGCTCAGTGGCGTGAATGTTGTCGTTGCTTGGCCGAGTTGTCTGTGAAGTGAGTGCATTTAATGACGCGGGGCAGTGAAAGCCGTAAGGAA
>QNGE01000921.1:197731-209296 GCA_008508345.1 Paragonimus westermani
GTGCTGTTGAGTGTCCTCACTGGCGACTAAGATGTCGTCAATATAAACGTACACGAAATCTAAACCACGAAGTACTTGGTCCATGAACCTTTGGAAAGTCTGTTCAGCGTTCCGTAAGCCAAATGGCATACGAACGAATTCATATAGTCCAAAGGGAGTGGTAATGGCGGTCTCTGGGATGTCTTCCGGGGCCACGGGGATTTGGTGGTAAGCTCGAACCAAATCTATCTTCGAGAAAATGCTCTTGCCGTTTAACCCGATTGAAAAATCGTGAACGTGAGAAATAAGGTATCGGTCTGAAACGGTGACGTTGTTCAGGGCGCGGTAATCGCCACATGGACGCCAGTCACCTGGTAATTTTTTAGGAACCATATGGGGGGTGAGGCCCATGGACTATTGGAAGGCTGGATAACACCAAGTCGTAAGAGGTGTTCAAACTCTGCTTTGGCCACTTTGAGTCTGTACGGTGGCAAACGTCTGGGACCTGCGTATGTAGGTGGGCCTTTGGTGACGATGTGATGGAAAACATCGTGTTTAGGCGGCGATGTTGCATTAGACGGATTGATTAGTTGTGGAAATTGTCGGGGGGTGGCCGCAAAACCGTTATCTGGTAAGGCCGACCGCAGTCCAATCGAATTGATTGATATGGCCTTGCCATGTACGTATGGGTTTGTTGTGCTGTCAATCAAGTTACGGTTGCCGACGTCCACTATAAGTCCAAAGAATGATAGAAAATCAATCCCAACGATCGGGTGTTGTACATCTGCCACCGTAAATCCCGAAGGGAACTGACGACGGAGGCTGAGATTCAAAGTGAGTAGCTTCTCACCATAAGTTGGAATTGATTAACGATTGGCTGCTTGCAGTGTGTGCGATACCGATTGCAGATTGTGTTTATCACCTCTCAGTGGGATAACACTAACCTCTGCGCCCGTATCAATGAGAAAATTCAGGGCAGTGGAACGGTCGAACACATAACATAGGCGACAGTTTGAAGAGCCATGAACAGCCGTCGCCATTAGTCTGGCCTTCGCGTTTCCCGAATGAGGGTTATCCTTAGCAAAACTGCATGGTTTGATACAACGGACAGCTTTAGCGCCAAACCGACGATGGTAGTAATACACGTTTCGACTGCCTCGCCGTCTGCGTGAACGAATTCGGAACTGGCGGCGATAGGGAGGGCCTCTTGACTGGGCTGACAGTTGTTTAGTGATTGCAGAGAGCTACTCGGTCATTTCGGAAAACTGCTGCTCCAGAGCGTCCACTTCCGGCAGCCAACCACAGCCTGAAGACACCTCTGGTGAATGCACATGAGATACTGAGCGGCTCTGATAACTCTCATACACTTGGTCAGCCAGCTCTGCAAGTTTATGAAGTGGTGTGTCCTTATCAAGTATAGACAATACTTTTCGAATATCGTCTGGCAGATTTTTGTGCCACAACTCACGTAGGATTGGTTCGTTTACCGTATGCTTGCTCTGAATCTGTGTCACGTGACGGAGGAGTTGTGAAGGAGTTCTGTCACCCAACTCTACTCCTGCCAGAAGTTTGCGCAGGTTCTGCTCGTCGGTTGCTGCAGTTCGTCCGATGATTGCGGCCTTTAGAGTGTCGTACGGGCTAACGCTGGTTCGAGTGTAGATAAGGTCGGCGACCTCGGTAGCGACCTGCTCGGGGAGGTTGGCAATTATGAAATTATACGTTGACTTTTGCGAGCGTATTCTTCTAGAATCAAAGATAGCCTCGACTTGAGCAAACCAAAGCCTAGGATCTCGACTACCGAACTCAGGAAGTTTGACATAAACTCCATTCCCCGAGGCGGTGGGATCTGGTTCAGAATCGGTCATGTTCAGGGAGGGAAAAAGCACTCAAAGAAGGAATCGATCAAATGGAGAAAAAAAAATTTTGGGGGGTTGTGTAGAAAATGTAGAAAAATAAATGAATAAACAAATAAACTCGGGCTCACCAAATATGTAGTGGAGCGGAGAGTTGGGGGAACAGTACCTCAAGGCAAATACAAGAACTCACAGTAGGTATTCGCAACTAATTCCACTACACTAAGTCTGCTGCATATTGCAAGAAGATTCTCCCCTTCAGTAATAACGGATTTGGTTCCTCCAGCGAGCTAAATGAACGTTGCCACGGTTAGTCCACGGTAACCAGGACCGCGTGCGAGCAGAAAGCGAAACGCGCGAGGACGAAGTATTGTATTGATTCAGACAATAGACAAGTAGTTAATATGTACAGTGAAAATAACCGGTATGAAGAATGGTACGTAACAAAAGATCGAAATGGTAACAAACTCTACACACGGTACAGCAGGAAGACCGAGTTTACGTCCAGGTCTCTGTAGTACTACATGCCTAACATAGCACCGTATCTCAGTTCGGTTGTGGTGCAGTACAAACTGGACGCTTTCTACGCAATAACATAATACCTGTACTTGGGATACGTGGTTTTTACGATAAAAGATATCACATTATCACGGTAATTGCTACCACTGTCCCACACTCAGTGTAGTACTACTACTGCAATCTGAATACGTCTAAACCGTCTCAACGTCTCGACAAAATCCAACCAAATGTCCGCTAGCCTGTGTGGAAATTTATCCGTCCGAATGAAGTTGCAAAGTAACTGTTAGTGAAATATCAGGCATAAACTGAAACCGAAATAAGGTTTCTTCCCAACGGGTAAATCTTAGAATGACCGTATGGTAACTTATGAATGTCTACTTTTACAGCAAACATAGTTGACAACAAGCCGAAAAGGTACAGTCGCCACTGTACGGCAATAGATTGGAAAACGACTGTCTGTTTTAAAAAAAGCGAGGTGACTTAAAATCGATCAGAAGGAGTTCATTATCCAGGTGATACACGAAACATGTAAATCGCTGCACCGCCAGTCATGTAGTTATTCCTTCCATCGGGCCATACCAGAGATCAAACATAAATCGAAGGCCATAAGAAGGACATAGCAGATCCAGTGAACTGTGTCATACACACATCAACAGTAGCTACTATCCTTGTGGCCGTCTAACTGCATCGGAAGTTCTGATTTCTGTTTGTCGATTCGGTCAGGTACGTTGAGTCTAGTTTAAATTTTTTTTGTTTTCGAGTGCTTACCTGAGCAGACAGACATTTTAAATGAAAGCCAAGTAATCAACAGTTAACAGATTGAAAGGTGCAAGTTGCGAATAACAGACTTGATTTCTGTCCTGGCTAATACTGAACCCTGATATATCACTGTAACAGAGAATTTGTCAATGGTTTAGATTAGTAAAAATAGCTACTTATATGGAACCATTTGTAGCTCTTCGTTGCGTTCAGTAATAGTCCTTCATCACTCTCTCATTGTCCAGCTGGTGAGTTTCTGTTTTAGGTGGAGTGAACACTCTTTCACAACTGTACCGTTTGTCCTAAGCAACAGATTAGTTAAACAGTTTTTTTATGCACAGAAAAGTTTTGATAACCATGGGATCATCAATGTCGTACGTCTGAACTGTTGAGGTCTTTGGGAAAATCGTCAAAAGGAGGATTCGTCAGATATGAGGGTATTGTATTTTCTAGTTGTTCCGATGTTACTCATATTGATTCCCTATTCATGAGTCCAGAATTATTTTCAATAGCTAACATCATCCACTCTGGTCAGTATATCTTGCTGAACCGACCTTGGAAATGGCCATTCCACTGTCTTGTTTACACGTCTAAAACTACGATTAACCAGCTTCAGAACTCCTTTGCCAAAGTTGAATAAGTCTACAGCAAGAACAGAAACCATTACTTTGTGTTCTGTTTAGTAGATAGTGGAACCCTACATGGACATGCTACTCTGTATGTTGGTACAACAGTAACTGAATGTAGCCGGTAATTCAATTTCATATTTATTTGCGCACTTGTGAAGACAACTGTCTCAAGCGATAATCGTAGCCACATGACCATATGGTCAATTCACAGAGTACATAACGGTTGTAGATTCACAAAATCCGGATGGAAACGACTGACATACTAAGTATTGAACACATACAGTGCTGTTCAGACTGGTGACCATCAGCACCCCTACGACTGCTTTGGTCCCCGTTTGGGTTCATCAGATAGATAGGTCCTACAGCGATTGGAACCGACATCTGAAATCGGTGGCATCATAGTACATGCTAAATAGTACATACTAACTACCTGTAAGGTGGGTGTGACCAATCATTGGGATGAATAGACATCAAATTTGGTCAAAGGTTGAGGATGTTTTCATGGTGTGAGATGCTTTTTTCAGGACTATCCACAGTTTCATGTAAGTGATTTAGAAGCCATTCAGGCAAACAAAGAGGTACAGCAGCACAACTCAGTTAAATTAAATAACTCAGGTTCTGTCAGAGTGATGTCTGTACGACAAAAGTAACAATATCACATCAGTTTTATAATTTGTGGTCTAGCTTTCGAAATGTGGGAGATGGCCCGAGTTATACTCTGATTAGTTAGAAAATGGAAACAGACTTCGGTGTAAATCGGCAGAGAAGAAAAATAGATACAACCACCACACAAAGTGACATCTGATCAGCCGTGTGTTTAGGTCAAAAGCACAAACATGTGCAGGACACGGATCAACGGATTTCAAACCTAGGTACATGTGTCAGGTTAACAGGTCGACACATAGTCCGACGTTGACCCGTTGTTCAGCCTGACCGGTACAAACTATAAACTTGCATACATCCAGATTGCTCATGTGATACGCACAACACCTACCCATGTTGTGTGCTTTCACTTGTGTGACACTCGTGATGTGTTAGTAGAAGCTATATAGGCCCATCAATACCCAACCGGTCCCGCACACAGCCGACATCCAATCGATCGCAATAGCCTGTTCAGAGCACATACACTGACTGTAGTGTCATTACAACCACTCATTCGCGGATGATACGGCCAAGGAAGGGGAATATTGCACAAGTATGTTAACTTATCGATGGAGGTGGTAGATGAAGGAAATACAGTGTAGCTATACCATTCCCAAGCCTAGTTGAATTGCCAACATCACATATCACGAATCATCCTTTAGATGTACGACTAGAATAGGCATTTCAAGAAATAACGGTTCAGAAATCAACAGTTGAACGTGTTACTACCATGGAGTTGCTTAGCTTTTCAGTACGCGGAACATAAGAATAACAACGAGACTGAAATAGCCAGATCTGAAACCATTTGTGAGAAAAGCGAACTAAGGAGTGATTCGATTGTTTTACTATGATTTAGAGGCTCAAGGGTCAAGCAAATGACCAAAGTTATACACGCACTTCAAGCACACAGCCTATTCGGTAAAATGCTATAGGAAATTTCCATGCCACCATTGCAGTTAGTATTGTTTACTGAGCTCAACTATATCACCAAACGAAGGCAATGCTTAGTTCCAGTTGAACATCATCCACACTTGATCACAGCCTTCCGATTCATGTAAGCCGTTCGGATAGCCCACTTCGAACGGAAGCACTAGACTCGAGTTTCGTTCATATTAGAACTCATCAGTAGTGCATATCCTTGTCCGGATCGGAATCTGCACTCTGACCCTCACGTTTGTGGGGCCAGCGTGTTAACCACAACGCCAATAACCTCACAAAAGGCATGATCGGACGATCAAATCCAAGCGTTCAACCACAACCTTGTATGAATAGTTTCCAGTTTGCCCGATCATTTCGAAAGGAGACTGAACGGAATCGGTTTGTTCTATCCAATCGTCTAGGTTGAACTTGCTGTCTTGATTGAATCAACTAAGCACGGTTAGAATCAGCAGTAGAAGTTCGTGGATTTGGGTTATTTCAAACTGAACGTTACCCACACGTGATCACAGCCTTCGCATTCACTTCTACTGAAGATAACAGTGCAGTAAACATACTCATCAAACATTCATTGCGGTCTGGAGAGTTTTGCTAACACGCTGCACGGCACTATCCTGCCTTGAAGCCATAGTGCAACCCACGCACATAACAAGGGAGAGACAATTGGCAATGCATTGTGGCTACTTGTTGCGAGGCCAGTCCCAACGGAGCAGACCCCGCCGATTACGTGATTACATTGTGTGCGCATCTCCGACTAGCGGGGGCCAGGCAGTAGTGAATATCTGATGAGAATGTGCGTTAGTCGCGTATATGTGTGCTCGTGCACGCACGCGTGTGCGTACGTGCCCCTAACCAGTGGCGGGCGGCCCCGTTGCACTGTCCCACGGCTTGCAGCATGAAGCTGCAGGATTCAGGCGAAATACCGACGAGCATAACGTACGAACTCGTGCCATTTGGTCTTCGCCCCATTCGAGTTACCTATCGGCAACGTTCGTTTCAGAACCCAGATGGATGAAGGCGCATCAGACCGCTCACGTTTACAGGAGGAGCTCAAGCCATAGAGATTGGATCAGGGATCCAGCATTCATTCTACCGTGCTCATTCCATTCCTGTCTTATCCAGTAGATGCACATGGATAAGTAACCTGGCTGGTGGTCCCAAATGGCGGTTAGGCTAGTCTTCCATCCCAAGCATCTCTGACCAAGCTATCAAGACTGACTACTTTGCCAGGAGTTTCACGGAGCTGATTATCTTGCTAGAGGAACAGCGACTATAGATGAAGGCGTAGTAAGTGGTTTTACGGGACAATTTTTCCTCTGAACGTGTGGATGCTCACAAACGGACACGAGAAACCATAGGTCAAAGATAGCCACAATTACTCTCGTAATTCACACCGTAGACCATTCGTGTTCGATGAAAGACTGCACTGGAAAATCCACTAACAGCAACCCAATCTATCCTGTCTACACGTCTAAACCGAATCAGGTTGCACAACTAACACCGACACGTTGTTTACTAGTGCAAATAATCGTCATGGTTGTGGACGATATCGGATTTGAGGCTTCATGTTGAATTATAGCAGTACCTTTCTGTTTGTCCGTTGAACAAAATGGACTCTACGATCAGTGCACGCTACTTTCAATCACAAGGATGAGATTTTCGGACATGGACCGCCACTTACCAGACCGACGCAAGCATCTCACTTTGGTCATCGAAAGAACGCTTACCGGATGCGAAGGAACGAATTTGGGTTGAACCCACCGGTTAGTCGCTGGAATAATTGTGCACGCACTGGTCAAATTTGCCTGACATCCGATAAATTTCTTAGAAGTCACAAATGTATCCATAATTTGACTCATACAGGCAGATCTAGATCTAATTTGACTATGACATTTATTCCTTTTGGGTCAGAGACTGTTTATTTTCCATGCGGACAACATTCAGTAACGTTTTTATCACAAGCAAATGTTTACTTTGAGTGTTTTCAATTCTCGGCCTTTTCCTGTGTGTTAAAAGTCAACTTCTACTCTTTTGACCAGTAACATCTTCCGGTTTTTCAGCGTCTGCAGCGTTGCACTGGCGGGAGCTACTGGTGCACGATTAGCCTATGTCTATGGCATACAGTGGTTACCACTGCATTTGATTGATTGACAGGGAGGGTGTACACGGACTCAGTCTTCCTTCTTCTGAAAACTTATGTGTAATCTGGGTAAAAGAAGCATACTAGATTGAGTTTAGCCAACTTCACACCTGACTAATCTTACAGAACCGAAACGGAGGAAGCTCAATTACGGAAAATTTGGGCTCTGACTGGGTTCGACCTAGCGACAGAAACAGCATGCCCGAAGGCAGCAAACCGAACTAAGAAGCTACACTGGAAGCTCAGAAATTTCACACCTGTACTGTGTTACCCGCCCGTCCCACTGTCTCATATGGAATCCACCAAATGGTCCAAGGGATGGACTTTCTGGGTGGGATTTTCTAATCAGTTCACGCCGGGATACACCAACGCTCCTATTGATCAGTCTGCTGTTGGCAGTCCATTCCTTGGATCATCGGTTGATTCCATATGAAACTGTCGGACAGGTGATTAAAATGATCCAAATGTGAAATTTCTGGGTTTCGGGTGTAGCTTCGTAGCTCAGCTAGTAGAGCGCGTGCTGTGATCGGGTATGTTGTTTCTGTCGCTAGTTCGAACCTGACCGAAGCCCAGACTTTTTGCTACTGTGTCTGGTAGATTGTCATATCTGCCACACTGTTTGCTGTTAGGACCGGATTAGGTGAACGACAGCGCGGGATACGTATGAAACCCGGTGTCCACATAAAAACTGGACCACGCCCCCTTGTGGTTGTTTGATTCCCCACTCAAAAGCAAACCGCCACCTGACTCAGATAGATGTGATCGTCAATCTGAACGTACCATGGGATTTCAATTCGTTTGCGTCACGGACTCGTGTTACAGTTACCCACCAATAGAGCTATACAAAGGCCATCGATCCAGCTAAGTTTTTATTTCGAATGTATCAGAGCACCCAAAGTTACCACAAATGCGTATATGCTGATCCTGATGTCCATAAAGGTCTCACATTTCAACCGATGCAGTGACCTGGACACAGTAACGAACTATTCGCAGTTAACTATTTCATATGATTCCTCGATCAGTTCTCATCAGGACTGCACTCAAGTAACTGGGATTTATTTCAGTCGTGTTTTAAAACTATCACACGCATGAGTATCCCCCTTCTATTACAGCAGATAAAATAACATTGCTTTTTGCTGGCATTTTTTCTTACACACCCTACGTCACAACAAAATGACTCCCATGTTATAATTGTGTATTCAGTGCTGGTGTCCATTCTATATTTTGCTTATTCATGAAATTGCGTCTGACAGACAGATTGTCTACCAATGCTTGACGCGTACTTACAGTGAAATAGAATGGAGCAAAATATATATGATATTCAAATGTAATATTTTACAGGAGTCAGTCCTAAACAGGTAGCTCACGTGACCAGATACAGCTAAATACTTTTGGAGCAATGATAGTTGACTATCACAAGTTTCTTCTAATGTCGAACAAAGAGCAACTTGCGGCGAATTTCCTGTACCATGATTTACCTATGTAATCACATCCGATTTGATTCCGTAAACCCAGATACACACACACACACACACACACACAATGTGTTATGAGTATCTAGACCGATCCGACAAGACGCCATCGACCCCAGGTGGTGGCATTGATAATGGGGCTGATTTAAACAAAAGGTGACCGCCCTATGCAAACGTACATGCACACACATGCACACACGACGCACACACACAAGTGACTGACAGACAGACGGGTTTATTTAATATGCTTATCGATCCTACTTAACAACCCACACGACCTTGTCACAAACCGGAGCAGACGCGGTCGTATTCAGTACACTGCCATGAGGTCTTTCGATTGATTGACACGCCAGAAGAATTTGTGGATGTGATGTGGGCTAGAGATTGAAATCGCCGATTGATCGCCAAGCTTCATCGAAAGATATATGTGAAACATATATTATTACACAGCGTAATACCGTGCAACATAATAAATTATGAATTTGAGTACAACTTTCAAAACCAGTTCACAGTAGAAACCCTTATCACGAAAGTATCACTGGCAGCTCATTTCATCTTCGGAATGCCCACTAGCTGTCCAAGTTGTGCAGACGAGCTTGTGATGCACACGTGGCTTGGTTGACTTCACGCTTGTGTTCCCAGTTTATAGGGAACACTGAAAATTACAGTAGACTGGCATTAATGGGGTTGTCTGATTTGTGCGGGATGAGTTGTGAAAACCGATGTGCACATTCTGGTACAAGACTGTACACAAGCCAACGAACGCTGATTGCCTATATATTGTATAGTTTTACTTGAGTCTTTTCGGTAGCTTTTTCAGCCATTAAAAAAAGTTTTTTTTAGCCTGTATGCGTTCCATACACATAGAGCGCACTCGAAGAATACATGCACCCGGCGGGAAACAGGGATAAGAGATGTAAACGACTATTTATTGAGGTTCACTCCCAACACTCAATAGGATTAGAATGATGAGGCCACCAGGCACGTATAAGATGACACATCATGCGCGAAGTCGCGTTCGGCGACGTACACAAAATCCATGTTTAGTAAGACCAAAGTATGGCACGTCTCTGAGCCTTTTTAGGTGATGAGGGTAAACCAGAATCAACCCTGATAAGGAGGTGGCACGCAATGGGCAAGAGAGGCTCTAATTTAAGTAACGAGCTGTAAATGTTCGACCACGGATACCAATCCTCGTAAAGCACGGTAGTTTCGAGCGTACCCATGACGGCGGCCGGCCTAAGGTAAGTGTAGTGAGGACAGGCGGTCGCACCATACTACTTACACCACTATTCAGTAGCAGCGTGGATCGAAATGATCGCGGGATAAATACGGGAGAGATACGGGAAGGATCATTAGTGGGCAGCATCACGTAAAATGGCTTTCGCCACATGATGGAACGGAGACATGGTGTCCAAAGCGATGGGAGCATCCTCGGACGAGTGTGGTGTTCAATTGGGTGTTTCTGTTCGTAGTCGCGTTGAGACGCATAAGTCGTGTGTTGGTTTCCAAATAAACAACTTCTTTGCCACCCGTCTTCTGGGTTCACAACATAAATGAAAACGGAATGGAATTATTTTGGTTCTCATGACGTTCTAGGCAAACTTACCATCTTTTAGACACCTTTGGGTACATCGTGGTCGTACCTAGGAAGCGTAGGAACTCCCTCCATGTCTATCATGCGTGTACCTCTTCTAATGAAAAAATATGAGAAGAGGAGAGTGTAGTGTAAGATGAGGCGCACTGATGATGTCACCTCGCCTGGTGATGAAACGTTTGCAACCTAAATGCCAAGCTCGGCGAACATATCAATACCAAAACATGACTCGGTGTTAGATTGAATCAGAGAAAATCAATCGGTCCTCACGTTCCGTTTCCCTGATGGTATACTCTGAGCGTGCAGAGCCAGCGGTTAAGCATTCATGGTACAGTTAACATACACTTGTCGCAGGGTTCGTCAGTGATCCACTTATCCGTTCTTGAGTGACATGAGTCGTGTTGTATTTGTACAGTGGGTTGACTGCATCAGTCCTATTGATTTTGGGCGCAATTTCAGCGACTGATGACTACCTTTCTTTACATGTGTCTCTCATTTGGTGTGCCAATTACAGAGGGATATTTTTGGCACTATGTACGCGGCCACCTGAACTACGGTACCGGGGGACACAGGTCAAGGTTGACAATAATGACATCACCAATATTATTACTGTTAATAGTAACAATAATATCAAATAATAATATCAATATATGTGAATTCGGTTTAAGAGTTTATCAGAGACTAGGATAGTGACCTGTAACGGTTTGTAGCCGCCACCTCTCCAACTAACTATTATTATAACCAAGGTGTGGTGTTTCTCACCTTGCGATATGCCATAGTTATTGATAGTGGACAGGTTTGTGTGCATGTGTAAGTAATCTTGTTACCTCATAGGATATCAGAGCGTAAATGTATTTAAAACCGAGGACGGAATCCGTGATTCTCGCGATGAGATGAGATGAGCGATTCAGGACCAACTTACGTTTCGGTTACTACTTGATATTGGTTTGTCAGGTCTAATATGTTAACTTTTTCATGTTCATCTTATTGTTTATCTCCCAATACACTAGTGTTATACGCGTGATGCATTTGACCTGAT